>OV884019.1:68947069-69547069 GCA_930367235.1 Sarcophaga rosellei
TAATGGGAAAGAATTTGGATACAATTAAATGAAGAGTTTAATATTATGTTCAGACACGCACTTTTATTAAGTCAATATTCGGTTATTTGAGAACAATATTTTAAGTGTTCAGACATAATAATATACGCAGTTAAGCTGCTTATTCAATATTCATTTGATAGCTGGTAAACAAAACAGCTGGTTGTTTCAACAACATTGTTTTTATATTTTGTTTGTCGTTGTTGACATTTTAGTTGTCAAATATCAATAGACAGTGTTCGGATAATTGTAATATGCGCACTGAACATACTTATGACAGTGCTGTATTTTAAGTTTTACAATATTATAACAATTTGCGTATTTATTGCGCAATAATTAATTGAAATTTTATATGAAATATTGAGCTCAATACTGGCGTTTATTGCGATTTACGCAATAAAAGTGCATGTCTGAATACCGTATTATACAAAAGCATACTTTTTAGTATCAACAATATGGCATACGAGTATATCATTTGGAAAAGGACTGAAGTAAAAGGTATAAGTTGCTAAGGCAAGATGTCTAAAAGAAGATATGCTCTAGCCACAATAAAAGTCAAAATATTGAAATATATGCATGTATGTATTTTAAGCAAAGAAATTGCAATATTTTGGAAATAATGAATTTGATAATGATTAATGAAAAAATTATTTTTAAAATCAAAATAGTGTTTGGAGCAAAAAAATTTTCTAGGAAATCATTAAAAATAATGTATAACAATAATTCGTGAAATTTTGAACACTTTCAGGATTATTGGTAATAGGTTATATGTAATTTGATACGAGTAATCCTAAATAGCACATGTTTTATATAGCTGGGTACAGTCTAGCCTCTAGAGTTCTAATCTATCAATTTATTACACAACACCGAACACAAGACGTTCACGCTGATCAGACTACTTTAAGTTTTTATTTTCAAGCTTCGTACAACTATTGTTCAATTCACACAAGCCGTTGTATTGAGTGTATTGTTGGACGAATATACAATAGTGTATGCTAGTTGTTGATAATTTTCATGTAAAAATCCGAACACTCATGCAAAAAAGTATATGGGGAGACCTTTGTATTCATTTGATGGAATACATTATGATAAATTCTTTGTGTTGCCCATTTTCTGGACACTGTTGACACAATCTCAAATATATTTTTTTTATATATTTTAACGTCACAACACTTTTTAAACATAAATATGTATTTAATTCCGGCCAAATAATCCCAATTCGAAAATAGACTCAATAATAAGAACACCAAGTAGCATCATTCCTGTAACCAAAGAAATATACTGGAATAGAGCATAGGCAAGGAATAAATATAGCTCCCACATCTCATCACCACAGGAAACGAAACAGTACTGATAACATTTCACGCAAATTCACACTTTTATAGTAAATAATATTTTTTTTAATTTTGTTATATGCAGTATACAGGCAAATTTGAAACAATAAATGAAATTTCGGCACTAAAATTATGATTACTATGCGAAACGACCTGAAAATTCCCTTTTAAAAGGTTGTAAATAAAATTCAAGAAACTAAGATCGTCTTAAAACGAAAACATTTGTTCGTCCATGCTTTCAATATGCAAATGTGTATACAATGTATTTCTAGAAGTTGCCAAACTGAAACTCAATTCACAAAAGAATTTTTCCCAGGATGAAATTTAGCGTTGATTAATTCAGTAATAAGGGATTTCTGTGCTATTCAATCTTATTCTGTATCTAAATGCAATATAAAAAATAAATTGATAATTACCCCTGCAAGTCTACTGTGCTTCATTTTTCAGAATGGTTTGACAAAATGTCTACTCCTCCATGTGTGCGATACCATCAAAATATTTTTTTCGTTTGAAGGAACTATTGACGTCATAATGTGTAGAATATAACATTCCCTAGTTGCAACGCATTCGAAATGCCAAATTTTCCATGATTTTAAGGGGGATAAATCAGTCTGAATTTGACCGATAGCAAGAGTTATGTTGGCTTTGGGATTTGTTCTGTATTTTGTGCCTTATTCGCATACACAAATTAAGGTTCAGTTAACATCATTTCCGTGTGAGATGATCAAGATCTCAAATTGTTCGTGCAAAATATCCAATGTGTCATGAGCTATGTAGAACGGAACGCTAAACAGTGGTTTTTTTGTGGCAAAAAAACAATTTTTTTTATCATGTCTATCAAAATATATGTTTAAGTTAGCAAAGGTAATAGGTAATTGTTTATGAAGTGATGGTTCAAAGAATTTTTTGATAATTATATATTTACATACATATATATATTATATATGTTGCCTTAGTTTGCCCTCTCTTTTGTATGGATTAATTCCATGAGAACCTAGTTATGTCATATGTGCTAAACGAATTCAAACGTTCGACGACCGGCTGGGTAATAAAAGTTTGTCGACTTAACACCCAGATTCCATAGGACGACGTGCGATGATCGTGAATTTTTTTTTTTCATTAAATTTGTTTCCTAAAAAAACAAGTTTTTTTTTACAAAATTCAATTTTAAATTTTTTTCAATAAATTTAATAATAATAACACGAAATATATACATTTTTAAATAAAATATTGTCGCGGGCAAAAGTAGCAAAGAAACACAAACGGAGGATACCGACCTCCAATGTTTCCTTTAAACATTTTGGAATTTTTTTTTTTTGGTAAAGAAAGTTTTTTCCCCAGAAATAAAAAATTTTTTACAAAAAATTACTGACAAGGCTGTCGACAACTGAACACAAGAGCATAAGCAATATGTGTGAATTCTCTCTGCACAGTTGTGCTATGAAATGGTAATCCCTGCACTAAAACGATCAGTACATTGTTGGACGACCTTACTATTAACAAGGCACTATATTACGAGATAAAAGGTGTAATGCATACATATTTTTGTTTTGCCTTAAATTTGTAATTTAAACAAAATTTAAGCAGGTTTTGTATGTTAATGAAAAACACACAAAAATCTTATGAAACAAAATTCTCCATAAGATCAATTCTAGGCATTCCTTTACCACATGTATTAAATACATTACACAGCTGTTTACAGTGTGACCGTTCACGCTAGCAATAAAATTCAATTTCATACCACAATTCGGTATAAAAAATAATCGAGTGTTTACACTTGTTTCAAATAATATGTGATTATTATTACCTTCCGATAACGCAGTGTGCTTATGTTGATATTTATTGTTGTGATAAGTTATTTCGAAATTTGGCTTGATAAATTCTTATATTCTTATCAAAGGCTGTGGAGTGGATAGGCGTGTATTGTCAATAAATTATTTTGATTTTGGAACTAATATCGAATTGCGAATAACAAGATTGAAATAGGAAATACGAGTAAATCCGAATATTGTGTTAAATGCCACTCGTTTTATTCTTTCATTCAATAAATTAATTTGGTTATATTTGTTAGATTTGAGAAGTTTATAAATTAATTGAGAGAGAATCCAAGAGAAATGAATTACTAAAAAAATCAAAGGTTGAATACTGAGCGGTTCTTTAATTTAATCTTCCCTCTTTTTGTCTTTTCGTACGTAAGTTCACCAGTGCAGTATTTTAACTTTTACATTATGAATTAATTTAAATATTTCTAAACTATCGAACACCTCCCCTGGAACTGTCCAGCGCTTAGTAGGTTGGAGACGCTGGGCACTCTAACGAGAGCCAACATTGGATTCATTCATTCTTCTGTGTGAGAAGTGCTAGGGCATCGCGCTCTCTTGGCTGTTTGCGAACCATTCTTCCACCATCTCTTATATCCTCCCTTTTCTACTTCTTCTCCTTTTCCAATTTCCTATCCCCTTCACTATCCTCTATTTCTCTTCTCTAGGACGAATTTACAATGGATTATTTTGACCTCTTGTCCCATTGACAAGTACACGTCCTCAAACCTAACCTAACCTTAATATTTCTTAAAAGATATTAAAAAAAACACTGACTTTATTTATAAATGATTTATCTTCGTCTAGATTGAATTCTAAAGTGGTAATGTAGTGCAATGTAAGTAAGAAGTTTTAAAGCTCTGCTTGATCCTGTTTACTGTTACGGATAATGGTTTCGCTTCCTTTTTAGTGTCGAACTAACCTAATTAGATCAACTTGATCAATTCATAATTATCAATTAATAGGCGTTAAATACAATGACATTTTTATACGAAGAAAATTACGCCATTCATTACCATTTTATGTAAATTGTAATAATTGGTTGTAAAAGAAAAGTTATTAACATATAGTAACTTTGTTAAACATTATTGTACTGTTTAGACAAAACCCAACGACCTACTTCAAAATGAACACATAAACATTTAAAAGAACACAATTTAATTTAACGTCCACCAAATCGCTCAATAATCCAGTCTATAATAAAAAGCACAAGTATACCCAATGATGCCGACATAACAAAGATGTCGAAAGGGATAAAAGTGAGTAAAAAAGCTAACATCCACATTTCGCCACCATGAAAACCGAAAAAGAACTGCGAGTATACTCTTAAAACTGATGCTTTTATAGCAAAAATTGTCGTGAATAGTAAATATTTTGTCAGTAAATTTGTAATAGGCAGTTGTTTACGGACAAATTTAAAACAACATTTTTTATTTTTTCATTTATTATTATTTATTGAATCTTTATTAATAATGAACTAATAATAATTATCCAAATCTTAAAACTAAAAAGAAAATCTTAAAACTAAAAAGAAAAATTTATATATTTATTTAGGCCATTGCCAAATCAAATAAAATATTCAAATATAATAATTCAAAAATAAAAAATAAATTAATAAATAAATAATAAATAAAATAAAATATTCATCTCTAATCTTCGGCCGAGCGCAAGAGTATCCTTCCTTTTCAACCGAATATGACCAGTGTGACGTAAAATAAAACTAAAATGAAACGAAATTTTGAAAAACAAAATATATTTAAATGTCAATATATAGTATATGGATGATTCCTTGAGAAATACGAGACACAACTACCCAATTCTCTCCTGTCAAAATAGTCTTTGCAGGAAATAAATCTAAAGAAACACTGTACTTTGAATGTTAAACCACCACACAAAATAGGCTTTGAAAAATTTGAACTTTATCTGAGAATTGATAATAGGTTGTCCACGTTGTACTCATACTCATTGCAACCTGTACTTATAAATCAAAGTTGTAGTGAATCAAGAGTAGTTGAATTTCATACTGTTGAATCACTCATACTCATAATTTCATGAGTACTTATGAGTATAAAAAAAACGATTCATTGCTGATCTCTGATCTATACCACGTGTATGAAAGATCATACACTTAACCAATCATGTACCTGAAAGACGTTACATAAATTTCAAAATTAATTATATTTTAGATATCAAACTGTATTTAAATATGTTGTGGCACATATAAATACATAATTGGCCATTACAACCCTTCAGTCAGGATTCTCAACACCACTCATGTTGTGAGTGCTAATTTAATACGTGAGTGGCGGGACCTTCAGTTTAAAGTCGACTCCGAACGACAGATTTTTTGAGAAACTTTTCATGGCAATTTTATTTGCTCTCAGAGTTTTTGCCAGAAATCTACTGAGAAGAAGTCGCCGAAGAAATATTTTTTCATATTTCGTTGTGATGTCTGACCTAGGATTTGAACCCAGGCTTCGCGTCTCATAAGTCAACACACTACCTACTAGACTAGTTTGAGTTTGCTATGATCATAGAGAAAATAACTCTTTGTACATTGAATATCTGAACAATATCTCAGGATTGATAAAAGGTTGTATGCAATTACGCTGTACGAGTTTATTATGATCATAGAAAAGACAAAAGCTTTGTCCAGTATGGTCATGTCTAACATGAAATTCATTGGGGGTTATCGTGCCCTACGCATCCTACGCTTTTGTGCGTGTAACTTGCACCAAATAAATACATTACACCCAAACCCAAACCTGTTTTTACACGGGTTTTTTTACGCGAATTTGAAATGACACGGTTTTTTTTAACAAATTTACTTTTTTTTTTTTTTTGTTCGCTACTTTTTATTCGGATAAAATCCTTTAATCCCGTTTAACTCACACACTCACAACGCACTATAACAGAATTTTCTGTTAAAAGAAATAAACCAGCGCCAGAAGCAGCTTCTGAAGATGTAGAAGTAATAAGTATTTCTAATGACGAGACTGATATTGAGCCACCTCAGCAAAAGAGAATGCGCTTGCTATCAGAAACTGACTCCGAATAAAATAAAAAAAAATTTTTATTGAAAATAATTCCGTTCCTAATTGTCTTAAGAGTTTGATAACTAATTTTATTTTTATAAATGGAAGAAAATTTTTAAGTTTTATCTTTATTTTTTTGTAATCATAAATCATGAACTAAAGCTGTGCGTTTTTATAAAATTATTCAATTTTATAGGCATATGTAGGCTGCTGCATCAATCCTATGTATATCTTTTCAGTTTGTTCATACACTTACATACATATATAATATTTGTCTTTTTTACGCGTTTTTTTTTACACGGTATCCACTGGAACGTATCTACCGTGTAAAAAAAGGTTTGGGTGTAATTCTACTTTTTTGACAGCCGCGTAGAATGCGAAAACGCGTAGAACGCGTGGAGTGGGCCTCCAGCTTTACGTTACATTACATTTCTATAACCATTCGAATTGCTTTATACATAACAAAAACGATCAGCTGTTTCTTACTATTGCGGTTACATTCCGTTACGGTAGCATAACTGGGGCTTAAGAAGAGATCTAGGAACAGAAGCTGGAATTTTTGGCCATAGAATAAAATATTATAAGCCCATGGGGAGACAGGCGGAGACCTATGTACATATGCGTACCATCGAAATATGTTGGTAATTGAACTTGGATAAGGTAAAAAAATGGCCACCTCAAAACAATTTGACTGCTAGGCCGTCATTTGAATAGTCGGTTCCAATGCTTCATAGATTGTTACAGAAAGTTTTAGTTAAAATTGGAATAATTTTTTTATTTCAAATTCTATCGGATAGCAAAAAAACCTGTATAGTAAATAGTGAGTGTCGTATTTTCCACCAGAAGAATTTATTGAGAAGTTTATTCCTGCTTGTTAAAAAGAATTTTTGGGTTCCAACGAGATTAACTCATATTGAACAATTAATAGGTGTTACATGATATGGATACTTTAATTTATGTGTCAATTTTAATATTTGGCCAATTCACACGACTTTGTATAGTGTATATTGTATTGAATACACTTGGTTATTTTTGGACTCTCAATGCTATGCTGTATTGTGTACTTTGTATTCCAAATGACTTCTTATTATTCTTCTTCATATTTTTTTCATTCACACAATTTGGCAGCACGAAACCAATACAACTTTTAAAAATATATGAAATAAATGTGTATAAGTGTATCGCATTTTTACATGAAAATTATTAACAACAAGCATACACTGTTGTATGTTCTTCCCACAATACAATGAATACAACGATACAACGGCTTGTGTGAATTGACCAGTAGTTGTACGAAACTTGAAAATAAAAACTTAAAATAGCGTGAGCGCCTTGTGTTCGGTGTAGTGTAATAAATTGTTAGATTAGAACTCTAGGGTCTAGACTCTAACGAGCTATCTGAAACATGTGCTATTTAGGATTACTCGTATCAAATTACATACAACCTATTACCAATAATCCTGAAAGTGTTCAAAATTTCACGAATTATTATTATTAAAGGCTATCCATTTCGTGGTTTCAAAAGTATGGGACTGGAATTCGGCATCTGTCAAACTAAGTTGTGTGAAATCAATTATTTTGAAAGTCTGACATTGACGAAAATGGATCGCTTAACTATCACACAACGCATAAAAATTATCAAAACCTGCTACAAAAATGGCGATTCTGCCACAGCCAAAATTTTCTTCACCGATGAAGCACATTTCACACTCGATGGGTATGTCAATAAACAAAATTGTCGTATTTGCTGTTCTGAGAATCCTCAAGTAATTGAAGAGAGGCCATTGCATCCAGAAAAGGTCGCTGTTTGGTGCGCTCTTTGGTCCGAAGGTGTGATTGGACCTTACTGGCTGAGATACCGCCCAATATGTGTCAAAAAGTGGTCGAAAATTACCTCAAAAGAATCAATGCTTGCAACTTGCTTGTGGAGGTCATTTAAATGATGTAGTGCTTCACACATAATGTCAACGTTCAAACTTTACGATAAAAATAAGAAATATCATGAAAAAATATTTCATATGTGTTTTATTTACGTTTACTTTTGAAACCACGAAATGGATAACCCTACATATTCGTCCAACAATACACTCAATAAAACGATACAACGGTTTGTGTGAATTGAGCAATTATTATAAATCGTTGTGATATTATTGGGCTTGTAAAAAGAAAAATTATTTCACGCTTAATTACTGTTTTTGATATTTTTTATTGCATTTTTTAAGTTTTTAAGAATTTACTCATCACAGGCGTAATTAAGCAAAAAGTAAGCGAACATTTAAAATACTTAAGATCACAATCACATGAAGATCACTTGTCAAACATACATACATATTTAATTTAGAGCATTATTTCAAAATATGTATATACATAGGTACGTAACCCTCTCTATGCATTTTCACAAGTATAATCACTATTACAATTGCAAAAAATAACACGATATAAGGCAAGGCCGGAAGCAGAAATACCGCACCCATTTTATCAACACAGAAAACGAAAAAGCACTGAAAGTATTCGATGCAAATTGACTCCTTTTAAAGGAAAATCAAGAAAAGTCATACAAAGCAGACAACAAATAAATTTAAAATAATTGAAAAAATTATTTGTTCAAAAATTAATCATTTCCTAATACACTAGTAATAGGCTCAATGAAATAAGAATAAGTAATAGGTTCATAAGTTGTCTACGTACTGTCTAGTCTGCTGTGAAGTGATATACATCGATGTTGTAAAAACACATCATATATCTTATCGACACATTGAAAAATTCGATTTTCGATTGTTTCCCCAGGTTAGAGAAAGTATACTTAGTTAAAACTCTATTAAATAAATAAGTGAAGTACGGCAATAAGCTAGGTGTCACAGCTTTTACAAGTACAGTACTCCCCGGCTATAAGCACTTGCAAATATGCTTGCAGGACAGTGCAAAATCTCGCTCCTGAAGGCAAATAGCCGCTTGTCATTTAAACTGACAGAATTCTATTTCTTCCATTGACAGCAATAGCTTCGTATTCGATGCAATACTGGCTGGTCCGAGAGGGCTTTGTTCACCTTCTACAGCTCGGTGTGGGGAAAAAATAATTTGCTGGGCTCCCGTGTCATTTCGGGATCACTGCAAAGATATTGCTGTATAGACATTATCAAGACTCCTAGGCAGAGGATCAAGACGTTGACTTGCCCGAGACTTGCACCAAGTCAGATTAGTAGAAGAAGAGCTTTACAAATTAAGAAAGGCGAAAATTGGTTTTCTATTAGGAATCAATTATTTGAGATTGCGTTGCCTCAGTTGGTTATATTTTCTGGGTGGGATAGGATGCAGCCCATGTCTCAAGGAGAATGAAATGTGTAATCTCATAAATGAGGCAGCTAGAGAACAGGATCAATTTTGGAAAGAAAATTTTTACAAAGTGGGTGCATATAAACGAATTTAAAATTGAAGAGCATATGTCGAAATAGTTTTAGTACATTTGAGAGCAAAAATCAAAACTGCCTAAGTTTCGGTGCTACTATGAGGGGAATTATTATATCCAGAGTTCTTGTATCCATAATATACTGTATAGAATTTAAATCATGAGAACGAATTGCATATGCTTTTATCGATCATAAACATTCCATATCTTCGAGCTGGGTGCCTCAAAAAAACTACATAGGTTTTATAGAGGCACGTAGTAGTAAGCTTTGGAACATTAATAAATTGATTATAAAGCATATTTACGTCAAAATCAAGATTAGTTTTGAAAATTTTTGATTGTTGACTCAAGTTACGTAGAAAATATTTTGTATTTTTATTCTTCTTCTTGATTACTGGTATTTACATAAACTGATAGCACGAAACCAATACAATTATTTAAAATCATATGATAAGAATGTGTTATAAGTGTATCATATTTTTATATTAAAATTATCAACAATAAGCATATACTGTTGTATATTCGTCCAACAATACACTCAATACAACGATACAAGGGCTAGTGTGAATTGTTCAAATGTTCTCGGTCAGTGTGGATGATGTTTCAAATCATCAGTTCAGAAACTCTTCCACCGCCTGTAGGCCGTTTCGAGGGGAACTCATCTGTCATAAAGTAGACGTATCCTGAATTAAATACAATTGGTTTTTACACTATTTCCTTACTTACTTACTTAATTTGCCATTAACGACCCAACTAACGGATTTCGGCTTCCAGGCGCCTCTGTTTCTTGCGCGCCGACGCCAGTTGGTCATACCAATCGATGATAGGGCTTCCTCGATTTGGTCCTTCCAACGGATACAAGGTCGTCCTCTTCGCCGACTTCCGCAGATCCCCGCATCAAATACCCGTCTCGCCGGAGCATACTCCTCCATTCGAACGACATGCTCGAGCCAGCGCAGCCGCTGGATATTAATACGCTGCACAACATTTATGTCGTTGAGTAGCTCAAACAGCTCACTGTTGGATCGGATGCAGAAATCATCGCCAACTCGCACTGGACCGAAGATTTTACGTAGGACTTTTCTCTCGAATGCTCTCAAGCCTGCTTCAACAGTGCTTAATAGGGTGCATGTCTCTGAGCCATAAAGAAGCGCGGGAAGGATGAGCGTCTTGTAGAGTATTAGTTTTGTCGTACGAGAGAGGCCTCTGCTACCCAATTGCTTATTGAGACCATGATATCACCTGTTGACAAGAGTGATCCTGCGCTTGATCTCCAGACTGACATCATTTTTGATGGTAACGACGGAGCCAAGATAAATAAAATCCTTGACTATATCAAAAGTATAGTTATCGACCGTAATTGAGAATCTATGCGCCGCACGTCTCTACTTGTCGATAACATATACTTCGTTTTGCCCTTGTTTACTGCCAGACCCATCTTAGTGGACTCACGTTCAATATCACTAAGAACAGCAGTAGCATCTAGCCAATGTATAAATCTGGTCCCAACATATATTGGCAATATTATAATTAAAGGTTCTATAATCAATTCTTCGAAAATCGCGATAAGTGATGTTATTGTTCTCAACACAAGTTACAGGCATGTCATAAGTAAGAAAGAGAAAAGGTAATAGTTTGCAAAGCACGAAGCAGAATTTTGGTCATATAGCAGCATTTCTTTACTATGATAAAAAAAATTCAAGATCAATCAAGCAACTAGAAGTTGAATGGAAGTGCGCAGGTGTAGACACATTTACAGCATCAATATGAAGAGAAAACATTGGTCCTCTTAACGGATTGTCGAATAAAACTTTATTATTAAAGTCACTTATTATAACAATGTCATCATATTGAATGATAATTTCCTCAAGATTAAAAAGGGATCGAAGTTTATATTAAAATTTAGTCTACAATCACAACCAAATAGATTCTTCTAATCGGCGGCTAAAATGTCAAGAAATAAATATTTTACTTCACTACCAATTTGTATTAATAAGGCATTCCGTACTATTGTGAACATAAATCGCAAGATCACTACCTTTCGCTTTCCTGTCAATATCATTTACAATAATTTTCCTATCTACCGGTAAAGTCTGTAACTCTGTAAGCTGAAATGTTTCTGTATTAAAATAAAGTATAAATTCATATATATTTTCTTCAATTTGCTATGGACTAAATATTTAAAATATATTTAAGAAAATCTTTTCTTATTCAATGAATATATTGTTCAGGACTCCAATTGATTTCTTTTGTAGGTTATTTTGTTACCAGTTAAGGAGAAAAGACATTCAGAAGCTGCGTTACTAGCAGGAATCCATAATATTTTCATATAAATTTGGATTTTGTTTTTCCTTAATAGTTTTTAATGATATTGAATTAATTAAATTATAATTCAAAATGGGACACTTGAAATACTGACCGCGATGTCCAAACCTTTGCCAAATGGAAGCATACCTTACGAATAGGATTCTGATTATCAACCTCGGACTTGGACTTGAAGACTCATCAGCTGTAATATGCTGATATCGTTTTTTCAAGACAGATTCACAGTCTGACCAAAGTGGAAGTTTCTTGAAATCAAGTTATTCTTCCCATTTCGATTTGGTACCTGGTTCTACTTTTGACATCACTAAATGTATGAGAATGTCATTTGTAATCTTCTTATCGTCTCCAATTGACAATAAAGAATCGTACATTGCGGATACCGTATCTATCATACTTCGCAAAGCAATAGCTGAATTTGTGGCAATTCGAAACGTTTTCTTATATTGTCGAAAAATATAAAATATTCATTGTCATAAACCTTTTTCAAACCCTCTATCGCTTTGGGATAATTATTCTCTGAAATCTGAAAAGCTTTTACTGTACCCAAAGCTTCATTGGACAAGCATGATAATAAATTATTACATTTTTCAATGTCTGTGGGCCAAGTTCTCAAACAAACTCATAAAATTCTTATAATCAGAATATTTTCCGCTAAGCTTGGTGAGTTTCATGTTTGGGAGCCTCAATTGGTGTTGTTGTCCGAGAAAGGACATTTCTGGCACATTTGATTGCCTATTCTTAACCAGGAGGCTCAAAAACAATGATTTGCTGGTCACACAAGTGCCTTCAAGCTCAGCTCTATTATTGTTCTCCGGATCTAAATTATCCACATCAGACTGGAACTTCATAGCTTGGTCAATATAATTCTTCAATACGTCAAGTCGACATTCCAACTCGATTGGATGAAAGGAAATTGTCTTTTCCAAAATGAATTTACGAATTCAATTTATGTTTTCAACAACCTTGGCTTTCTTCGTAATCAACTTCTCCAAACTTTCCGATTTAGAGTGAGAATCTTGTCTCTTCCTACTACTCATTTTCAAATAATTTATGAAATCAATGCAAATCGAATGTAATCAAATTAATTTATTGGTTAAATGGAATTCCCAAAGGACGAATAATTTGCTTTGGACTAGGAGACTTAATAAAGTTATCAAACTCTCGCTGGTTACAAAATATTTGGATTCGTGTCCTCTTTCAGTTTTGTTATTCGCTATTCCGCAGATACTGGTTCAACAATCAAAATAATTCAATAGCGATGTATATTTATTAAATTCACAGCCTTTGTTTTTATAAAACAACAATTAAATAAAATTGTACCGAATTGTTGTCTGAAAATTAAATTCCGTAGACAGTGTGAACAGTCCCACTGTAAACAGCTTTGCAATATATATATTGTGAACCGGTGTGAAATGTATATACTGTAAGTGGTAAGGGAACGATGGAATGGAACACTGATCATATGCAATTTACATTCAGCGAATAAACAAAACAAGAACAAGCAAAAAAAGAAATACGAAATAATTTGGTTAAAATAAACAATTCTGATAAGAAAATTTTGTTTTTTTTTTACCACAGCATTCCGCCAAAGTCCTCTGTAATTTCGGCGTTTTCTTTGCTATAACAGATGACTGCATTTCTTCCTGTTTCCAGTGAAAAGAATAAAAAAAATTAATTTGAAGTATGTAGTTGGCTTTACAAGAACTGTTTACAGTAATTGTCATGAATTACTTATTGGCATGTGTACGTAATGTCAGACAAAACGTTTACATCATCTCCCTTTAGCTGTTCAATATAAAATTCCTTTATATTGTATATTTCATAAGGCTGTAGAAATATTTCGTGAGTATTTAAAAACAATGTTGATGTATGGAAAATGTTTAATTTAGACACAATTTCTCTCAGTGGGCAGTGCAATAATATATTAATCTTTAGTACTGCATTTAATATTTATTATTATTTATTAATTTTGCGAGTCTCCATTTACTAATAAACATTGGCCTGAAGATTTTTGAAAATTATTTCAAAGTCTACAAATCCTGAGGGAACGACAAGTTTAAATTGGACATTCTTAGGCTGTTTTTGAGTATTATTTATTTAAACATAAAAACAGTACAACAAGATATTATCCTCTTTTAACAGTACTCGTAAGACAAAGACATAATTTAGACAATTGCATAATATTAATATTAAAAATAGTCACGTGACCAATTTGAATTGGTGATAAATGCGTTGTAGAGCCTACTTTTCCTATTATCAATGCCTTTAATTTCTTCGGATTGAGGCAAAAAACTTTCGTCAATGCACATTTAAACATATTTAGTCAATATACACAAGCCGTTGTATCGAATATATAACCGTGTATGTTTGTTGTTGATAATTTTCATATAAAAATCCGATACACTTATACATATTTTTTTTATATGTCTAAAAAGTTGTATTGGTTTGAACGCCAAAAATTATGAAGAAGTTTAAGAAGAAGACATTTGGAATACGAAATACACAATACAGCATATCATTGAGCGTTCACAAACAACCAAGTGTATGGCGTACGCTATACAAAGTCGTGTGAATTGGCCAATTATATAGATCACAATTTACTTTGTCAACAAAATTTATAATTTCAGAAGGCAAACAACTGATGTATAGTTAAACGTCATCTACATACATCTGTACATTACAATACTTCAACTTTGATGGCAGGTCATTAGAGTAAATCGAATATAGTAATAGACCAAGTATGGAACGTTGTGATACACCTCTAAATATTAACAGACTATTCGATATATTACAATCCCAATACAAAATTTTAATTTCTGTCCCTTAAATATGCGGAAATAAGCAAACATTACATTTGATATAGCTGCCATACCGAATTCTTAAAAAAGGCTGCTTGAATTGTATTTTATGTTGGATTATGTGTTCGATCAAAGGTAACATCTAAAAGTTGGAAATTCTCTGGCAAAATAGCGGCCCTAAAGGTAATCGGTCCATATTGCTAATAAGCTTCTCTATACGGCGTAAGTCTAGTAGATAGTGGGTTGGCTTATTATACGTAAGGCCACGGTTCAAAACCCCGGTCATACATCAAAACGAAATACGAAAAAACATTTCTTGGGCGACTTCCTCTCAGCATGAATTTAAAGAAATTTAAAAAATTGAGTATGCATAGATAGACAACAAAATTCTGCATTATATAGTGAATTTTCACGATTTTAAGTTGAGATTTGTAGATCTGAGACGACGTCAAGGTCAGGAAAGTGAAGAAAATGTACCTGTAATCTGTTAAAAAAAAATAATAATAAAATGCATACCTATTAAAAGAAAAATTAGATTAAAAATGTCAAATATATGTCCCAGGTAAGTAAAAAATATATGGGCCACTCATGTGCCCCGTTATTGAGACGTATATATTTGTTTGTGGTTACAATATTTTTTATCATAGCTGTTTCGGAACTTCGAGATATAAGATGGAAAATGTTTATACAAGGTTACAGTTATTCCAAATTGTGAAGGAATCGAATGCCAGAACCATTTACGAGAAATTGTAGCTTTTAGTCAGAAAATTGTGCGATATTATAAAATGTCAAGGGGATGGCGATATATTAGCTGTAAAGCTATGTTTAACAAGTATTTTAGAAAATACTGGAGTTTAGCATAACGAAAAGAGGACCGATTTTTAGCAACGTATGCTAAATGGCTAGAAGGGACTGTGGCAATACCAGTATTTGACAGTTCGTCTTCAGGACGACCACAAAAAGAATTTAATGAAGCAAGTGAAAGAACAAAACGAAGAAATATGGAAATAATTCGTTTGCAATTAACAACAGAGGAGATCACTTTTGCTGCATCCATGAGTTAAAGGGCAGCGCGGCTAAATTAATAATGGATATAACCCGATCTGCACGGTAAGCAAGAATTTGCAAGCGATCATTAACAACTTCTGAGGTCAACCCTGTAAAGAAACTTTCTGCGGAAGGAGCTTTAGCATTGTTTGTAAATGCGGAACTTACTACAAATCAATATGAAATTTTGTACGAAACCAACAAAATTGTATATCCATGTTATAACATTGCTAAAAAGTGCAAAGAAAAATGTTATCCCAATGAAGATGCCATAACAGTAACTGAGACATTAGCAGAAGTGAAGCTACAATCTCTCCTCGATCACACAGCAACAAGGTTATGTTTATACCTTAATGAAGTTTTACATAAGTTGGACCATGAGGAAGTTCATTTTTTGGAACTTAACTTTTTGAACTCTCGTATATATTTCAATAGACGCATAAAAAATATTATTTCTCTCCATTTTAAATGAAAAATAATTTAGAAATCGAAAGATTTTCTCAAAAAATACTCTCTATATTCAAGTTTTACATTCTGTATATTTTATTTTGTAAAAAAGAAAAAAAAAATGTGTTTTTATATATTGAAAATAAATTCCCAGTTATTGCCAAGAAAAATGTCTGAACACTTGGAAACAGCCATGAACGATAAATACCATAGGGAAGATGAACGCCTAAAGACAGACTTCCAGGAAGGGAGAAAGAAGAAGTCAGTATTGTGGGGAAAAGTTTTATTAAAAATTAACGAAATCAAACCGGAATTGGAAATGACAAAGGAACAAATAAGTCGGAAATTTTCAAATTTGCACACCACATATAAAAGAATTAAAGTTATAAATAATAAGGCTGGGCGAAACGCCACATCATGGGAAGAAAATTTAAAATTTATTCTGTATATAAAGGAGGTATGAAATCTTACCGCAAAAGAAGATCGAGACATTCGAAAATGGCCGTAGAATACATCATCTTCATACCGGTTTATTACTTCAAAGTATTTTTTATTTTAGGAATATGCCTTCTTTTTAGTTTTAACTGATTGTTAATAAGCAGAAGCCTTTAAATTTTTTTCCTTATTTTTTTTTTTTATTATAATTTAATAGAAAGCTGTTAGGTCCTCCTTCTAAATTTTCAATAATACCCTATCCCCCGTTTTACACGGAAGATAGGTTCCATAAAAAACCGTGTAACTCGAAAAATTCACTTTTATATGGAAAAACCGTGCTAAACGAAAATCGCTATAGAAAAACCCTTTTTGTCAGTTTTTAATATGATGAATAACAAACACATTGAACGAAAAATAAATATTAATATATTTAATATCAAACACACTTATAATATTAATTTATTTCAATAATAAAACAAATATAAAAAACCTATTTTAAATAATTCATTGTCTTTATAGATAAAAAATTAAAATTAGAAATTCATTTAAAGCTGTGGTCACACTGAAAAAATATTTGCTTCAAATATGTTTACTCGTATTTGCATTAAATTTTTCTGTAGTTTGTTTGCTGGTCACATTGGCGGGAAATATTTGACAAAATTTATTTTCCCAAATAACAATGAAACAGCATTAAATACAGTTTGGAGCAAACATGTTTTCCCTGTGGTCAGACCGAAGTAAATATTTTTGTTTTCTCATAAACAAAATTTTGTTTCATCAGAAAAAGAGAAACAAACGAAAAGGCACATGAGATTAAAAAAAAACAAAACAGAAACTTCACAAAACGAAAATGAACAAATTCGTTTAATAAAAACACCGGAAATAAGCGGAAAAATATAACATAAACAAATAAATAAAATCGAAATGGAAGATGAAACATTATTTGCGTTAAGTTGCGGAGCAGCTTCTTTGTTAATTTCAAAAGAAGCCAAAACCAATCGCCATATTCTTTGCCAAAAAATAAAGTAAATTCGCACAGCTGTTTAATTGTTTTCTTTTCTACATCAGTGTTGACAACTGAATTGCGTTTAAACGATAAAATATAAAACTTAATACCATATTGTATTGGATGTCGCCATGGTCTAGTAGGTAGTGTGTTGGCTTATTAGACGAAAGGCCCGAGTTCGAATCCCAGGTCAGACATCAAAATGAAATATGAAAAAATATTTATTCCCAGCAGAATTCTAGCAAAAACTCTGATTGCCATTATTACAACTTGTGGTTAAACTTGGGGTTAGTGAAGGGAATTTGGAAAGTTACACTGAACTTATTTTCGTTATTACAACTTACAGATAAAATAAAGTTAACTTTTTGAAAAATATGGCAGTTCCGGAGAAATGACGATAAAATTATGCTTAATTAAACAAGTTTTTTTTTCTAAACGCAGTGGCAACGAAGGGCCTCATTTTTTATTGTTGTGTTTCCTCATTTTGCTTATAATTGAAGTTGCCATATTGAAAGTAATATATACATAATATGGCAAATTGAAATATAAAGTGACCTTTATATATTAAAGGTAGGATGATCCTCCCTTTAGCTTAACAATCACTTCTATCTTATTGGGTACTCATAATAACGAAAAACCATTTATCTGCCCGTTAAAATCTTCAATTTAGTTAACGGCAAGTTGTTATAATGGCCCTGAGAGTAAATAAAGTTCGCATGAAAAATTGCTCAAAAATGTGTCATTCGGAGGCGTCTTTAAACTGTGGGTCGCGCCACATATTTATAAAATTAACACACATAACAAGAGTGATGTTAGACGCCAGGGGCTAATTCTGGCAGTCGTACTCGATCGAATACTTACTCGTACGTTCGATTTTTTTTAGTTTTGGGATTCTGTCAGTCGATATTGATTAATATGTGTTGATATTTCTAATGACAGTAGTCGATAACGTGCGACCGTTCGAATACAACCTTGCGAGTTTTTAATCGTAAGCAAAAACCCTATCTGGCAAAGCTTTTTTGTTAACAAAAATTAAAAAAAATAAATGTAAGTAAGAATTTTTTAAAATCTAAAGAATCTAAAGAAAAAAGTTAAAATTTTGTACAAAAATAAATGGTAATCAAAAAAGATTATGTGAGACCATACGGATATGGCTAACCATACGGATTTGGCAAAAAGTATATTGATGGCGGTGGACCCTATGAGGAAAAAGTTCTTTCTCAAGTAGATGAACAAATATTGGCTGCTGCTAGCATAGAAGATGATGTTGAAGGTTGTACGAAGCAAAAGATTGTAGTGGTAATATTTTTGCAACTACATCAGAAAATATTACATCTTGTGATGATTCGTTTGCTTCTGCCTGTACACTATTTGATAATGAAGAAATTCATAGTGAAAAAATTTCCTCTTGTACTAAAATTGAAGGCAATGAAGAAGAAAACGAAAACGCATTGGTTATAAACAAGGTAAAAACAAAGGAAATGTCAAGAATTAATAGAAGAGAAACTAAGTTTTTCATATTCTGAATTGCTTACCACTTTACAAACATATGTTTTTGTTTACAAAAGTGTTCAGTGTTCGAAAACATTTATTTGAGCTTTCACAACACTGAAGAAAAAATATCGATTCTTTAATTATCGACTGACAGAATAAGAAATAACACCACTATCGAAATTTCTATAAAATCGGAAGCCATTTCGATCATGACTGCCAGAATTAGGCCGCAGATCACATGTACGAGTTCCAATACGACAAATAATAAATAGGTGTTTAATACTTCAGTCATTGGCCATTTTCTCTACATTTGTTTAAATTTTAGTAATTAATACAATTTAATAAATTATTTTGCAAGTGACCTTGAGAAAAAGTTTTTTTTTACATTTGGATTATAGAATTATTATTTATATTATAATTGAATTCCTTTAGTTTTTAGGAATTTATAGTCGCTGTATACAATTTAGAAAATAATTACAGACATTTATCTATTGGGATACATTATGAGAAATGTCTGTTTTACAATTCTACTGAAACAAAAAAAAAAAAAAAAAAAAACAACTCCGAAGACAACACCAACTACATTAACACAAAACGATTAAACGTTAAACACCAAACATTCCCGTCTGAATAGCAGCGTCCATAAATATAAACAGAAGTACATTTAATGCTAATATTATGAAACAAAACTCGATTAAAGGAAAGGCAAACACTGCAACTAACGTCCACATTTTATGATCATAGAAAACAACAAAGCACTGAAAGCATTCGACGTAAACTGACTCTTTTTATAACAAAAATTTCCAAAAACCACACACTTAAAGCTAAACACAAACGTTTAAAAAAATTTTAAATTTTTTGAAATGAATTTCGAAAAAAAATACTGTTTGCAGGCAAATTTGAAATTAAAATGAATTGAAATTTTCCCATCTCCATCATCCATTATCTGTGGCAATAAATGATAATGGTTTAAGTTGACATACATAAGTGTTTTTCATGTTATTCCTACACCTCAAGCACGGAAGAAAAGAGCATTACGCGCCTCAGAATCAGACGAGCTACGAGCATTGAGACTGGCAAATCTTCGCGTACATGCCGCTGAGACCAGTTCGCATGAATCACTTGAACAACGAGAAGTGAGATTAGAAACTGATCGAATGCGTACTACTCAGGCAAGTTCGTCTGAATCATCTTGACCACGAGAAACAAAATCAATAAAATAATTCAAAATTAATTGAATATTTGTGTAATGTCTTTCCTTCAAATTTATTTTAGTTGGTGGCGCAGCAACGTGCGCATGGTACAGCTACAGTTCGAAATAAATTTAAAGACAACATATACCAGCTGTAGAACAATTTCGAGAAATGGGAGATGGGCTAAAAACGATTTGTTTTTTCTCGCGTACAAAATGTAAAATAGGAAAACAATTAAGAATACATTTTATATCTACGCAGAAACTCTATTTGTTTGCTCAGCCATCAAGGATTTTTATTTTAAATTCTTATAAATAATAAACTTAATATCGTGGCCAATTTGCAAAAAATAAAAAAATTGTGTAGATTGGAGTTTTGTGTTGATTAATGTGGTGGCCGCAGTTTTTAGTAGGAAAATGATACATTTGTGTTTAGTCTAAGTGTGTGGTACTTGTAAAAAGCAATATAGAATATTTCCCTAATAGAAGTTTGAAATACATTAAAAAGAATCAATAATTATTTTACTAAAGAGTTATCAAACTTACTATTATTCATTCTGAAGGAATTTATAGGTAATAGGCTGTATGTGATTTTGCTGTATGGATTTTGAATTTTGGTTGCTCTAGTGCAGTCTAGTGTAAAAGTATATCATGCAGCAATCCAACAAAAATCAAATATATCGGTGTATATGGAAATGATTATTTTAAAGGCAACGAAACCACAAGCAAATTATTGTTCCAAAATGCTACATTGCGTTTATTGAGTTCATTGCATAAGGGGTGTGATTCCCCGTAATATGAGATACTCGTCAGCTGTTATATTACATACACCATTTATAAATCTTTCTTACGGATAATATAATACTTATAATTTGAAATTGTTATTCTATTATTATATATCATATCAAATTTAAATTTTTTTTTTCTTGTCTTATTTACATAAATTACATCAGTACAGAAAAAAAATCATCAAACATGGTTTAAAATATTATTTTTTAATACCCAACACATTGAGATTGTGAACTTTGTGAACCAATCTGGGAATTTACTTTAGCAATTGATTTGGTTGTAGTTAAACCTAAGAGAACTACTTTTGTGTACCGTCTTTCATGTGATACTTCAGTCGATGATATAAAATGTTTCGTTAAATCGAAGTTTGGGGAACCTTTTGAGTTTGGTTGCTATAAGATGAGGCCACCTTTGGATAGTAGTATTTCTTCGTTTAAATTATATGTTGCCGATGAAAGATTTGGTGAAATTGTTAATCCTGCGTTTTGGCCACAGGATGTATTGGTACGGGAATTCGTATTCAGGTTGGACCATCGTAGGAATGGTGCTAATTTGCCTGGTCCTGTTTCTCAAAAAAACTAACTTCCAAATCGTCTTTTAATTTCCAAATTGCTTATCAGAATGTTCGCGGACTTAGGTCTAAACTTTCTTCACTTTATAATAGTAGCTTTGATTTTGAATTTGATGGAATTGCTCTTACTGAGACTTGGCTAAATTGCAATATTCTTGATTCTGAGATTATGTCTAGTAATTTTAACATTTATAGACGGGATAGGAAGTCTAGAAATGGTGGTGGTATTCTTATTTCCATTTGCTCTAAATATACCTCTGAATTGATTGACATGTGTCCTTCTGAGGATATTGAGTTTATTTGCGTTAAGGTCTATGACCGTGGAAAGTCTATATACATTACTTGCTCGTATATTCCTCCCTGTTCTGACATTCATATCTATAGGGCTCACTTCGATTTGATTTCTGGAGTAATTGATTCAATGGGGCAAGAGGGGATTATAGTGGTTCTTGGAGATTTTAATCTTCCGCATATATCTTGGAATTTTTCACCTGAGACTGCCTTTTTGGTGCCATGTTCTTCAGTTCCATTCATTCCATATGTTTTCAGAGGTTTTCTTGCCAGCACTCGGACAGATGTAATTTATACTGATTTCAGTAAAGCTTTTGATAGGGTTGACCATAGAATTATTAATCGGTATTCCCGATACCATTCATCTTTGGCTAGACTCCTACGTCTCCCTTAGGACTCAGAGGGTATTGTTTAGGAATGTATTGTCTAAGACTTTAAATGTTACTTCTGGTGTTCCGCAGGGTAGCCATTTGGGTCCTTTACTGTTTTTATTGTTTCTTAATGATCTTCCTTGTGCTATTTCTGATTGTAATATTCTAATGTATGGTGATGACGTAAAATTATTTTATACTTTTGATGATGATCATAGTCAGGCTGTTCTTCAGAGGAATATTGATTTGGTTGTAACTTGGTGCAGAGTTAATTTAATGGATCTTAACTTGAAAAAATGTAAATTCATGGTTTTCTCTAGCGGGGGCGTGATTTCGTCCACTTATATGATTAATGCTTGCCCTCTGGAAACTGTGACTACATTTCTTGATTTGGGAGTATTATTGGATATGAAACTGTCTTTTGTTGATCATATTAGTATGATGATTGGCAAGGCTCGGGCTGTTCTTGGTTTTGCGAAAAGTTGGGCTCGGGAATTTATTGATCCTTCTATAACTAGACTGCTATACATTTCACTTGTTAGAACTATTTTGGAGTATACGTCTATTATTTGGAATCCATACTATCGTTGTCATAGTGATTCAATAGAGTCTGTGCAGAGGCAGTGTTTATTATTCTGTTTACGTGGCTTAGGATGGGATTGTGCCAATGGGTTTCCGTCATATGAGGCTAGATTAGGTTTGATAAAACTTCCAACTTTGGAACGTAGAAGAACTGTTTTAGGTATTTGTTTTGTTTTTAATCTGGTTAAAGGTGACATTGATTCTGAGTTTTTGCTTTGTAATCTGAATTTCAGTATTCCAGCAAAATTTTAACGGCACTATCGTCCTCTTTCTTTAGATTTCTAGAACGAACTATGGATGTAATTTTCCTTTTCGTAGATTTTTTTATTGATTTTAATTGTAGTGTTTGTAATATAAAACGTAGCTTATATGCTGGCATTAATTTGTAAATTATTATATAAAAATGTATTTTCGTTCTTGTCATAGGTAGTTCCTGTTTATTGTTACTTTATTCAGCTTGTGATTAAGTTCTGTAGCTGATTTATGTTCTCGTTGCCATTACTACAGTGCGCTACAGTCCGGACTGTAGTGTGTACGTGTCCCTACGTAATGGGGACGAGCCCTCCGCGGTCGGGTGAGGGTGGGTTACATCCATTTTAAAAATTTCTGTTTGTTTTGCTTTGTATGTCTTCTAATGTTTTGTTATAAAACTATTAATTTGCCTCACATGGTTTCATTACTGTTTCGTTGGTGAAATGTGTACGATCAATGACTATAAATATATATTTTTATATATTTTATTTATATTTATATATTTGCTACTAGACTACGACGACTTCGAAGGGAAAAATGTCAATCGACACTATTCGATGACTTTTATATGTTCGGAATTTAGCAGGTAATTTAACATTAGATTGAGTCCTATTATTTGCATGCAAAAATCTTTGAAAAGATCCTAAATTATTACTTTGATTTCATCTTAGCAAATTCATACAGTGTAATTACCAACAACCTATTATCAGTTACCAGAAAACGTTCAAATTTTTCAAGAACAATTTTTTGTGGACGATTGACATTCAACATAATTATTTCAATTTATTTTAGTAGCAAATTTGATTCAATTTCATTGTATGTTGCTTTCTATGTGTTTTCGTTTTTTCACTGTAAAAGAGTCAATTTGTCTTGCATAATTTCAGTGTGTTTTCGTTCTCTATGCTGGTGAAATGTTAACGCTAATTTTTTTATCACTTTCTGTTTTTATATTCGAGTTAATGGTTGTAGTAGAAGCAGGAGTTCTATTTGCGTATATTGTTCTACAGGGTCTTTTGGACTTGATCATATTTCGCCGAAATCCTTGATAAATAATTGTTTCGTTTTGAAGTCTTTCGTGTTGTCCCAATGGTTTCTTTTAGGCAGATGAATAATCCAAACATTTATCATAAAATGCAAATATGTACGCGGACAGAATTTTTCTTAGGCAGGTCAATAAAATAAAATTTATAAATTTCTCGAAAGCAATGAAATACAACAAATAGATCAACAAATTTTAATACCTATTAATTGATAATTAGGAGATTCAATGCCTCTATGTATATTTGATTGTTAGTCTTATTAAATATTTGTGCAATGTGATCATTAAGTTTTTTATTTTATTTATTTATTTATTTTCCCAATTCCTGATCAACAACACATAATTTTGTACTTATAGTAAAGAAAAGTAAAGTTTAACAATTAAATTAATTAAAATTAAATTATCCATTTAATTGTTTACGTTTCACTATTATAATACCATTATACGCTCAATTACATATTAAAATTATAAATTATCATAAATTTTATAAAAAACTAGTTGCGTTGCTATTCAGTTGCTTAACATGTGATAGATAATTCCAAAGAAGAGGCGCCGGAGTCTAGTAAAGGGTGATTTTTTAAGAGCTATAGGAAAATTTAAAAAAAGAAAACACATTCAATCCAGAAAAATGCATGAAATCTTTATTGGAATCCATAGTGCTGTCCATATAATTTAATGTTTGATGATTATTTCATGCAAATATTGACCGTGACTGCGCCTCAAATGGTCCATCCGCTTAGTCCAATTTTGGCATACTCTTTCCAACATTTCGGCCGGTATCTCACGAATAAATGCTTCAATGTTGTCTTCCAATGCGTCAATTGAAGCGGGCTTGTCTGTATAGACGATCTAGCCGTCCATTTGACCGGTCCCGAACGTGAAATAAAATGTTCACCGAACTCGCCTCTCAATAAGTCCATTGTTACGCGTGCTGTGTGGCATGTGGCACCGTATTGTTGAAACCACATGTCATGCAAGTCAAGCTCTTGCATTATGAGCAAAAAAAAAGTTCGATATCATCTCTTGGTAGCGCTCACCATTCACATTTACGTTACGATTCTCAGTATCTTTGAAAAAGTACGGCCCAATAATGCCACCAGCCCATAAACCACACCAAACTGTGACTTTTTCTGGATGCATTGGTAGCTTTTGCAATGCTTCTGCCTGATCTTCACTCCAAAATCGACAATTGTGCTTATTTACGTATCCCGAATAGCCACTTCAGTGGGTCGATTGAACTGACCATAAAATGGAAGAAGCGCGCGATGAACTTTCTTAACAGAGCACGCATTTTGATAATAAAATTCAATGATTTGCAAGCTTTGTTGGTATGTAAGACGATTCATGGTTAAATTATAGACCAAACTAAAGATGTTTGACAGTGAAACAAAACACGAAACGTGCGTGAGCTGTTTAAACCAGTGTTGCCAAAAAGATAATAGCTAAAAAATCACCCTTTAGGTAGTGTGTTGGCTTATTAGGCGTCAGGCCACGGTTTAAACCCTAGGTCCAACAAAATGAAATTCGAAAAAATAATTCTTCGGCGACTTTCTCTCAGCAAATTTCTGGCAAGAACTCTAAGAGTAAAATAAAATTGATATGATAAATTTCTCAAAAAAATCTGTCGTTAAACTGTAGGTCCGCCACAGCATAAGTGTAATGAGAAGCCAGGTCGTAACCCGGAGTGTTGAAATATTCAGTACTTTAGTACTTTTTTCAGTACTTTTCCATTTCAAAAATACCGCAGTACCACCGCGACGTCTTCAACACCTTTTTATTATTATTTCATATTTTATGCCCTGCGCTTTTCAACGATTAATGCATTAGAAACGTAATACCAAATGTAGAATTAATCTTCAGTTCCAGTCCGCCAAACGTCCACGAAACATACGTTCGTTTTTAGAATACGAAAAGCAATGAGAACGCTTGCCGAACCGTAATGTAGTTTCGGTAAGCATTTACATTTCTCTTCTTATGCCAAAAACGAACGTAAGTTCCATTACGTTCCGTTGACGTTTGACTAAATATAAATAATACGTGCATTAAATATAAATAAATAAATAGTTTAGTTTTAGATGTAAGCCCATGGTTCAGACCCCATGTCAGACATCGCCAACAAAACGAAAAATGAAGAAAGTATTTCATCGGTGACCTCATTCTATCAAAAACTCTGAGAGTAAATAAAATTGCCATTAAAAAGTTTCTCAAAATCTGTCGTTCGGAGTCGACGTTAAACTGTAAGTCCCGTCACTCAAGTATAAAATTAAGGCACACAACATTAGTGGTGTGAGAAGTAAGGCCGTAAAACACACAATGAAATGTAATGAAATTGTTATCAGCTTCGATATATGTATAAAGCTGTAAAAAATTTGTATCAATTGGCACTAGCAGCATATTTAGACAAGCTTTATTGAGTTCTTTATCATCTAATGGACAGTTGTTAATATTCACTAACTTACCAGCTCCAATTTCTCATATACATTGGCATTTTAGCCGAGAATTAACCAGAGAAGCAAAACGTTTGGAATAGTACTCAATCGTTGCTATTCTAATGCCTGTATTTACTCTTTTCCTAACTATTTTAAATTCGACTTTTAATTCTGCCCTAAATCACTTTTATTGTTCTGGCATAAAGCCGATGTTTTGCTGCAGATAATATAGTTTATGATCTAATTGGGATTGTGTCATCATATAGGCGTTGTATGACATTTTTCAATAATTGACACAAGCCGTTGTATTCATTGTATTGTTAGAAGAACATACAACAGTGTATTAGTGTTTTCACACCAAAAGTTAAAACCTGATTTTAGCATTAAAACCATAATCAGCTGATTTTGCGTTCACACTGCAAATTTTCTTAAATCGGGTTTTAACTTTCATACATACATTCATGATGGAACAGAAATGTTTTTGTTTAAGAAAAAACAAAAAATATGAAAAATTAAGAAATAATATTAATATTATTAATATTATTGTTAAAATATTGTATTGTTGTAGCATTCATTATTTGAAATTTTACATTTTTATTCAACCGGCTTTCTATGTTTTTACATTTGTTTTGTTTTTATTTTGTTTTTATTTAATTTTTATCAGCTGTTTTTACCATTTCAGAGCTGGTAGCTCTGATTTAGTACATAAAACAAGGTTGTATTTCATAAAATCAACTTAAAACCAATTCAAAAAAGGTTTGAAGTTGATTTTAACACAATAATTTTGTATGGTAAAAGCAGGTTTTATTTTTCATTTTAACGTTAAAACCAATTTTTGCGTTAAAACCACTCGGTGTGAAAACACTATATGATTGTTGTTGATAATTTTCATATAAAAATCCGATACACTTATACACATTTTTTTCATATGTTTTTGGAAGTTGTATTGGTTTCGCGCTATCAAATTGTGTGAATGAAAAAAATGTATATGTGTTGGTTACGGGCTATCAAATTGTTTGAATGCCACGAAATACACAATACAGCATAGCATTAAGCGTTCACAAACAAACAAATGTACTCAATACAACATACACGACACAAAGTTGTGTGAATTGCCCAATTATTTTCATATGTTTTTGTAAGTTGTATTGGTTTCGTGGCATCAGTTTATGTAAATGCTAGTTATCAAGAAGAAGAACATAAATACAAAATATTTTCTATGTGATTTGAGTCAACAATTAAAATTTCAAAATTATATTTTTCGCACAAATAATGAATTAATTTTTTTTTCCGTAATATGTTTCATTTTGTTGCTTGAAAATCAAATTATGAATACTGGTCTTCTTCTTCTTCTTATCGTTTTTTGACGTTTGGAATACTAAATACAGCATAGGATTGAGCGTTCACTAACAAAACGTGTATTCAATACAACATACACGATACAAAGTCGTGTAAATTGGCCAAATGATACTTGATCATCAACCGAAGGCATACAGAACAGTGTTGCAAAATTTGAAATGGTACTGAACTATAACTCAAAAAGACCTTTTTTGCATCAATTGTTGTTTGTAAATTGGTAACTATAGCCCTTCCATCAGGATAATGTCCTAACTTCTCACTCCATTTATTTTGTGTGTGTTAATTTTATACATGACTGGCGGGACCTACTGATTTTTAAGAAACTTTATCGTGGCAATTTTATTTCCTCTCAGAGTTTTTGCCAGAAGGAAGTCGCCGGAGGAATATTTTTGTATATTTCGTTTTGATGGAGATGTCTGACATCGGGTTTCAACCGTGAGATCACGTCTAGTAAGCCAGCACACTATCCACTATACTATTTATATTTCATACACATACAGGACAAAAACATCTAATTCGGAACGTAACAAAACGTAAAAGCCCCGTTTAGTCAAACGTCGATGGAACGTAATGTTACATACGTTCATTTTTAACATACATATGGAGGATAGCAAACTACAATTTTTGATGGAGAAATAATAAAGTAGTATGTAAAAATAATATATCTTCTCTTAAAGAACACGGTGCAAATATTTGATCATGTAGTATTATATTCGACACCAACCAAAAATAAATCAAGTGAAGTATTATGATTAAGGTACGATGCTTTGGATTCACTGTATTAGTATGATTTAATACAAGAGCCATCAAACAGTCAATTAATTGGTCAATTCACGCGACTTTTTATCGTGTATGTTGTATTGAATACACTTGGTTGTTTGTGAACTCTGCATTGTATATTTAGTATTCCAAATGTCTTCTTCTTATTCTTCTCTATAATTTTTGGCATTCAAACAATTTGATAGCACGAAACCAACACAACTTTTTAAAAACACATGAAAATGTATATAAAATGTATCGGATTTTTACATGAAAATTATCAACAACAAGCATACACTGTTGTATATTCGTCCAACAATGCACTCAATACAACGGCTTGTATGAATTGGCCAAATATTGATTGCTACAGAATATTTGAGTTAAAATCGTCTGCTGTAATAACCTCATTACATGCAGTAGCTAGTGTTGCATGAGTTAAAATAAAATTCTAATTGGCTTGTTGCCTGCCTGTAGTAAATAAAATCGTAATAATAATAAAAATAACTTAAATTACAGTTTTATTCATCTATTTTAGAGTTTAGACTCTGGGCATTAACATATTGGTTTTTAATCTCAAATTCACGATTTTTCGACTAATATTAAATGTTTTTCAAATTAAATTATTTTTAACACAAATTAATTAATTTCTAATACAAATTCATTGTTTTTCATTTGAAATTAAATTTTTTTCATTTATATTTAAATTTATTTTTTTTCAATTTCGATTTATATCATTTCAAATTAATTTTTTATTATTTTAAATGAGGGAATATCTTAATCTTTGTACAAAATTAAAAGGTGACTTATATAATTTTTGACATTCATCAGTATGCTTAAAAAAGGTTCAACCGTTAACCCTACAAACATTGTTACCAACGCATAGTTTCAGTATTTCTTGAACATAGAATCTACATTTTGATGTTCTTGGTAATGAGTTCATCAACATAAATAGTGAAAGATAAAATTGCCGAGTTTGGGTATACATTAGTTTTTCTTCCTCCATACTCACCCATGCTAAACCCAATAGAAAAAGTATTCTCAAAAACTAAATTGTGTTCACGCAATTTGCTAGCTGTTCCCGACATTAATATGTACTTGGTAACTGTAATTAAAATCTCCGTCAAATCGGTAACACCGTCTGATTGTAATAATTACTATGTTGATATGACCATGTCATTATAATTAGCTGCATCTGGAGAACAGTTGCAATGAATATTTTAAATTAAATTTATAACTATATTACAATTTATAATCTTAATTTACGGTATAAAAAGTTTTATATATTTTTAACTATTTTGCGTTAACTAAAAAATGAATTTGAAATTAAAATAAGTTAATTAAAAATTGAAAAAAAATTAATTTAAAATTGAATATATTTAATATGACACACAAAAACTTTAATTTGTGTTGAAAATAATTTAATTTTATTCTAATAAAATTTAATTTGTTTTGAAGAAAATTTAATTTGGTTTAAAAAAAAATTGAATTTGTGTGCAAAAATCTTTAATTTGAGACTAAAAACCTATATATGGATAATTTTGAAACATTTTTTTCTACCTAGCTAGAGTCCCAATTATGTTCATTGTTGTGTCTTTGAAAATGATTCCTATGGTAGAGAAATTATTTAAATACTCAGTAGTGCCATAAAAGTCCCTAACGGCAACGATAGAAATATAGAATTTTATTCAATTAGTTTGATAACGGCGAATGATGGTTTCGATTAAACAATTAATGATTGTATATTAAATTTTTCGTTATTACGAATTAAAAACGAGAATTGGGATAATTTTTCCATATACATATTGAATTTGTCTCACCAAATTACCCGAATATACCTTAGCATTTCAGAGCAATCTCTGAGGCCTTCCTCATACTTGCCAAAGTGGAGTGAAACGGACGGAGTTATTGACAGCTTGATATCGGAGTTTGAAATCGATTTCGAACATTATTGAAAGTCAGAATTTAATCGAATCTACTGCAAGAAATAATCTGATCACACAGTCTTATATTATCTAAGAGCCGACTGCTCCAATGACGGTCTGATTCGGAGATCAGCAATGTGAATTATACTCATAATTTCTGATACTTATACGCATTCATACTTATTTTAATATTATACTCATATTCAAAGTTTGAAGTACTCATCGTACTCATACTTAACAATGCACATGATGTTGCTGATTTCGACTCTCCATGACTCAACATTTACAAGAATCACAAAATAAGTATGATTTGCGCACGAACACTACAATACTCACTAGAAGGTTATGCATTTAGGTTAGGTTAGGTCGGAGTGGTAGCTCTGATATCACAAAGCTCACTTGAGCACCCATAGCGGCCCGTTGTAATGCCACGGGTGAACGCAGGCTCTGTACTAACCAAGTTCCACCAAAATCAGAGAAAAGGAGGAAGTTGGTCAGCGCAAGGTCTGCACAGGTTATGCATTTGCTTTGCATGTCTTTTAAATGCAACAAAAATTAAGACTGTAAATTTTGATGAATGATTCCAATCAGTCGAATCGTTTATGAGTATTATAAGTATTTTTTATGAATCTGAATGAGTAGGCGTATAAATCAAACATTTTTCGAAAGTTATGGTTTTGATGTCAATGTTTTACTCATACTCATTGCAAACTGTATTTATAAATCAATGCTGTAGTGAGTACGAATGAATCAGAGTAGTTGAATTTCAATACGGTTGACTCACTCATACTCAAAAATTCATTAGTACTTATGAGTAGCGAAAAAAACAATTCATTGCTGATCTCTGGTCTGATTGTGAGACAATATTCGTATGTTCTACTTTTTGTACCTCTTACCAAGTTGAAATATGCACATCTTTTGATGGAATAGACTTTAGTATGGAAGTTACCCACGAGTTTCCTACTTGCTTCGAAAAATTTCAGTCTGTGATAAAAAATTCCTGCGCCGTTTCCAAAATCAGTTCTTGACTCATTTGTATACCATAAAATATTCACTTTTTAACAGGGTATGCATCGTCCAGATTACTTCATTCCTTCTGTCTCTTAGCGAAGCACTTCCCAAAATCATAGAGTCCTTAGGTACAGCAGAATTAAATTCAACCTATTACATTATGCGACAAAATAAAAAAAATTAAATGCAACCAGCTAATGACATAGTATAATTTGTGAGTTTTCTTAAGTAGAACTCAAAAATTTTTTTATATTTCTTGAACCCTCCAAACTGGTCTTATTTGACAAAAACTGTTTTTTTTTTGTTGAGTTTACGCACAAATTTATTGATTACACAAACATTTCTGAACCGATGTCCAAAGTCTAAACCTTATTAGAAAGGAGAGGGATGGGCCTTTAAAACGATATACATATATGTAAATATTATTTGACTTAATATGCTATGGGTTTTGATTTGGTAAAATTGACAAATGCTAATTTTTTCATATTTTTTCAAGTTTGTCTGTTCACAGTAGCAAACTTTAATTAAAAAATTTGAAATAAGTGATAACATTCTAAAAGTGCATTATCTTGTTAAGAGATTGACACTTCGTTTGATCAAATCGGACAAAAATTACCCTAGTTATTATATAAAGAGTCTAACAGTCGAGTTATATTTTTCATATAAGAGTATATATATTTTTCCAAATCAACTTTTAGTTCAAAAATTTTCCGAATTTTTGATGGATCTTTTCACATTTGAGCGATAGCTAGAAGTTGAACATTGTTTGCGCATAGAGAAATAATTATAGTTGCAGAAAACACAAATATTATCCGATTTCTGGTAGTCATGCCAACGTGAAATTGACATATTTTGCGATAAACAATCAAGATCCATCAAAACTTTTGAACATTTTTGAGCGGAACGTTCATTTGATAAGATGAGATATATAAAAAATATATGAAAATATGTAAAACACATATCAAAATTCATAACTTTGAAGTTTGAATCATATATTTATGTATACCGTATTAAAAGCTAATCTCTCCCCTTTCTAAAAAACTTTGGATTTTTAAAATAGATTGAAACATATTTACGTAATTAATAATTTTGGGTGTAAAACAAATTTGGAGGCTTCGAGGAATAAAAAAAAGTATTTTTGAGTTCTACTCAACCTAGTGAACAGCTTAGATTATGTAGTTACCCGGGTGTATTTTCACTGTCGCACCGTGTTATCAATGTATTCGAATATGTTCACTTTTTTCTTGGCTGTGTATGTATTTAGCTCATAAAATAAAAAAAAAACTATGTATCACATGGAAGTATCGACGCGTAAGACCAACTAAAGCAAATTCTTTTGCGATCAGATTTTTTGTTTTTTGTCATCTCTCGGAAGGGAATTGTTGGGTCATTTTCGTACTTATCACACAGTATGAACATATCTTTAAATTTATTTTGATTGCCCAAATTTCAATTCATTTTATATTAAAATTTGTTCGTTAACTGTCTATTACAAATTTATTAAAAAAATATTTATGTACTATTCACATTAATTTTTAATTGTCATGCCTGAATTTTGCTTCGTATTTCTTTAATTTTTTTTTACTATAAAAGAGTTCATTTGCACTGAATGCTTTCAGTGTTTTTACGTTTTCTATGCTGATGACATGGCTTTGATACTTTATCTCATACTCACACCTGTGGTGAAATTTATTCTCGCTTTAGTTCTACTTGTATATCTTTTGTTACAGAGTATAAATTACTTCACCAAATAATCGTGTTGATCAAAGTTAATTATGGTACATTGTGATATTTTATGTTTGGAATGGTATGTTTTAAAACAGATGGTCTTGTGTCAATACAATACAATAATTTTAAATAATGTAATCAAATTGTTAATTAATTTTCTTTTTACAATATCGTTTTTAATACAATGTTTTATGATGTGGTAAAAAAATGTCCGTGGTTTTAACGCCGACTAGGAGTTAGGTTAAGTTGAAACACAAAATTGTAAGCAGGAGTGATGAAATATTATTTCCTTATATTTATTTAATTTTATATTTTATTCATACCTATTAAGTAATGATTAATAATTGTAATGATTAGTAATTTGATTACTGTTCACACGAGTGAACAAATTCAAACAACACAAACATCTCTAACAGACAATAACAATAACATCTCCAATACACATCAACACATTCACCATACACATCAACATTCATCACACATCAACATACACACATTCTTCAACAGGTCGTAAATAATTGTTCAGATCCTTGTAACTCAGTTGATTATCGATCCTCACGCAACACAAAACAACCCAATAAGTTATACGCGAGTGCGCTATATAGAATATTCTTAGATATTGTGAAAATTAATAAAAGTATAAGAAATTCTAAAAGATTGTGAACTTTTAACAAAGCAAGAATTGTGAACTAATACAAATGTGAATTATATTTTATAAATTAAAATAAATTTTGTTATAAATACAAATAAACAGACATACACTTTATAACGTTTAAAATAAAAACATTAACATTTATTATTTACATAAACATACACAATTAAAGTATAAAAGGTTTGTGCATTCCCTCTATTACATACTCTACCCCTTTTACCCTCATATTAACCCCACCCTATAACCCGTCTGTTCATGGTCCTTCAAGGAAAAAGAAGAGCCAGTGACACACCTATATACAGTCCACATAAAACCCATTGTGCATGTTTTACCCCACCCCAAAAAAAATATAACTCCAAAAAAAAAAACCCAAAATTGGAAATTTAAAACAAAAACAATAATAGTTCAGTGCATTAAATAAATAAGTGCAGTGAAACAAAAAAAAAATAAAATAGAAAATAAACACAAACAAAAACATTGTAAGACAGTAAATCACCCAAAGCAAAAAACATAACAAAATTCCTACAAACAAAAATCCGTACACGATAATCAACAAAAATACTTAAATATAAATCAGAAAACACAAATTAACAATCAACACAAACAATAATTATAATAAAATTACCCTAAATAAAAAGTACACTTACAAAAACATTATATTTAACATATAAAACAATAAAAAGCAAGAACATTCCAAAATCAAAAATAATACATCACATATTTAAAATTATCACACATATTAAAAGTACAAAAATAAAATCAAATTACATAGAACAGTAAAAATAAAATTTAAAAACAAATATAATTCAAAAGAAAGTACAAAAGTTCACAAAGGTTCACAAAAAATAGAAACAAAATACATAGCACATAAAGAAACAAAAATTATACATTGCCAAAATAATAAATAAACAATATCAAAATTGAAGAACACAAAAATAAAAAGTTCAAGAAAGTTCAAAACAAATAGCAACAAAATACATAGTCACAAAAATTAAAAAATTGAAGAATATAAAGTGCACTAACAATTACATTCCAATACAGTTCACTAACAATAAATAAGAAACAATTACAAATATAAGTGAATACTAACAAATTAACATTATTAACATTGAACACAACACAACAAACATCGCACAAAGAGGAATTGGAAAAATAGAATTGGTTTGTACCCTACCCTCAGCAGACAAGGTAAGTTGAAAACTTTTCAATTTACGTTTTTTATAACATTGTTATATATTTTTGACGCTAAAATTTAGAACGCGCGAAAACTTACAATAGGAAATATTATCTTTTAACACACCCACCCAATAAATAACCTTTTTTCTTCGATAATATTTCCAAAATATTGTGAGTAACAAATATTGCCGTTCTCTTTGTGTAGTGTCACAAAAACCCAAAGACTACCCAATAGGCAATTTTGTCTGCTGATTAGAATTATTTCAAATTTGAAATAAATATTTTTTTAAAACCAAATTTACCCACCCTAAATCGATTTAATATCGAAATTTACTGACTTTTTCCAATCCTTTGTGTGCTTAATTTTAAATTGAATATGTCGGACTTAAAAACTTTAGCCGCCGATATTACACGTTATATCCAACAGGACTTAAGTGCCTTTGAAGAGGACTATAAGGATAGTCCAGAGAACTCTCAATCACTACCCGCATTGAGGTTCATGAAGCATGAATTGGAAGAGTTGTGGTCGAATATTGATGGAAAATTCAAACAAATCCGAGAGTCGCCACAACTCAATAACCCTGAAATATCCAATTCAATTAATTTTAATGGCCTCTCCGGGAATGTGAGATCTGCCAAAAAATTCTATAGGTCATATATGATTTCCCTAGATGAATCTATAGAAGAATTAACCCAACCCAAAAATTCAAACCCCACCCCACCCGAACCCACACAACCCACCCACTCAGTTGGATTTAACGTACCCCCTTGCGATATGCAAACATTTAGTGGGGATTTCAAGTCTTGGGCCTCATTCAGAGACCTATTCAAGGCTATTTATGGCAATAATACCCGCCTAAGTGGAGTAGAAAAACTTTTCTACCTTAAAAATAAGACTAGCGGCGAGGCTAAAGAAATAGTCGACAACGCACCCTTAACAAATGACGGGTTTCTTATTGCTTGGACCCAACTGGTAAATCAATATGAGAATAAAAGGATGCAAATTAATGCACAGATTAAGACTCTTTTAAATTTACCAGCGGTAAACACTTTGTGTAGTGTTTCAATAAGAAAATTACAGAGAAAGATTAATTGCTGTATTGCAAATTTAAATACATTGGAGATAGATACGGACAATTGGGATCCTATCATAGTATATCTCTGTTTGACAAAATTACCCAAGGAAATCCGAAGAGAGTTTGAGAAGACCCTGAAAGATTGTGCTGAAATGCCTTCCTGGACAGATGTGGATGTATTTTTAACAAATACATTCAAGGAACTCATTTCTGTCAATGATGTTCCAGATAGTAACCCTAACCTTAACCCAAACACCCACCCAAAACCCAAATACCTCCAGGATGTCAAAAATCAGACAGACTCAAACAGAAGAGTGAAAACGTTCCACATTGTGACGCACAACAATATGAAGGACACCCGATCCACGAATAAAATTCAATTCCAGACCAAACCCTCAAATTCTACCCAAACCCACCCAAATACCCATAATTACCCCAAAACCCAAGGAAAACTCGATGGTTCATTGTGCAAACTTTGCAAAAATAACCACACTTTGAAGGAATGCTCATCATTTACTTCCCTGGGAGTAAATGAAAGAATTGAATTTGTAAGAAAGAGTTCTATGTGTTACAATTGTCTGGCCATTAGCCATATGGTATCAGAGTGTCGCAGTACATTTACGTGCAGATACTGTGGCGGCAGACATAACACACTATTACACAAACCCAACCCGAACACTAACCCACAGAATGATGATAAACCCCCAACGTCAAATGCAATACAGTCTTTCTCTACCCAAACCCGATCAAGCAAAACCCAATTAAACGACAGAGCTCAACTATTAGGCACAGCCGCTTTGAATATTAAAATACACGGTGAAGAATTCCCTGCTAGAGCGCTCATTGACCCAGCATCAGATTTTTCATTTATTTCTGATAAGCTAAGGCGCAAATTACACTTACCCACCCTACCCATAGTTGCTGAAATCTCAGGTTTAAATGAGGTTGTTTCGGCACGTTCGAACAAGATGTGCAATATACATCTTGGTTCTAATACGAATAAGGAATTTTCACTCAATATTCAAGCAATTGTTGTCAAAACCCTCACCCGCAATTTACCCACCCAAAACTTAAACCCTACTTTCATAAAAGGGTTAGACAAAATCCCATTGGCGGATCCGGAATTTTATGAAAGCCGCCCAGTTGACATTATAATTGGTAGCGATTTTTACCCACAAATTCTTAGAGCAGGTGTTAAGAAAGATATTCTTGGCACATTAATAGCTCAAGAAACTGAGTTTGGTTGGATTTTAACCGGACCAGTACAATATTCTCACCCTACCCGAAGGTTAGTTTCTTATTATAGTTCTGTCAAGCTTGATAAATCCGCTGAACCCTATTTAAGTAACGAGGATATTACCCTAGCGAACCGATGGCAAATGTTGAAAATTCAACACCATCAGTGTTGCAAGAGACGGAAGGATGAATATTTTAAAGAGCTCCATAAGCGTTATAAATGGAGAAACTCTAAGCGTCCTGTGGAAGTCAATGACATTGTCGTCATTAAACAGGACAACCTACCCTCAAATGAAGGGTTACTCGGACGAGTAACCAAAACTCACCCAGGTTCCGATGGACTGCCCAGAATAGTCGAATTGCAGACATCAACCGGAACATTGACTCGACCCATAACCAAGGTCGTAGTCCTACCCACACATTGATTAAACTCCTTCCGATAATCTTATATGTTTTACCCTTGCTCATAACTCATTACTCACCCAGAATACTAACCTCGTTACTTAACTAATTACTTACCCAAACCCACTAACAGTAAGCACCCGAAATTGACCACCCACCCATTTCGGAGTTTTATGATAAAGACAATATTCGGGTTCCTAGATGGATACATTTTTCACCTTCAGCAGGAATTGAGTTTCATGACTTTTCAGATTCTTCTGAAAAGGCACTCTGCGATTATATACGCACGAGTTGTACCCATAAATATACCCAGATCTGTAACCCTACTCTTCGCTGAGACGAGAGATGCACCTATCAAAGTCATTTCTTATCCGAAATTTAAACTTTGTGGTGCAGTGTTGTTGGCAAAATTACACAGAATCTAATTACCCAGCTGCAATTAACCCAACACCCAAAGAATTTCTGGATGGACCCTACAATAGTTTTGGCATGGCTCAGCAAAACCCCAACTGGAGTCACGTGGCCTCTTATGACAACCCAGCCGATGTTGCCAGTCGTGTTTGCAACTCCGACGAACTCAAGGATGATAAGCTATGGTGGAATGGACCAACTTGGTTGAAGGAAGATCTTACAAAGTGGCCAACAACACATTTACCCTCCGAAACTCAAGCTGAAGTTGAAACTGTATACCCAAAACCATCTATGAACTTCACTCACCCTACCCAGGACATTTTAGAAAGATTTTCTGAATGGTCCAAAGCTTTTAGAATATTGTTGTACGTCTATCGATTTTGTGACCACGTATCATTTACTCGAAGAAATAAATTTCGAAATGACAGCATAGTTCTGGATCGAAAAAACCCACAATCTATTGACGAAACAGTCAATAGATTATTAACCCACCCGAGTACTAAACTTGATGCGCATGGGATCAAAACTACCCGTGATAGACTAGTGATACTTTGTCAGACACAATATTTCAATGACGAATATTATAGTCTGAAAAGATCAAATTTACTCACCCTTACACTTTCAACACACCCATTACTCACTCAAACACACTTTAAACACATACAGCTATTAATACCCAATCAAAGATTAATTTCAGATTCCACCCAACTAGAAGTTATGGTTGATCGGCAGATCGGAATTGAAAGTCTGTACCCTGAAACCCCGAGTGAAAAAATTAATACCCTTACCCATCTCTTGGACAATTAAAAAATTATTTGTTTTCATTCACAGGTTGCCGGCCCGGGAGGATGTTCACACGAGTGAACAAATTCAAACAACACAAACATCTCTAACAGCCAATAACAATAACATCTCCAATACACATCAACACATTCACCATACACATCAACATTCATCACACATCAACATACACACATTCTTCAACAGGTCGTAAATAATTGTTCAGATCCTTGTAACTCAGTTGATTATCGATCCTCACGCAACACAAAACAACCCAATAAGTTATACGCGAGTGCGCTATATAGAATATTCTTAGATATTGTGAAAATTAATAAAAGTATAAGAAATTCTAAAAGATTGTGAACTTTATCAAATAGAACAAAAATTGTGAACTTTAAAATAACTTTTGTTACAAAACAAAAATAAAATACGTTTTATAACGTTTTTGAAAACACATTCACAAAAAACATATACAATAACACTATAGTATAGTGTAGTAGAGTATGTAATAGAGGGAATGCACAATTACTTTTTTTGAATGGTGAAATAATGATTACAATTATGAAAATGTTTGGTTAAAATAGTTAATAATTGAAATTTTATTCATACCTATTAATTAATGATTAATAATTGTAATGATTAGTAATTTGATTACTTTTTTTTGAATGGTGAAATAATGATTACAATTACGATTATTTTTGGTTAAAATAGTTCATAATTGATTACGATTACAAAATAATCAAAAAATAATCACGATTAGTCTACTTATCAAAAAGAATCAAAAGTAATCGAATTGTTTTCAATGATTCTTTTTCTTTATTTTCAATAAATGAAAATTCATGCTTTCTACAATTTATTCGAAACAGTTGAATTTTAGTTTTATATACACTGCCCGTCATAACTATAACCGCACCCCAATTAATGTATATATTTCAGCTCGTACAGCTTGTAAGGAATTTAGTTGTTTAGTATAAGAGAAAATAGACGAAAACTTACATTATATAATAAAAATAAATAATTTATTCACTTTAGTTTCATAAATATAATTAATTTTAACAAAAACAGCTGTTTCATAACTATAACCGCACTTTAACAAATTTAACAAAATTATAAATTAAACAAAAAAAAAATATATTTAATAATATTTCCTATTGGGTTTTGATCCGGAGAACAGGCGGGCCAGTCAACCACTTCTATGTTTTTTGATTTAAGTCATTCAATCGTCTGATGACTTTTGTATACTGACGCGTTGTCTTGCTGAAAAATGAAAGTTTTTTCAGTCTGGGCTTCCAAGAAAGGCATCAGTTTTTCATTAAGAATGCCTATGTATTCTCAGGAATTCATTCGAGTGCTCGGAAAGGCCAAATCAAGCATTGCATAGCCGCAAAAGGCTCCCCATGCCATTAAGGAACCGCCACCGAAATTTCGTTTAGAAAAATATCGTGGTTCCTTTCGCAGATCCCTCCAATATCCACTGAAACCATCTGGACCGTCAAGATTAAATTCTTTCTCGTCTGAAAAAATCACCTAAAAGAGAAGAGAATCAATTAAATATGTACATACATAAAAAAATAAAAATATTTAGTTACCTGACTCCAGTTTGGCGCCAGTTCTTGTGGCGCGTGAGTAATCTTGGCATAGTCATTAGCGATTGTCTGGTTATTGTTCCGGATTCTTTTAGCACTCTACTTATTGTGGAATTTGACACTTTTACGCCACAATCGGCAGAAATTTGCGAAAGGCTTTTCATAGAATTGCTTGCGGCTTTAACAATTCTGCGTCGATCATTTTCAGATAACTTTCTTTTTGGTCCGCCGGTCTTATTTTTAGCATACTGCCTCTGGTTTTTGACAAAATTTCTTACCACTCTGTCCGATCGACCTAGTTTTCTACCGATCTCTACCTTTTCCAAAATTTTTTCTTTTTCGACATCTGGAAGATATGTACCCCTTTTAATTTTATTTAATTGAAATAAAACGTTAACTTGCCAACAAAAAATTTACAATTTGGACGCATTTATAATTTATTTTTAATTTAAACGCGATGCGGTTATAGTTATAGAAATACATTAATTGTTGTGGATTTACCAATTCAAAGAGTAACTGATAACTTTTTTGTTTGAATAAAACTACCGTTATAATACTATAATACACCGTAAACCCTTTCATGAAAAATTTCTTTTTATTTATTTTAATAAAAGCAAAAACAATATCAATTAAAACACAAACTGAACAAACCAAATATTAAAGATATAAATAATAACAGAAAATAGACATTTGATGAAACACAACAAAAAAAATAAGATCACGTAGCACTTAAGAAATAAAACACATCCTCTCGTCTCAATCACAATTCTGATTAATGACGCTTCTTTCTTTTACATATCAAAGTCAAACTTATGTATTATTATTATCTAGCTTATTATCTACATACGTTACAATATGAAAGAAGAACAGAGACAAATATATATAATATAGCAAATATATATAATATAGCAAATATATATAATATAAAGATTGCGTATACGTAAATAAATACCGTTATCCTGGAATACATAAGACAATTCGCGAAATATAGAATAGAGATATATAAAATATAAAAAGTGGTACAGTATAAACAAAATATATTAAGACAAAAAATATACTACTACAATCATACAATTACACATATTGAAAATTTGCCTTCATTAACACTAATTAATTGGGCTTGGCGAAAAGAAAACAGTCGTTCCACTGCAAATGTTTAGTGAAGTTGGAAATCACTTCACCGCTTTCTCTTGTCATGCGATGGCATAAACACACTTAGCACATCTTGTCTTATCTGTAATATGCAATAAGTTTTTTAAGCGCCGTGGCCACGATCAAATTTAACTGATCGAATTTTGCATATGTGTTGGTAATATTTGTTTGACTCAGCACAGCAACACATCAAATTTCAGCATTCAAATCACAGGAAAGCGTCTTCGGATGAAAGAATGGTTGAAGAAAAGGGATGAATTTACGCACGAAAATCCTCTCAATGAATTCAAGCTGAGTTCTCCAAATGATTTTCGAAACTTTTTAAGGATGGATGAAGACACATATGAGGAACTTTTAAATTTGGTTGGCCCAAAGATTGAGAACCAAAATACTCCAATGCGTGACGCCATCTCTTCGAATCAACGTCTATCTATAACATTACGTTTTCTTGCTACAGGCAATTCCTTTTCTGATTTAAAATTTGTTAGCGCTATTTCGGAACGGGCAATTGGTCGCATTGTTATGGAAACTTGTGAAGAAATAAACAAGATATTAAAATATATAACATAAAGGTAATTAAGACAAATTATTAATGGACTTAATTTTTTGGGTTTATAATTAAAATAATTTTTATTAAACAAAACAAAGTTCATAAAAATAAAATAAATAAATAACTTCATAGAATTCATAAGTAAATTAAAAATATCGCAAAATGCAGCCTTACATATATAAAAAAAAAATTAAAATGAACTATTTACATACAAATAGGGAATTTCTGACTTATTGAAAAGACGAGAAATATTCTATAATTGTACTCTCTGGCTCCATCTGATTCATTTGTGGGGTCATTAATGATAGTGGTATTTGGGGCGGTTGTGGGGTCATTAATGGTAGTGGTACTTGAGTCTGTTGCGGACTAAATGTATTTGGATGGGCTTTAATCGATGGTGTTGGCGTTAAGCTATATTCACTGCTTGGAGTATGACATAAAATGTTAAGCTGCATACAATTCCTATGCAGAGTTACCATTTGTCCCTCTAAAAGTATATCATTTATGAATTTTTCCGCATATATCCTTTGAGTGGGATTCATTTTCCTTAATTTACACGCCCAGCTTCCAGCAACCTGATCGTATTCGTCCGGCGGCTGTTGGAGTCGTTTTGCTGCCAAACTTATCAGCTCGTCAGCCGCATCGGACTTTTTTCATTTCTTGGGCTTTTGGTAATTCTGACAAAAAATAAATTTTACTTGGTTGATTATACCCAAAATGAAAATATAATGCATGTCGTATATATTGTACATTTATTTTCAGCTTCCTACAAACGAAGATCAATGGATAAAACATGCTGCAGAATTGCATCGCCGTTGGAATTTTCCTAACTGTTTAGGTGCTATCGATGGAAAGCACATTGCAATAAAAAACCACCGAACTCTGGGTCGTTCTATTTTAACTACAAAAAGTTCTTTAGCATTGTTCTAATGGCAATAGTGGATGCAAACTATGAATTCATTATGGTCAATGTTGGCACAAACGGAAGAGCACTATCTGAAGATGAATTAAATTTACCAAAACCATGCCCATTACCATCCAGCGATAAGGAAATGCCTTTTGTTTTTGTAAGCCAAATAGCTCTTACCGAGGAGCGACGTAGTTTCAATTATCGCTTCAGCCGTGCCCGACGAATTGTTGAAAATGCCTTTGGTATATTAGTTTCTCGATTTAGAGTTTTACAAGGAGCTATTGATCTTTCTCCCGAAAAAGTTTAAACGATTGTATTAACTTGTTGCCATTTACACAATTTCTTAAGAAGAAAGAAGTCTAATGAATACATTACTGTAGGTGCAGTTGCTAGTGAGAACTTGATAGAAGGAAATATTACAGAAGGTTTATGGAGAGAAGATTGCCCTTCTACATCATTGCAAAGCACTCACTGCCGAAGTTCTACAATCACAGCTAAATTAATTAGGTACCAATTTTGTAACTATTTTAATAATGATGGTCAAGTGTCTTGGCAAAAGCAACAAATTGAACTGTAATTGCATTGTATCATTATTTATTTGTAAGATCTACGCACAAAGAAATACATATCGAAAAGTAATTTTTGGGGAGACTATTTTGGAATAAAAATCATTTTCTATATTAAAAGATTTGCTATATTTTATGTCACTTCACTAATAAAATTACGATAGGGAAATTGCTCTTACCATTTCATATCCTTCGTCCATAGTTGATTGGGATGTACTTGGCTGCTCATTATCCCTCAGGAAATCCATGGCGGAAAAATAGTACAAATTAGATTCCGCTACTTCGTCATTTGCTCCAGCACCACTTTTTTTGTAAACTCTCAATCCTTTTTAATTCTTTTCTATACCCAGTACGTGCAGTTTATTTTTTGCGCCACATCTTTTTTTCCGCATTTGGGAATTTTTCTTCATATTTATTTAATAAAATTTCGTACTGCGCATTTTTTTCTACTCTATTGCTATATGCTTTTGATTTTACCTGCCATAAAGCAGGCAAATTGCGATATACTTCGATAAATTCTAAAATAAAAATTAGACTTTCAAAACACCTGCGAAAAAAGAGTGACGTTGCTCGCACGAAATCTGCAGAAAAATTAAATTTGAAGTAATTGCCCGCACACACATCAAATTTGCTCCCAATTTCTGCGGAGCAGGTAGCGAAAATCAAAGGTATTTTGATATTCTTCAAATTCTTCTCAGTCTGTACGTGCGAGGACAGTATTCTGTACGTGTGAGTACAGTTTTTCCAATACATTCGCAAAAATGGCAGATTGATCAGTTTTGTTTGATCGTGGCTGTGCTACTTTATAAATATATACTAAACTTCAACTAATTAGTAGAGTAGCTAAAGATCTCACTGTTTCTACTTCCGTATAAAATTCGTTTTTAAAAATTGTTTTATGGAAATTCAAACACATTTGTTTAACAGATTGTTCAGATGCAGATTCAATCAGAGTTGTATTTTCCTTTCACTTGAAGAAGGTTTAAGGTTTGGATCCTTAAAATTATCATCTGACGAAGGATCGCTCTCGGATATATTTTCCGACATTTCGAAATCTAGTCTAGTAGGTAGTGTATTCGCTTATTAGACGTAAAGCCCGGGGTCGAGCGCCAGGTCAGACATCAAAACGAAATATAAAAAAAATGTTTCTTTGGCAACTTCCTCTCAGCAGATTTCTGGCAAAAACTCTGTGAGTAAATAAACCTGCCATGAAAAAGTAAAGTGCGAGGACTCTAAGACCCCCGTAGATGAAAAATCTTTGGAATTGATATGCTCGGGTATGGCAAAAGGAGATCAACAAACTAACCGATGAGGAGCACGATTGGCTCTATACGGCCTGAATGCGGGTGAATTACAGAGGCAGACTACCAATGAAAAGTGTTGCAACAGTTCTGCTACACAAATATAACCTTGGATGATTGTAATTCTATTTAATTTTATTCGATTTGGGTTATTAGTCAGTAAGGAATTTGTCCATTGACAATAAATAAATAAAATGAGGAACTACAAGGAACAAAGACGAGACAGGAGAAAACTGTTGAGGTTTCTGAAGTTATGGGGAGAACTCTAAATCCTGCATCAGAAGTTTTAGCGAGGAAGGACGCTCGGGGACGACTTTAAGTCGGCAGGAAAACGCTAGGGGAGCGACTGAAGAACCTGAGTGGAAAAAAAGTTACGAAGAAGAAAAGGAAGGAAAAGAAACCGCAGGGAATGATACATTGTATGCCGACATTCAGGAGAACGTGACCAAAATTAGGAGAACTAGTAGCACACGGAGCACCTTAGAGGAGCCATAGGAGATCTCTTCAGGGAATGTGCGTCTGTCCACACTCTAAAGAAAAGGAGGACGATTGAAATATAGGACATCGATAAGGTTATGGAGAAGGAGAGTATCTATAATGCTATACAAAACATTCCAAGTCTCGAGGGTTTCGATAAACCCGACATAGTTGGTCTTAAGAAAGCATACGGTGGGACGCAAATGGCCTGAAGGAAGGTAATACATATGAAGATCGGCTGGGTGATATGTAGGATACGCGAAAGGAATATTCAGACGAACTGCTTCTGATGCTTGCAATATGGAGATGTAGCCCATCGGTGCAGGAGTAAGGTTGACCGTTTAGGAACATGCCACTAGTGTGGACAGAAGGGTCAGATTACTAAGAATTGCGACCAGGAAATACTCTGTATGTTCTGCTAAGCGGACAACCCGAAGTGAGCTAAACATATCGCAGGGAGTGGAAAGTGGTCGCAGTTTCTAAGCTCTATTAATTCAGGTTTAAGGAGATAAGGATAATACAGATTAATTTGAATCATTGTGTAGCAGTCCAGGGTCTATTAATCGGAAGGGTGAAAGAGGAGAAATACTTCGATCACGGACAAATCTACTATTGCAGCTTTATGGATTTGTGGTTCATTACCCTTCCAACGAATCTATACGCCGTACACTTGTTTCGTAATGGCCAGGGTAAAGGGAATTTACATCTATAGCTGTTAAGCGCCCCCGAGGTGGACGATATTAGAATTACAGCAAATGCTGGAGACACATGAGCGACTAAACACCCCCGAGAGAACACTTAGAAGAGCTGGACCAAGTTCGATTATAGATTTATCATTTATGAGCGACAACATTGTTTCGTAGACCACGTGGAAACTAACTGAGGACTTCACGAATATCGCATCAACTCGATACGCATGCACATTTTTTGGCTAAGTGACGGCTAAATGAAATGTATTTTATTTTTATTTTAACAAGCAACCTATTACCATCGGCTGCCCCGCATGCCTAGTTGGCAGCGTGCTAAACTTCAAGTGTCGAGGCTGTGGCTACGATATTCCCACTGTGTTTGTGATTGTCTGATGGCTTTTCTGACATTATATGCGATTACCTACAACAGAACTTACTTAGATATCAGAAATCTCATTGTTAAGCATAGAGAAAATGGCAAATCCTTGCTGGACATTTCTAAAATTGTTGGACACTCAAAGTCTAGTGTGCAAACCGTATTTAGAAATTATAAAAAGAATAACAGTATACATAATAAGCCAATGAAGTTGAGAAAAATCCGAGGACAACGCCCGTTGATATTGCAAAAGACATGAAAAAATTTCGATTGCCAATGTACACCCAGAAACAGTACGAAGCGTATTAAGAAGTATTGGTTACAATAGTCGAGTGCCCCGGAAAAAGCCATTCATAAGTGATGTTAATAAAGCCTAACGGTTAGAATTTTCTAAAAAGCATGTAAATACATACATACATACATATTTGGCCATTACGAGAGAGAAATGTGCTGAGAGGAAGTCGCCGAAGAAATATTTTTTTTCATATTGCTTTTCGATGTCTGGCCTGGGGCTCAAACCCGGGCTTTATGTCTAATAAGCGAATACACTACCTACTAGACTACAGCGACTACGCATGTAAATAACTGCGAAAAATTCTCGAAAAATGTAGTCTTTAGCGACGAAAGTAAATTCAACTTATTTGGATACGATGGGAAACAAAAAGTTTGGCGAAAAAAGAATCAGGAGCTGCAACCTAAGAACTTAATGGCCACAGTAAAACATGGTGGCGGCTCTGCTATGTTGTGGGGTTGTATGTCGGCGGCTGGAGTTGGCAATTTAGTTTTTATTGAGACAACAATGGATCGGTATATCTATTTGAATGTTTTGAAAGATAATCTGCAGGGATCAGAACGCAATTCGGTATATCTGAAAGGTGGTACTTTCAACAGGACAACGATTCAACATATACAACAGCCATTGTAAAGGAATGGCTGCTCTATAATGTGCCACAACAACTCCATTCACCACCCCAGTCGCCTGACTTAAACCCAATTGAAAACTTATGTGACGAATTGGACCGCAGAGTGAGAAAAAGAACCATAAGTGCTCTAATGGATGAATGGAATAAAACCACCAAACTGGTCAATTCAATGAATAATCGATTAAAAACCGTTTTAGAAAGCAAAGGAGGTCCAACAAAATATTAATAAATTTATGTACAAATTAATTAACCTATCGAGTATGTATATTTTTCTGTGCATTAAAAACTGATTTTTTTTTCTAATTTTTAACAAATGTTTACTTTTTTAAAAAAACTAAATGTTTGGAAAATGTTTTATTTATTACGAGGAATAATGAAGTCGCCGTGGTATAGTAGGTAGTGTGTTGGCTTATTAGACGAAAGGCCCGAGTTCAATTCCCAGGTCAGACATCAAAACGAAAATATTTCTTAGGCGACTTCCTCTCAGCAGATTTCTGGCAAAAACTCTGAGAGTAAATATTGCCTTGAAAAGCTTCTCAAAAATCTGTCGTTCGGAGTCGACTTTAAAACTGTAGGTCCCGCTACTCATGTATAAAATTAACGCGCACAACACGAGTGGTGTGAGAAGCTAGGACATTGTACAATGGGTCAATTCGACCTCCGGGTACTGTACTTGTCACAGTTGACAACCTCTAACCTAACCTACCAGGAATAACACGATATAATTTTTTTTATATAAAGATTTAAAGGATCATTTTATATACTTTAAGAGTTTTTGCCTGAGGTAGTACATACGTACATAATTGGCCATTACAACCCTTGAGTCAGATTACGGCCTAGCTTCTCACACCACTCATGTTGTGTGCCTTAATTTTATACTTGAGTGGCGGGCCGTACAGTTTAACGCCGATTTCGAACGACAGATTTTTTTTGAGATACTTTTTAATGGCGGGTTTATTTACTCTCAGAGTTTTTGCTAGAAATCTGTCGAGAGGAAGTCGCCGAAGAAATATTTTCTTCATATTTCGTTTTGATGTCTGGGGCTCGAACCCGGGCTTTATGTCTAATAAGCGAATACACTACCTACTAGACGACAGCGACTACGCATGTAAATAACTGCGAAAAATTCTGAAAAATGTAGTTTTTAGCGACGAAAGTAAATTCAACTTATTTGGATACGATGGGAAACAAAAAGTTTGGCGAAAAAAGAATCAAGATCTGCAATCTAAGAACTTAATGGCCACAGTAAAACATGGTGGCGGCTCTGTTATGTTGTGGGGTTGTATGTCGGCGGCTGGAGTTGGCAATTTTAATTTAATTAATTATTTAATTTTATATACTCTGAGAGTTTTTGCCTGAGGTAGTACATACGTACATACATAATTGGCCATTACAACCCTTCAGTCAGGATTACGGCCTAGCTTCTCATACCACTCATGCTGTGTGCCTTAATTTTATAGTAGAGATGTCTGAAATGGGTTTTGAACCGAGACTTCACGTCCAATAAGCCAACACACTACCTATTAGACTGCGACGATTTCCTTCATTCATCCTTAAATTTACATTAACTTAATATTTCTTGTCTTGAAATAAATTATTTCATATTTTGCCATTTACAGTCGCATTATTTGTTTCATACTCGAACATTTTCAATATTTTGCTATAAAAGAGTCAATTTGCTTCGAATGCATTCAGTGCGTTTTCGTTTCATATCGTGACAAAATGGATGTGTTTCCACATTTTGTTATTCCTGCGTTTATTTTGATTGTGATAATAGAGATCTGCCTTGTAATGGCAATAGGGATGGTTCTGAATATTTGGTTAAAGTTTTAGGGGGCGTGCGTGTTCAAAAGATATTATGTTTGTAGTATTGCGTGTAAATATGTCTGGTCAAGTCAAGTATTGATACATTTTATTGTTTAAAATTGTAAGATTTTTCGTTTTAAAATAGTTTTTTTTTATAAGTTTTATTTATCAACGGTAATCAACACCTATTACTTGCTAATTACGAGTTACTTTCGTTAAAACTCAAAAGTAAGTTATGAAAATGGAACTCTGAATTAACTTTGAATAAGTATTACTGCAAGACCTACAATAACTTTTTAAATTTGGTATCTTAATAACACAAAGCATAGTAGTATTGAATTAACCCAATCTTAATTTTAGGTGAACTTAGGAAGTACGTAGGTGATTGCAAAGTTCTGTAAACAATCCTCTGGTGTACTCCAAAGATGTGTTGGAAACCGAGTGCCTGTTATAGTACAACATTAGTGTAAACGATTAAAACCAAGATAGATTTTATATTTTTTGTTTTATTTTTCAATCGAATCTCTTTTTTATTGAATTTTTTCGCCTTGACTCTTTTTTTTTAAAAAAAATGACAACTTTTTATGACTATATCGGCAGTTTTCCTATACTTGTTTTCTGAATACATTTTTTTAACAGTGTTGCCACATTAGTAGAAATAGATCCGTTATAATTTAGGATTCCAGTAATTGTTTTTAATTTTTCTAGTTAGTTTTTTATACAAAATTGTCAAATTATTTTGGAATATATTTATTAAAACTGAAAAATTTTTAACTTGAGGTACAACAAGATAAATGATTATATAATTATTATATTATATTATTATAAACAAAACAATAAACAATTAAACACAATATGCATAATTATAAACGTTTATGAATAAGAGGTAGGGCTCTTTTGAAACTGCAGTAAAGTTGGTGTATGGTAATAAGATTTAAGGCCATTATTACAACTTGACGTTAAATTTGGGTTTAGTAAAACGTAACTTTAGCTAAAATGAAAGTTTAAGGTTACCTTTAACTTTTTTCACTATTACAATTTACTGATAAAATAAACTATTTAAAAAATATGGCAGCCACTTAGCAATGTCGTTAACATTTGCCAAATTAAAAAAGTTTTCTTAAAACGCAGTGGCAACGGCGAGCTTCTTTTTTTTGTTGTGTTTACTCATTTTGTTTATATTTGAAGTTGCCATATTGAAAATAATGTATAATATGGCAAATTAACTTTAAAAGTTACATGTATAATGATCTTACCTTCTGCTTAACGCTCACTTCTACCTTATTGTTCACTTAGGAAATGAGAAACAATTTATCTAACCGTTAAAATCCTGGCTTAAGTTAACGGCAAGTTGGCCCTTATAATGATTAAATTTTTTTTTTAGTTGATAATTACAGGATATTAATACATCAATGACAATTTTCAACGTTGGATGATAATAATATTTAGGTAAAGTTACATGCCCAGAATTTATGACGGTGCCATTATTAAAATAATTTACAAATTCCAAATCAAATATTTTCCCATAGTTTGACAATTCAAATGTCTTGAAACAACCAGCTGCATGGTTTACCAGCTGTCAAATAAATATTACTTATTTTATATCTGAACACTTAAAATATTGCACTCAAATAATCGAATATTGGCTCAATAAAAGTACATGTCTGAACATAGTATAAAATCCATAACTACAAGAATAGTATGATTCTCATTTGCAAGTTTTGCTACTGACTTAATAAAGGGTGATTTTTAAGGGCTATAGGAAAATTTAAAAAAAAACATAAAATTCAGAAGAATGCATGAAGTCTTTATTTGAATCGATATTACGGTCCATATAATTTAATGTTTGAAGATTATTTCATGCTAATGTTGACCGCGACTGCGCCTCAAATGGTCCATCCGCTTAGTCCAATTTTGGCATACTCTTTCCAACATTTCGGCCGGTATCTCACGAATAAATGCTTCAATGTTGTCTTCCAATGCATCAATTGAAGCGGGCTTGTCTGTATAGACATGAGCTTTAACATAGCCCCACAAAAAACAGTCTAAAGGCGCACGACCTAGGCGGCCAATTGACCGGTCCCGAACGTGAAATAAAATGTTCACCGAACTCGCCTCTCAATAAGTCCATTGTTACGCCTGCTGTGTGGCATGTGACACCGTCTTGTTTAAACCACATGTCATGCAAGTCAAGCTCTTGCATTATGAGCAAAAAAAAGTTCGATATCATCTCACGGTAGCGCTCACCATTCACATTTACGTTACGATTCGCAGTATCTTTGAAAAAGTACGGTCCAATGATGCCACCAGCCCATAAATCGCACCAAACTGTAACTTTTTCTGGATGCATTGGTAGCTTTTGCAATGCTTCTGGCTGATTTTCACTCCAAAAATAGCCCGAACAGCCGCTTCAGTGGGTCGATTAAACTGGCCATAAAATGGAAGAAGCGCGCGATGAACTTTCTTAACAGAGCACGCATTTTGATCAGTAGTTTTGACTTACCTGCACAACTAACTTTTGAAAGAATTTTTGTACAGGTAAGCCAAAAATGCAGCTATTTTGGTTATTTCAAACCAAAGATTAGTGTTTAATATACCCAAAGCTTAATTCTAATAATTTTCTGACATAAATTACTTTAATTTTTTTAAAGAATTTTTTAATAAATATTATGAATTCATCATGAATTGAAACAAAAAAACTTTTATTTCTGCTCGAAAAAATAAAAGTCCAAAAATAACTTTTATTTCTGCTCGAAAAAATAAAAGTTAAAAAATAACTTTTATTTCTGCTCGAAAAAATAAAAGTCAAAAAATAACTTTTATTTTTGCTCGAAAAAATAAAAATCAAAAATAACTGTTATTTTTGCTCGTGAAAATAAAAGTCAAAAAATAACTTTTATTTCTGCTCGAAAAAATAAAAGTCAAAAATAAGTGTTATTTTTGCTCGAAAAAATAAAAATCAAGAAATAACTGTTATTTTTTTCTAAAAAATAAAAATCATGTTTTTAAAAAGCATCGCATTTTATAAAAATTTGGGCCAAGACAATCAAAATGGTATACTTGGTTTTGTTCTCCGACATTTCCTTGCGGTTGCTTTTTTTAATCAAAAATTCAAAAATAACAGTTATTTTCGGTCCCTGTTTTTAGGAGTAATATTAGTTAGTTTTATTTATTTATGTAACATCTTTAGCATCTAACGAAATATTTTCATTTTCAATTAAATTAATAATTACAGCAATTGCAATATTTTTATTAAGTACATGTATCTATTCTAATTCTTCTTGATAGAAATATTCAAACACAGTATTCAAATATAGAAATTAAATCAATTTTTGATATTCATATTCATATATTACTGAAAACTCTATATCTCTTATAAAATTATATAATTACCCAACTAATTTATTAACTATTATATTAATAAATTATTTATTAATCACCCTAATTGGTGTAGTTAAAATTAGCTACTAAATTATTTAAGGGACCTTTACGACCTATATTTAACTAATGAACAAACCTTTACGAGTTAAACACCCTATTCTTAGAATTGCAAATAGAGCACTAGTAGACCTTCCAGCACCTATTAATATTTCTGCATGATGAAATTTTTGATCACTTTTATTTTTATGTTTAATAATTCAAATTATCACTGGACTATTTTTAGCAATACATTATACAGCAGATATTAACTTAGCATTTAATAGCGTTAATCATATTTGCCGAGACGTAAACTATGGTTGATTAGTCATTGTATATGCAATCAAGGCTATCAAAAAACCACGTTACGAATTCGGGTCAAAAATTTAATGAAAAAAAGAGTTGTTTCACAAAATTTTTGGCATAGAATTTTCATTTCAATAAAATTTACCATTTTTTGTTTGTTTTAAAAGACCAAGTCTGATTCTTCGTTCGAATTTTATTTTTATTAAAGAAGAAGAAATTCATTCGAATTGGTAAACCTATTACAAACCTAACTTTTTTTCTCTACAAATATTTCTTTGTAAATATATCTTCGAATTTTACTTTATTTTTTTGCTATAAAATAAACAATTATCCTCCGAAGCTATCAGTGTATTTTGGTTTCTTAAGGTGATGAAATGGATTTCATATTAGTTTTAGTCTCAGCTATATTAGGTGTGGTGGTAGTTGTTCAGTTATTTATTGAATTTATATATCCAGTTATAGAGCCAGTTATAGCGCAAGCTATAGCAAATGAGGAGTTTTTAATATGGAGGCCAGTGATATTATCCTCAAGATATTTACTTGGATTTCTAAATATTGGAACACAGTGAATTTTGATGTTTAATTGTTCGTTTTGAAATAGTTTATGTAATAAATTTGAAATAGTTTTATTTAGAAAAGTTAATATAATCAATCAATAAACACTTCTATTACAATTAAATTATTTATTTATTCTAAATGTATTGTATCGAGTACCAAGAATACTCTTTTTCTTAAGAAGGCCAATCAATCATAAGTTCTTACATACTTAATAAATTGGGCATGATTTACTTAGCATTGTTTAAATTAATCAAATAAGAAATAATTTTCTGTGTTTTAAGCACTTCTATTAAACAGATTTATAATATGGTAACAGTTATTAAAATTTAAAAACATCTGGCAATAAATTTCCTTGTTTCTTTATTGTTATGAATCAGAGAACTGCAAAAATCACATTTTATGTTAATTTATTAATGCTCACAAATTTGTATGCACGGTCGATCAGAATACTCGAACCACAATATATTATATTGTGACTCGATCGACTTAAGCCGAAAGTCCACACCAACCGTTTTATGCGACCTTGCGTTACACGCGCTTCTTGCATTGTATCCAATTTTTATTGCAAGTTACACATAATGCGTTTTATGCTACTGGTTTTTTGTTTTGATCAGCTGTTGTGGTAAACAATAAAAATAGAAAATCAAATTCTAATTTTAAAAGAATTTATGCCATTAATTACAAATTCATGAATTTACACATGTGATATTTTGTGCTGATAAGGCCTGCAAAAGGCTTCAAAAGAAAGCAAGACAAGTGTTTTCAGTTATGCTATGTTCGCACGGCAGCAATTTTTCGTAATTCGCTCTCTCATTCGTAATTCAATGTCCAATTATGTGCTAAATTACATAATTCGTCATACAAAATTTTGTGAGCGAATTACCAAAATTGTGTGTAATTCAATTTCTATTACCCTGTGAATTACTTAAAAACCAATGTAATCTCTAAATTTTATCGTATTCTTGGCATCACCAGCTGTCAAAGCACAAAAAATATAAACAAAAAATATTGCAAACAATAAACAATAATGGAATCCAAAAATTATATTTTAAAAAAGTATTATTTATAAGAAAGTTATTCGCGAAATTAGCGGTGGAAGTCACTATGTGTGTAGAAAACCTTTTGAAAAGTATTTGCAGCTTTTGAAGAAGCTGTATGAAAAATATTAATAATAATTTAGTAATAAAAAGAAGAAGAACTGTAAAAAAGAATTACAAAACTACCGTGTGAACATGATAATTCAAATAAGTAATTCAAACAGCGAGCGAAGGCTCGTGCAAACATAGCATTAATTTATCCTTCATTTTTCTTATTTACAAATGAATACATTCAAAAGCGATGACACTCAGTACATTTAAACAATCGATTACTAGTATATAAACTTTGTTCATGAAATAAATGTGTTAAAAAATTAATTTTAATGCATATTCCTCTTAAATTATTAGTAAAATTTATTATGAAATATGTTTTTATTAATATTTTTATAATGCATATAAAAAAATACGAAAATAATAATGCACTCTTTATATTTATCTAAACATATTTATCGAAACCATTCACAATAGAATATAATTTGTCATCTCTAGTATTACAAAAAAGCTGATATTTTTTTTTTAGCAATGCATGAGTCGAATAGAAAAGTAGAAAGTAAACCTACTTGATGCATTCTATGCGTCTATGCATGTTCTTCTGTAATTTGTCACGAACAACTACACTGATTCTACTTTTTCGGTATACGCATGTAATGGAAGGTCGCATGAAACGGATGGTATGGACTTTCGGTTTTACTCCTAATGATCGCACATACCGCATTCAAACCGATCATTTCGAGTGTTATGCAAATGTTCGATTGATACCTGTTCACACTCGTTTGAAAGAGGCATAATTTTTGCGGTGTTTTGAGTGATTGAAACCAAAAAGAAACGATGTAAAAAATCATAGTAGGGAAGTGCCGTGGTCTAGTAGGTAGTGTGTTGGCTTATTAGACGAAAGGCCCGAGTTCAAGTCCCTGGTCAGACATCAAAACGAAAATATTTCTTCGACGACTTCCTCTCAGCAGATTTCTGCCAAAAACTCTGAGAGTAAATAAACCTGCCATGAAAAAGTTTCTCAAAAAATCTATCGTTCGGAGTCGACTTTAAACTGTAGGTCCCGTTACTCATGTACAAAATTAACGCACACAACACGAGTGGTGTGAGAAGCTAGGACATTGTACAATGGGTCAATTCGACCTCCGGGTACTGTACTTGTCACAGTTGACAAGTACACGTCCTCTAACCTAACCTAACCTAAAAATCATAGTACTGTTTTGCAAAAAGGCACAAAATCAACGAGTGTGCATTTATGCATATTTAAAGGAAAAAGAAACTTGTAGTCTCTATTGTTCAAGAAATCACGAATCATACGCACTTTTTACAACAACAAAAATAAATGTTCTTCTATATTCTAAAATAATGAGAAAAATGAAGTGTTTTCGTTAGAATTTTTTTATTGTTATAAATGTTATATATCATTAAGAAAGGAGTATTTTATTATAATAATAAATACCCAATAGTTTTATAAGAAACAATATTTCATTACAAAGCATAAAACACATTTAAAAAACAAAAAGGGAAGAGATATTTTAATTTTCAAAATTCTCAAGATAGGAGTTCATAAAAATTAAGCTGTCGAACGACTTAGATCGAATTCTGTTTCTTTTTTCGGCAATAACATTGCCTGCTAAAGAGAAAGGTCTTTCGGCAGTAGCACTGCTTGCAGGTATAGAATGTATTTGCAAGACAAGTTTTGATAAAGATGGATATTCTTCTTCATGTATCTCCACCACTTTAATGGGTCAAAATCTTCAGTAATTTTCAAAATTTTTGTACTATATCTCCTTACTACTTCTTCAGGTGTTGCTGTAGAACACACAGTCGAGTTTTCCAATAGGTCAGGTAAAAATTCTATGTCTTTCATTTGTGATGACTGGCTTTCTGAAATCCGTGAATTTGGTTCTTCATTTATAGCTAAGGTTGCCGAAGTAGATGGACGTGGTTGTGAAGGATAAGTTAAATTAAATTTTTTGATTTTACTAACGCAAATCTTTTGAATATCTTGTAAATATTCTCCTTGCATTGGTGATGATGGTGTTTATAAAGAAAAAGCTGCCTTATGCCACATACTTATATTATTTTTCCAAATTGTATCAGTATTATCGGAAATATTTGTTTTTAGTGCCATAATTGGCGTTATGTTAGAATTGTCAGACTCGCACAGATTTTTAATTTTGTTAATCGATGGTATTACAAAACATAAAGAGGGAGAACTGCAAGGATGAAATTTTTTGAAAATAATTTCAAAGTTTTGGCAAAGCTCTACTAAAACTTTAAGCGTTGAATTATAAATAGGTAGCAGCCTTTGACTTTCCCCTTTCTCCTTTCAGTGATAGTAAACCAGTTGTCTACTATTGATTTCAACATAATGTAATTAGAGTTCCAGCGGGTGGGGCAAGGACTCTTTAAAGACGTTGACAGTCTGTAAGTTTGCCTTTTTAAAATAGTTTACTATTTTTTACAGGCAACTAAAATTTCTGCTAACTCTGCTGTTTCCTCAAAGGACTTGTCTAAAATATTTGATAACAGGTGGCTGCTGCAGTTTAAACGTATATTGTTTTCCAAAGATTTAACAATATATATATATTTTTTTTTATAAAACCAGCACTCAGGGGATGGCCCCTACTCATGCAGTGCATTGTGCAGGTTTAGGAAAATAGGTTATAGGAAGGTGGAAAGAAGGAGTAGTGTTTGTAGACATTTGAGTTACAAAAATCGATGCGAAAGCGACCCGTCATCACGATAAGGAACAAACTCCAAACTCACTGAATAGATTCTTCAATTTTTCATTTATATTATCTGCAGTTGAGCTTTTGAAATCCATCGATTTCACTCCTAAAACAATGTCAACTAGAGCCAATTCTTCCAACAAAGTTTCTTTTAACGTAGTTGTCTGTTAAAATATCAATTGTTGAGGTTGCATCACCACTGCTTACCACCTCACATATTTCCTCCTTTAATTTGGACTTGCAGTCAATTGCTAGTTTCTGTACCTTACGAACGAGAAACCGTTTTCGCGTCTGGAAGGAGATCGTTGGCATCTACGTTTTCACCGTACCTTGCGCCTCAGTGTATAAAAAACTTAATTAGCTTGGCAAAACCAGTAATGGAGACAGATTAAAATGACCGGTAATCATCAACGACCCATGATGCACGGGTATCGATGGTAGCAATTTTGTCTTCAGTTGCCACTTTTTCCAGTACTGCCGGCTCCTTCTCATCTTGGCAACATTTATGCCTCATAAGATTTGAAGTTTGGTTTTTTATATATTTTAAAGTCTTAGCACACTCCGTCCAGTATACCAAGTATATGAACTCTTGCAAATAGTTATGCTTGATTCACCCCTGTTGTGCACTTTTATATGTGGCAAAGAGAATTTTTACCCTGATTCTGTAATTCGAATGTTTCTCTCCCGAAAAAAAAAACATGAAGAGAGCTATTGACCAATTTTTCATAATAAGTGAATCATGCTACAGAAAACTCAGTAAGAATAACATTTGTTTTGTGTGATGCCACAATTGTACGGTAGATAGTATAACCACAATCAACCCATTTTTCAATTACGACCCTTTTAGCAGTCTTTTGGCATTATTCATATGACGGAAATTTCCTACTACAACTTATTTCCTTGGCAATTTACCAACCTGCTCTGAAAAATTTGAATACCAGGCAATAAATGAATGAAATCAAGTGATTAGCGAGAATTTTGGAAATTCAGATAATTAATGACACACACATCTGTAGTTATTTTTGAAATTGGACCCTTTCTAGATTATTAGCAAGAGGAGACAATTCATTTTTTGACATAAACGTTACAAACACTAATTTATACATAAAATATATATACATTAGGGTGGGTCGAAAAAAAAAGTTGAGTCAGTCACCTCCTAGGATTAAAGGTTACAAAGCAAATTGGATCTTCTGATTCTTAAGTCCCATTATCAAAAACAAGAAAGGACATTTTATTCAGTAGTAGTTGTTGATAAGTAAGAAAAATTTTATTAATAAATACTTAAAAATAATACAGTTATAAAGAAATTACAAATACAGTGAAAGCTCCACTGGCGGACATCTCCGCTAGACGGACGATTTTCTAAGTCCCATCAATTAGGTCTTGAAAATATGGTAAAAACATATTTTTTGAAAACAATGTTTCACATAGTATAGTATAATAATACAGACAATTAATATAAATAATAAATGTTCCATTAAAACATTGTTACTTAACAGAATTAAAATAAAATTTCTTTAATATGTGGCATTAAAAATATAAATAATTTTGAAGTAAATTTTTGAACGGTTGTGAATGAATATTTGAACATTTTAAAATATCTGTTAAATAGCTGTTAATGCATAAAAGTGAGCATTTTAAAAGCGAAAATTTTATATAATTAAATGCTCTTTATGCCTGCATAGCCACAATTACTAATTCTGGGGAAGGATCCGATATAACAGAATTCGAGCATAGAATATGATGCCGAATTAAAAATTCGTCTTAGAGTGAAATGTAGCTGCCGTCAAGCCAAAAACCCTGATATATGATATGTTGTGATCGGACCTAAAATGGCGACGTAGTATATAAAAAACAAAAAGGGCGGTATTTCTAGGCGTGGCAAAAAAATAATTTTTATATTTTTGGGAACGTTATTAATATACCTTTAATCCTAGGGGGTGACTGACACAACTTTTTTTTTGTCCATAGAGAGCGACCCGCTCTAATATACATATAAATAAAAACATAAACATAAATTTAAATTTATTTGTATACATATGTAAATAAATACATTTAAAATCACTTTTGTCTTATTTAAATTTTTTAGAATAGTAAAATTAAAAATTCTTGAAGCCATCACTGACTGGTGCACTTACATGATTACAATCATACTCGTTTGATTATTGCAAAACAATCTTTAATATTTGTATAGAAAATACCTATATTTTGCATTAATGCATTTTGGTTTCGTTCAATGCTGACACCGCAAAAATAATGTCTATTTCAAACGAGTGTTGAACGAGTGTCAATCGAACATTTGCATAACACTCGAAATGATTGGTTTGAATGCAGTAAGTGCGATCATTAGCAGTAAGTCGTTCGAGTGTTCTGATCGATCGTGCATAAAAATTTATTAGCAGGAGTAAATCAACAAAAATGTGATTTTTGCAGTTATCTGATTCCAATGTAAAAGATATTTTAATATCATACTCATACTACTCATATTCAAAGTTTGAAGTACTCATCGTACTCATACTTAACAACATGCATGATTTACAAGAGTCACAAAATAAGTCTGATTCACGTATGAACACTACAGTACTCACTAGAAGGTTGTGTGTTTGCTTTCTTTGTCTTTTTCCTTCTTCTTTTTTGTAAATGCAACATCAACTAAGACTGTAAATTTTGATGAATGATTCGAATCACTCGAATCATTTATGAGTATTATAAGTATTTTACTAAATTTATGAATCTAAATGAGTCGGCGTATGAATCAAACATATTTTCAAATGTAATGAGTTTGATGTCAACGTTTTAAGCCGAAAGTCCATTCCACCCGTTTCATGCGACCTTGCACTACATGCGTATACCGAAAAAGTAGAATCATTGTAGTTGTTTGTGACAAGAAACAGAAAAAAATGCATAGACTCATAGAATGCACAGACGCATAGAATGCATCAAATAGGTTTAAGCTGGAAGTCCACTCCACGCGTTTCCGCGTCAAAGTGTTGCGTGCATTTCATACCTTCTTCGCATTCTAGGCTTCAAGTTACATGCAACGCTTTTTACGCGCCAATGTTTGTTTTGATCAACTGTTAGCAAAATAAAAACATTTGATTGAAAATACTTGAATAAACATTTCATACAAAAATGGCAAATGAAATTGAAAATTTTAAAGAATTTATAGAATTAATTGAGTTTGTGAATGTAATATTTTGTGCCACAAGTGTGTACAATAACCTCCAAAAGCACAAACGACGATTTTGGGTGCGTCCTTTGTACTTGGAATGAGATCATAAAAAAATTTAAACAAATTAAAACAAAACAACTTGTCAAAATCAGCTGTTTTGTACGCGCGCCGCTTGCGATGCTTACAAAAGTAGAAAGTAGATCTACTTTTCGCGTTCTATGCGTCCTACGCTTTTGTGCGTATAACTTGCACCAAATAAATACATTAATTCTACTTTTTTGACAGCCGCGTAGAATGCGAAAACGCGTAGAACGCGCGGTGTGGACCTCCAGCTTTAAGCATTCTATATATCATTAATGTATTTATTTGGTGCAAGTTATGTAATTTGCTAACTATTTTACCACAACAGCTGATCAAAACAAAAAACCCGTCGCATATTTACCGGCAGGATGATCCTCCCTTTAGCTTAACGCTCAATTATATCTTATCAGAGTTTTTGCCAGAAATCTGCTGAGAGGAAGTCGCCGAAGAAATATTTTCATATTTTCGTTTTGATGTCTGACCTGGAATTCGAACTCGGGCCTTTCATCTTATAAGCCAACACACTACCTACTAGACCACGGCGACTTCTAATTCATCAAATGGTACTTTTGTAAAAAATATTTATTTATTCTTAAGACACGTACGGAATGGAATAGAAAAACTAACGACGTATAGATGTTAATCATCAACAGAACAAAAACCGTTGATTCGAAATGTAAAAGCCCCGCTTAGTTAATTGTCCACGGAACGTAACGGAATATACGTTCATTTTAGCATATGTAAGGCAAATTAAATACTTACCGAAATTACATTACGATTCGGCAGGCGTTCTCATTGCTTTTCTTGTTCTAAAAACGAACGTACGTTGTATGGACGTTGTGCTAAATGGGGCTAAAGACTAATTCTACCTTTAGCATTATGTTGAACATGTCCCTAACCTAATAATAGTTGAAAAGTGCGAATTATGAAATATGTAATTATAATAAAGTACTGGAAGTGAAACGGGCTTACTGCGGTATTTTTGAAATTAAAAAGTACTGAATTTTTCAACACTGGTTTGTACGCAAATTGTGAGCTTCGCAAAATATTTTACTAATGTTATTCATGTTTCATAAATAATTTAAATAAATAGAGGTCTACATCGAGAATGTATTAGCTTTTTGGCAATTTTTTGAATTATCCGTTTTAGGAAAAAAAACTGCTAATATAACTACAAGGATATTAAAATGCTCTTGTAACACAAAATATTTATAAACTGTATCAAGTATGAAAAATTACAATATCCAGACTCATGGCAGATATTTTTACCCCAAATATTACAAACATAATTCGCATTTGAACATTCATGTTGCCTAGAACTATAATTTAATATTCAAAGCAATCCAAATTATCTTTAAAAGAATTATCTGTACTAAAAAAATAAAAAAGATCCAAAGGATGAAAACAATTGAATATAAATCCATTTCATCACCACAGAAAACGAAAAATCACTGAACGCGTTCGAGGAAAATTGTCCCTTTTATGGCAAAATATGGGGAGAGTGATACAAAGTCAAATTATGAACATTACAAACAGAGCTTCGTAGCAATAGGATTCAAGCTGAAACTTGACAAATTTGATATATTGTTCAGCCAATATTTATGATTTTAAAAATATTTAAGTAATTAACTTCCAGAAAAGAAAAAGGATAAGACTATAGTAAAAAGACAAAAATAGGCGATCTAGCAAAAGTGGGCATGACTTCTCCCATATAAAGTAAATTATAAAATCTGCATATCTAGAACACCAGAACAGTCAAACTACTCAAATTTTGTACGAATATCTTTAATTCAATATGATTTTTTTGACAAAAATTGGCGACCTATCATTAGAGGGCATGGCACCTTCCATATAAAGTAAATACTAAAATCTGCATAACTGGAAAACTTTAACAGTTGGAAACCCCAAATTTTGTACAAGGATTTTTTTAAAATATGCCGCCTAAAAGGAAAAGCATGGTATGGAAATTTTATCAGAAAATTGATGATAGGAGATCTAAATGTAAGCTCTGTCAAAAGGAAATAAAGACTAATGGAAATACGACAAATTTGATGGGGCATATTCGTAATGTACAAGTTAAGATACTACATGTTTTCAATTTTCTAATTTTTAATATTTAAATTATATAGTTTTAAGGATTAGGTTTAAAATAATGTTATACTAAGCCTACATAGTAGGTAGTTGTTCAATAATTTATAATAATAACAAATGTAATAATAACGAAGATAATGACAATTAAGTTAGATTAAGATTAACATTTTTTCCCAATGATCATTTATTTACTACCGTTAAAAAGTTCTTTACATTTTTTTAATTTAAATCACAAAGTAAGAAAATAATATAAATAATACCAACAACTGATTTCAAAGTCATTTAAAGTCATTCCACTGATGACTTTTAATTGATCTTTACATTTATGTTGTTGGTATCCTTTGACATTGAATTGCTATTTTTAAATTTTGTTTCTTTAAATTCTTTCTTTTTGTGTTTTTGTAAATTACGGTTTTAAAATTCTGCTACTGCAAATAATTGATCAGGGTTGAAGAAGTAATTAGAATTAAGATATTGTTTATTAATAAAATTGACTTCAACAAAAGCAGAACATAGTTCGCAAATTAATTAAATAAAAGATTAATAATGTAAAAATTAAAATATTAATAAATTAAACTTAAGTGTTAAATAAATAAAGAATAAGTAAACAAAAGTAAGCAAGTAATGTGAAAATTAAAATAATAAATAGAAAAATATATCAAAAACAAATTGTGAAAAAATAATAAAATAACTTACACAAGTCTGCTTATTCAGAAATTGATCCACTTCAAAATAACTCATCGGAAGCAGAAAAAATCACAAGTTCGTTTGGAGAATCAATAGGTAATGAGACCGATACTGACTGTGCCACTCCTCTACCATCTACAAGTAGCTATTATTAAAATTGAAAGTAATTTCAAATTTAATTTGGAAGTGCATTATAAAACGCGTCAAAAAACCGTTAAGTCTAGTCTAGTCAATTGCCTGTTATATATGACCTGTAAAGAACGCCATCATTTTACAATAGTTGCATTTATTCACTATGTTATGTTTTATTTCGTCTGTTCCATTCCTGATTATCCTGTTTAATATCGAAATATTTATTCGCTACCACTTTTTTTGAGTAGGAACATCAGAATTTGCCAACAAAAGCGTTTTGACTCTCTAAATTTCTTTTATCTTATTTAGAACGCAATCCCATATGATAATTTGACAATTTTTCTCGATCTTCGAAATTGTACTTATAAGGAATAAATAACACGAAACCCTAAATATTTTACCCGTTCATTATTTGCGGCTAGTATGCATTTAAGTATGTTGCATTTTAAACAGTTGACAACTGCAGTGCTGCCATTATTTGCATATTGCAACATATTGCGCATTATATGCAGCGCTGTGGTAAATTTACGAAAACGGCTCGGATCTTTAATATATTTAACAATTGAAACTCTTATCCGAGTATTGTGGAAATAAAGGAACACCAGTAATGTATCCACCAACTTTCTCGATATACAAGTATGTACGAAAATTTTCAAGAAAAACAATTTCTGTGGTTAATTAATAATACTTTTTAACTGCGACAGATTTATACATTTTATCAGTGGTCAATTATTAGTTATGGTTTGTTTCGAAATGCATCACTGTAAGGCATCTGACGTGCAGTATGTCAGCAAAAGAAACAAAGCAAAAAGCAGGTGTCTTAAGTATAACGCATTTGATGCGTAAAAATAAGCAGCCAAACAAGCATGATACAAGATATTGCTTTTAAAGTGGAAGAAGAGTAAGTTCTAAAATTACAAACTTCATATTTATAATTGTTTATTATTTTATTGTAATAGTTATAGCTTCGAAAAAGATGGAGAATTTTTAAAGCTTTTAATAAGAGTTCGATTGGATATGGAGGAGGACATCTCATCCGGACGTGTAAAAAAATTTGAACTTTGGAGTAGAGTTTGGGAAAAAGTAAAAGAGGAAATACCCAGTTTGAAATATTCAAAAGAACAGATTACTAGAAAATATTTAAATTTGTTGACAACATATGGAAGAATTAAAAACAGAAGTATAGAATATGGAAAAACTGCAACAACTTGGGAGTATTTTGATGAGTTTGACGATGCTTTTGGTGATAGGTATCCCATCAATACTTCCACACACCATTCTCCGAATCCTGATATGAGTGAGAAAAATTATTTTAATACAAAAGGTTTATAAATAGCAACTATTAAACTTAGAATTCTGATAGTATTTATTTCTTTTAATTCAAATAATTGCTACATACTTTTAATTTATTAGATTTCCCGCCATTCAAATCAAATGATTCAATTTTTTTTTTTTTCAAAATTAATATAAAACTTGATATTTTAGGTGAAATGCTACATGATTACGACAGTGGTGCTACTGATCACAAGGAGCTTTTGGAACCATTAACCGATGGTTAGTATCGTTCTTCGTTACAAAACTTTTTGGGACAATTAAATGTTTATTGTTTACAGATTTTCTAAAACCTAGGAGGCAATTATAGCAGCTTTTCCCGCTTTACTCTGAAGTGGCCATAAGTGCCGACACAGTGGAATAAACCAAAGAATTGGAGTCTGACTTCAGACATTTTCAATAAATCGAATTATGAAAAATATTTCTTTGCCGACTGCCTCTTAGCAGTCTTCTGTCAAAAGATCTGAAAGCAAAATGAAATGTAATAGTATGTAGTATGTAGTATATAGAATATAGTATTTATTAATAAATAATAAAAACAACTAATAACATTAATAATTTTTAACTTTTTCTCTCAAGAAATTAAAAAATATTGGCAACTTTCAACGCGAAAACTTTTTTATGCGCATTACCCCTACAAGAAATTAATAACCGAAACTAAGACATACAAAACTTACTTGCTACCACACATGTAGATTTTATTTGACTTTTAATGCTTCAGAGTTGTATTTGTTAATACAGTGTACTCTCTCCTAAGGGACACCCCTCTTAAGCGGACACCTTCAATAAACGGACACTTTTTTCAGTACGAAAAAAATTGTATGGGATTTTTAAAATATTTCTCTCTTATGCGGACAACCCTCTCATAACAGGACACGGACACTTTTTTCCACGACGTATTGACATTTTAGTTCCCCATAAACGGACGACTTGCAAAATGGTAACATAATTTTTTTTTGTTTTTGTTTAAAACTTACAGCGTGGTAACACTTGTATACATTTCTTATTCGCTGAGTTGATTACTCCATAAAACGTGCATTTAAAAAGGGGAATCCCGAAAAGATAAAAAGAAGACAAATTCACTTTATACGAGAAGGCTTATTTAGCCATAAGAAAACTAAAACGTTTTGCTCTATATCACAGCGACCTTGAAAGTGTTAAAAAGCTGACTGATCTTCAAATGCATCGCCAAAATATTGAAATTAAGGGTAAAACTCGCCAAGCTAAAATTTCGGACTATATTAAATCCAGTTGAATACATATCAGGTCTTTCAAACCTTTTTCTCTTTTATTCAAAAAAATATAAATGAAATTTCTGTTTATTTTCTCTTGTCATTATATGAATGTTTTTTTGAAAATAAAAGTGTTTAAAGAAATATATATCGATGGCTTAATATAGAAAGGTCGTATCTTACATTTTCAGTATTTTACAGGAGAAGGAAAAAACTTAATAAAATCTAAAACAAAAAGGTTATGTTATGTTTCTTTTAATTACTGTAAATCAACTATTCGTCAATATAGGAACCTGAGGAAGTGTATGGGGGTTTTGTCTACCAGAATATGTAAAAACCCCGATTTTGAAAAAAAACGAGATACGACCTTTCTATATTAAGCCATCGATATGTACTTATAGTTTGTTGATTGCTCTTTTTGATTTTCTCTCATCAACGGACACTCCTTATAAGCGGACAAAATTGTCAGTCCCGTAGGTGTCCGCTTATGAGAGAGTACACTGTATTTCTTAATTTCAAAAACTCAATCGTAGCAGGCTTTGAAGACAAAAATTTATAATTATAATACTGTGTGAAAAATAGAATAATAAGAAGTTTGTGGGAAAAAATAGGAGGATAAAAGAAAAAAAGGAAAGTGAATCAATTTTTTTTGGAAAAGTTTTCGCCGAAACTACGACTGAGAAGTTTATTCTTTTTGTATAAATAAAAAATCTTTTACTGAAGTCTAACCAACAAACATTTGTGAATTCAACAACCAACGTCTTAAGCTTTTCTATACGGATAGAAGAGTAAGAAGTCGGACATTCATGCTACAAGGAAGGAAAGTGTTTTCTTTTGTGTGATTTATTTGTGAATTTTAAGTCCTCTAATTTTTGGTTACTTTTTTGTATAGTGTTCCAATTGGTACATGCTGCCATTTAAACCTTGAAGGAACATGGAAGCTCATCTTTGCCAGCTATCAAGAAATACCTCACCAGCACATATAAGGTAAATGCCCAAAAATTGGCTTCATTGATTTGAAGAGTGCTGTCACCAGTGGAAAATTAATCCAAACTAAAGGTAAGGGTGCTTCTGGTTCATTCAAATTGTTAGCTGCTGCTTCAAAGGACCGCCAAAAAGATTGCTAAGAAGAAGAAGGTAAAAACCGTAAAGAAGACTGGCACTGTTAAAGCTAGACCAGCTAAAAAGGCCCCAGCAACTAAAAAAAAAGCTCCTGAGGCCAAGAGTGCAGCCGTTGCAAAGCAAAAAAAAGGCGCTCCAGCTAAGAAACCAGCTGCCAAAATTATTATTATTACTATTATTATTATTATATATATTATAAGATTTATTTATATACTATAAGAATTATGTAATTTTTATTCTGTTTTTTTTTCTTCTGTTTTCAGATTATTTTTCTCAATATTTTATATTATATTTATATTATACATATATTATATTATATGTATATTAAAATTTTATAATAGAAATATATGGAAACAAAAATTTTTTCAATTTATTCAGTAAGTTTGACTAGTCACTGTTGACTAGTTAAATGACTAGTCACAGTTAACTAGTTAAATGACTTGTCAACAGCCAATAAGTTTGACTAGTAAACTGTAACTAGTCATTAGTAACTTAAAAACAACGAAAGAGTGAGCAGGTTAGATATATGTTTTACAGTCGAAAAAATGCATATGTTAGAAAGAGAAGCAAAATCACATGTACACGAATGTTTACGTCAAGGTTTTCACATTGCCGTTCTGGTAGGGTACGTGTTATTTTGATCTTGTAATATTTATCTTCTTAATAACCTCTTACACATGAAACTATATTCATTGTGACCGAAAATCAACCACATTTCGATTAATATTTAAATATTTAAGAATCTTTAAAATTTTCATTGAAGAAATTAAAAAATATTCAAAATTTTCCCTTTTTTAACACAAAATAAATAAATGTTTGTTTACATTTAATTTTTCTATTTCATACACCAGTTTTCACTCTGTATATCTGTTGCTTCTAACACATTTGCTTTGCAATACATTGTAACATTTTTTTCTCCCTCTAAGCTGTCCTGCGTTTTTATGTTTTTCGTTTTTCAACTGTCAAAGCTTTCGCTACTTGTTATACTTTGATCTAGAACACCAGAACAGTTGGACTGCTCAAATTTTGTACAAAGATCTAAAGCTTCAATATCAATATTTTTGTTAAAAATCGGTGATCAAGCATTAGGGGCGTGGCAAACTCCATATGAACTAATTACTAATTAGTTATCAAATCATATTATTTGAGTGACATTTATTTTGCCACAATTTATAAAAATGCCCCCAAAAAAAACACCCTTTTCCAAAAGCACCAAAAATGCATTCCGTTTGTAATACCAGAGAGCAAATGAAAGTTCGGAAGAGCGTGAAATTCGCCTCAAGCCTGAAAGGAGTCGAGCTTTAACTTCTAGAGCCGCCGAAACGCCATCACAACATGAAGAACGCCTTGATGGCCTACGACAATGTGCCACAACATCAAGAGCTACTTGAAAGTCAACGAAATCTTACCTCTTTAGCACTAGCTTCTGAAACGCCGCCAGAACGCGAAAGACGTCTTGAAAGTCTTCGACAACATGCCACAATCGCACGAGCTTCCGAGACATGGTTGGACCATGAAGGTCAGCTACAAAGCCCGCGAAAGCGTACCGAAACATCACGAGCCACAGAAACACCTTCAGAATGTGAAAGACGTCTTAAAGGTCTTCGACAACATCACGAACTACCGAGACACCGTTGGAACATGAAGGTCGGCTACAAAGCCAGTGAAATGGTACCGAAACATCACGCTTTCAGAGCGTGAAAGACGTCTCGAAGGTCTTCGACAACCGCACGAGCTACCGAGACACCGTTGGAACATGAAGGTCGGCTACAAAGCCAGTGAAATCGTACCACAACATCACGAGCTAATGAAACAATTTCATTTGCGTCGAGAACAAAATCGTAATCGAATGTTGGTGAATCGACGTAATGTTTTCGTAGATACTCAGGTATTGCATTTAACTACAGATCTGATATAGATTGTACCGAAGACGAATGAAATACGGCATGAATGAAGTATGCCAATATTGCAATGCACTCAGATACAAAAATGAAACACCTGGAATGTGTTGCTCTAATGGTAAAATAGTTTTGTCTGAATTATTTCCACCTCCAGAATCATTACAATCGCTGATTTCAGGTAAGTTTTTCGAAATATATACTTTTTTGTTAATTTAACAAAATATTAATAAAAAATATTTTTTTCATTTAGAAACTAATGTGGATTCACAACATTTCCTTAATAATATACGAAAATATAATTCGTGCTTCCAAATGACATCTTTTGGTGCTACTAAAGTAATTCGAGACAACTTTATGCCAACGTTTAGTGTTCAAGGTCAAATTTACCATAAAATGGGATTATTGTTGCCAATTCCAAATGAAGATCCTAAGTTCTTACAAATTTATTTCATAGGAGAAGCGTATAACAATGACCAAGTGCACCACCGCCTGCATTATAACCCTGACACAAAACAATGGATTGTTGCCGATTTACAAGTGATGTTTCATGGAATCAACGAATTGGTAAGGATCTTTAAGCAAGCCAAAGATGACCCACGATTAAGTTCAGGTGACCACATAATCGCAATTCATGCTGATAGAACTCCAGCTGGACAACACCAAGGACGATACAATGCCCCAACAATGGATGACGTAGTAATTTTGATGGTGGGCGATCCAGTTGCATCACGAGATATACTCGTTCGTCGCCGTGACAATGGATTAAATAGGATAGCTGAAACTCATCGTTCATATGATGCACTTCAGTATCCAATTATTTTTCCATATGGCGAAGATGGATATCACTTTGAATTACGGCAAATTAATCCAGCAACAAGTAAATGCAACATTTTTAAAATCTTTATATATTGTACGTTTGCTAAACATAAACTAATCTATTTTTATCTTTTTTACTTTCAGATGAACCAACAAGAAAAAAAGTGAGTGCAATGGATTTCTTCGCGTATCGTATAATGTTACGACAGAATTCGGTTAATCACATTCTTAATTGCAGAGAATTATTTCATCAGTACATTGTGGATATGTACGCGAAAATTGAAACAGAGCGCCTATTATACTTACGGCGTAATCAAGCTAAATTAAGAGTGTATAATTATATTCATCTTCGGGATGCATTAAACACTCATAATGATATCAATCCCAATGAACTTGGTCAATCTGTAATTCTTCCGGCAACATTCACAGGTAGTCCACGTCATATGCAGGAATACTGCCAAGATGCAATGACATATGTTCGATCATACGGACGCCCAGATTTGTTTATTACATTCACATGCAATCCAAAGTGGGTTGAAATTCTATCTGAATTGTCCCCTGGTCAAACCCCAATACATCGGCATGATATAACAGCACACGTGTTTAAACAGAAATTAAAATCTTTTATGGATTTTATTGCAAAATATCATGTTTTTGGTGAAACACGGTGCTGGATGTATTCCGTTGAGTGGCAGAAACGTGGATTGCCACATGCCCATATTCTTATTTGGTTGGTTGAAAAAATTACCCCAGATCTTATTGATGATATAATTTCTGCAGAAATACCCGATCCAAATGTTGATCCAAATCTGCATCAAATTGTTATCAAAAATATGGTCCATGGTCCATGTGGGACCATCAATGCAAATTCTCCATGCATGGTTGACGGCAAATGCATAAAAAAATATCGAAGGCAATTGATTCAGGAAACAATCTCGGGAAATGACGGCTACCCACTTTATCGCCGACGTTCTGTGGATAATGGTGGACGATCAATTTCAATAAAGGTGCATGGAAATGATGTTGATGTTGATAATCGCTGGATAGTACCTTACTCTCCATTGCTTTCAAAAACATTTAAAGCGCATATTAATGTTGAGTATTGTCATTCAGTTAAGTCGATCAAATACATCTGCAAATATGTTACTAAAGGGTCTGATATGGCTGTATTTTCATTACAAAATCCAAATGATGAAATTCCGCAGCATCAAATGGCCAGGTACATTAGTAGCAATGAAGCAGTATGGCGAATTTTGGGATTTCCAATTCATGAGCGCCATCCAACTGTTGTTCATTTATCAGTGCATCTGGAAAATGGACAACGGGTTTACTTTACAGAAAGAAATGCTCGAGAGAGAGCAGCAGCACCACCGGCTACATCATTAACATCATTTTCTGATCTTTGTAGAAATGATATGTTTGCTAAAACTTTGCTATATTCAGAAATTCCAACGTATTATACGTGGAATGCATCAACAAAGAAATTCCAACGTCGAAAGCAGGGGAAACCTGTTGATGGTTGGCCAAATTTATATTCAACAGATGCATTAGGTAGGGTTTATACCGTCCATCCTCAAAATGCTGAATGTTTTTATTTGAGAATGCTTCTGATTAATGTTCGAGGACCAACATCTTTTGAGACATTACGTAGTGTTGATGGCGTAGTATGTGCAACATATCGAGAGGCCTGTCAGAAACCACAATTATTGGAGAACGATTGTCATTGGGAAACAACGCTTGAAGATGCATCCATCCATGGAAAATAAGGGCATTATTTGCGATAATATTGGTATCGTGCTCACCATCTAATCCAAAAGATCTTTGGAATAAATTTAAAACATATATGGCTGAGGACATATTACACCGGGAAAGAGTTACCACCAACAATGTAACGCTTCAACTAAGTGAAAGTATGTATAATGAGGCATTAATTCTACTTGAAGACAAATGCTTGGCGATAAGGAATGTGACGCTCATTGAAGTTGGAATGATTGCTCCTATTCGGTCAGGAACTGATGCACAAGATCAAGATCTACGAGGAGAGATGGAATATATTCATCAAAATTTGGAAATTTTACTGGAAGAAAATTTACCAAATTTACAACAAGAGCAGAGAATGGTATACAACAGTATACTAGCAGCAATAACAAAAAAACATGGAGGTCTGTATTTCATTGACGCACCTGGAGGAACCGGAAAAACGTTTTTAATTTCATTGATATTGGCAAAAGTTCGATCGCAAAAAAATATTGCATTAGCTATTGCGTCATCCGGCATTGCTGCCACACTCTTAGATGGTGGTAGAACAGCGCATTCTGCACTAAAATTACCCTTGAAGCCTCAATTTTCCGAAGATTGCACGTGTAACATAAAGAAAAATTCTTCAATGGGAAAAGTATTGCAACAATGTGAAATCATAGTGTGGGATGAGTGCACCATGGCGCATAAGAAATCTTTGGAAGCCCTTGATCGCACTTTACGGGATTTTAGGAGCAATAATAACATATTTGGAGGTGCACTAGTTTTGTTAGCTGGTGATTTTCGTCAAACACTTCCTGTTATACCTGGGTCAACGCCAGCTGATGAGCTAAATGCATATCTAAAATCGTCATATCTTTGGCGACATGTTCACACTCCAAAATTAACCACTAATATGCGTGTTCAGTTGCAACGTGATGCTTCAGCATCAACTTTTTCCAAACAATTGCTTGATTTAGGTAATGGAAGAATTCCAATGGATCCTATAACAAAGTACATAAAATTTCCATCAGACTTTTGCAGAATTACCCAATCCAAAGAAGAATTAATAAATTGTGTATTTCCCAATATCGTGCAAAGTTTTAAAAATATGCAATGGTTATGTGAACGTGCGTTACTGGCATCCAAAAATCTTGACGTTAATTCCATCAACAGCAATATTCTCAACAAGGTCGATGGGAATCTAAGAACTTATAAATCGATCGACACAGTATCAAATATTGAGGATGTCGTCAATTATCCAGTCGAATTTTTAAATTCGTTAGATTTACCAGGCTTTCCACCACATGACTTACAGCTAAAAAACGGTGTTCCCATTATTTTACTTAGAAATATTGATCCTCCACGACTTTGTAATGGCACTCGACTTACAGTAAAAAAAATGATGAACAATCTTATCGAGGCGACCATTATAACTGGAAAGTTTAAGGGAACTGATGTGTTGCTGCCACGTATTCCTATGACCACATCGGAGATGCCATTCGATTTCAAGCGCCTGCAATTTCCTATTCGCCTAGCATTTGCAATGACGATTTATAAAGCTCAAGGTCAGTCCTTGCAAGTTTGCGGACTTAATCTAGAAAATCCATGTTTCTCACATGGACAGCTTTACGTCGCATGTTCGCGAGTAGGAAAACCCGAAGATTTATATGTATACGCACCAGAGGGAAAAACAAAAACTATTGTGTAGCCCAAGGCATTAGAATAAGAATTATTTATTTAAGAAAAAAAGTATATATTAAATTTTAGCAAGTAAGAAATAAATAGCCCATTAATGTATTATTTTATAATTTAAATGAAATATATCGAGCCATAACCGCAAAAATATCTCAAGCGACAAAAACAAAATTTTACAGGGGAAGGTTTTTATTAGTTATTTCTTAGGCAAATTAAGTTAGAAAATGAAATTTTTTTCTGTTATAAATTCATAACGGTACAGAGTGTGACCCTGAAATGTTTATAGATGATGCAAATGATGCCAATGAATTTATTTATTACAAAAAACGATATTTGAAAAATATGTAGCTTGAGATAATTTTGCGGTTATGGCTCGATATTGTCATCAAATGAAAGGTTCATTCTTTAAGAAAAATTGCATAATTTAATTACTAAATAAATAAACTTTTTAATTATTATGTATTTAATTTCGATGGGGGGAGGGTAGCGAAGCACACCGGGTATTAGCTAGTTATAAATAAAACTGTTTTTAATCATATTTACACTTATTACGAAAATAAAAAGATTTCCCTTTTTGGGTACCCAAATCTACAAGGTAAGTTTCTCACAACAACCTTAAAAGAACTAAAAAATATTTACTAATATTTCATTTCTTCATTGACTTCTTTTAACTCCAATTAGAATTACGAACGAGTAATCATAATAACAAATTCTCTGCCGAAGATTGAGCCAATTTGTTTCAATTCCAAAATCGCAATCTTCTAAGGGCTAGTATTACAACTTGCCATTAAAGTTGAGTTTAGTTAAGGGTACCTTTAGCTAAAGGGAACTGAAAAGTCAAACTTACAGATAAAATAAAGTTAACTGTTTTCAAAAGTATGGCAGCGCCGGAGCAATGTTGATAAAACTGCTCAATTAAACAAGTTTTTCTTTAAACGCAGTGGCAACGAAGGGCCTCCTTTTGTTGTTGTTGTGTTTCCTAATTTTGTTTATATTTGAAGTTGCCATATTGAAAATAATATAGATTATGGCAAGCTCAAACATAAACTTAACTTTAAAAGTTAACGGTAGGATGATCCTCCCTTTGGCCTAACGCTCACTTCTATCTTATTGGGTACTCATAATAATGAAAAACAATTTATCTGCCCTTTAAAATCCTCCATTTAATGGCCCTAAAAGAGAGTTTATTTTAAAATAACATACAAGTTATTACACCTAAGTTCAATCAATTCAATTTAATTGGTATCTATTCTATGAAAGTTGTGCTATTCCCTGTTGTGCTATTCCCCACATTCGAATAGAATTTAAAAGAGCTTCTGTCATATGCTGATAATGCTTGGAATAATTTGTGGTAATTTTGATTCGGAATACCTGCTTGACAAAATTAATTTCAGACTTCCCCCTAAAGTGACTCGCAATTAACAATGTAGGTGTTTCACGTTACAGATCTTTCTATACTAATGATGACTATTTTTAACATATTTGTTTAAATTGTAACCCTTTGCATCCGAATGGCGCCTCTCAATTCATTACTTCAACCCGAACAGAGTCTTTGACGGGCCTTTACTATTTCTGATAATATTGTTCCTTAAACTGTGCACGCATTGTAAATTTTCTTCCCAGGTATGAGATTACTCCGAGATTACGAGATGTATCAGATGGGATGATGGACACTTAGACGCATCTTTTTGAAATACTTTTACATGTGTTTGTAACATTGTTGCAAAATTGAAATTTTGAAATGGTACTGAACTATAACTAAAATAGTACTTTTTTGCATCAAATGGTACTTTTGTAAAAAATATTTATTTATACTTAATACACATACGTAATGGAATAGAAAAACTAACGACTTACAACTACATATTAATCATCTACAAAACAAAAACCGTTGATCCGATACGTAAAAGCCCCGTTTAGTCAATTGTCGACGGAACGTAACGGAATGTACGTTCAGTTTAGCATATGTAAAGCAAATTAAATACTTACCGAAATTACATTACGATTCGGCAGGCGTTCTCATTGCTTTTCTTGTTCTAAAAACGAACGTACGTTGTATGGACGTTAGGCTAAGCGGGGCTAAAGACTAATTCTACCTTTAGCGTTATGTTGAATATGTTCCTAATACATTAATAGTTGAAAGGCGCGAATTATTAAATATATAATAATAATAAAGTACTGAAAGTGAAACGGGCTTACTGCGGTATTTTTGAAATGGAAAGTACTGAATTTTTCAACACTGGATTGTAAGCAAATTGTGAGCTTCGGAAAATATTTTACTAATGTCATCCATGTTTCATAACTAATTTAAATAAATAGAGGTCTACATTAATATCGTATTACCTTTTTGGTAACTTTTTAAATTATCCGTTTTATGAAAAAAAAATCTGCTATTATAACTACAAGGATATTAAAATGCTCTTGTAACACAAAATATTTATAAACTGAATCAAGTACGAACAATTACAATATCCAAACTCATGGCGGATATTTTTACCCCAAATACTACAAACATACATATATAATTACATTTGAATATTCATGTTGCCTAGAACTATAATTTAATATTCAAAGCAATCCAAATTATCTTTAAAAGAATTATCTGTATTAAAAAAATAAAAAACATCCAAAGGATGAAAACAATGGAGAATAAATCCATTTCATCACCACAGAAAACGAAAAATCACTGAACGCGTTCGAGGAAAATTGTCTCTTTTATAGCAAAATATGGGGAGAGTGATACAAAGTCAAATCGTGAACATTACAAACAGAGATTCGTAGCAATAGGATTCAAGCTGAAACTTGACAAATTTAATATATTGCTGAGGCAATATTTATGATTTTAAAAATATTTAAGTAATTAACTTCCAGAAAATAAAAAGGATAACACCATAGTAAAACTCTTCTGTTATAAAAGACTTAAAACAGTAGGGACCGTAATACCATAATAATTTTAATGACGTTTCCACAGATGTATTATCAAAAGAATATACTACATTCCTGTATACCATTGTGGATGAATATAATGGGAAAGAATTTGGATACAATTAAATGATGAGTTTTATACTATGTTCCGACATGCACTTTTATTAAGTCAATATTCGGTTATTTGAGAACAATATTTTAAGTGTTCAGACATAATGATATACGCAGTTAAGCTGCTTATTCAATATTCATTTGATAGCTGGTAAACAAAACAGCTGGTTGTTTCAACAACATTGTTTTTATTTTTTTGTTTGTCGTTGCTGACATTTGAGTTGTCAAATATCAATAGACAGTGTTCGGATAATTGTAATATGCGCACTGAACATACTTATGACAGTGCTGTTTTTTAAGTTTTACTCAATATTATAACAATTTGCGTATTTATTGCGCAATAATTAATTGAAATTTTATATGAAATATTGAGCTCAATACTGGCGTTTATTGCGATTTACGCAATAAAAGTGCATGTCTGAACATAGTATTATACAAAAGCATAAATTTTTAAGGCAAAACGAAAAGGATACCTTTTAGTATCAACAATATGCCATACGAGTATATCATTTGTAAAAGGACTGAAGTAAAAGGTATAAGTTGCTAAGGCAAGATGTCTAAAAGAAGATATGCTCTAGCCACAATAAAAGTCAGAATATTGAAATATATGCATGTATGTATTTTAAGCAAAGAAATTGCAATATTTTGGAAATAATAAATTTGATAATGATTAATGAAAAAATTATTTTTAAAATCAAAATAGTGTTTGGAGCATAAAAAAATTTTCTAGGAAATCATTAACAATAATGTATAATAATAATTCGTGAAATTTTGAACACTTTCAGTTTTATTGGTAATAGGTTATATGTAATTTGATACGAGTAATCCTAAATAGCACATGTTTTATATAGCTGGGTACAGTCTAGCCTCTAGAGTTCTAATCTATCAATTTATTACACTACACCGAACACAAGACGTTCACGCTGATCAGACTACTTTAAGTTTTTATTTTCAAGCTTCGTACAACTATTGTTCAATTCACACAAGCCGTTGTATTGAGTGTATTGTTGGACGAATATACAATAGTGTATGCTAGTTGTTGATAATTTTCATGTAAAAATCCGAACACTCATGCAAAAAAGTATATGGGGAGACCTTTGTATTCATTTGATGGAACACATTATGATAAATTCTTTGGGTTGCCCATTTTCTGGACACTGTTGACACAATCTCAAATATATTTTTTTTTATATATTTTAACGTCACAACACTTTTTAAACATAAATATGTATTTAATTCCGTCCAAATAATCCCAATTCGAAAATAGAGTCAATAATAAGAACAGCAAGTAGCATCATTCCTGTAACCAAAGAAATATAGTGGAATAGAGCATAGGCAAGGAATAAATATAGCTCCCACATGTCATCACCACAGGAAACGAAACAGTACTGATAACATTTCAAGCAAATTCACACTTTTATAGTAAATATGTTTTTTTAAAGGTGTAACATGCAGTATACAGGCAAATTTGAAACAATAAATGAAATTTCGGCACTAAAATTATGATTACTATGCGAAACGACCTGAAAATTCCCTTTCAAGAGGTTGTAAATAAAATAAAATTCAAGAAACTAAGATCGTCTTAAAACGAAAAGAAAAACATTTGTTCGTCCATGCTTTCAATATGCAAATGTGTATACAATGTATTTCTAGAAGTTGCCAAACTGAAACTCAATTCACAAAAGAATTTTTCCCAGGATGAAATTTAGCGTTGATTAATTCAGTAATAAGGGATTTCTGTGCTATTCAATCTTATTCTGTATCTAAATGCGATATAAAAAATAAATCGATAATTACCCCTGCAAGTCTACTGTGCTTCATTTTTCTGAATGGTTTGAAAAAATGTCTACTCCTCCATGTGTGCGATACCATCAAAATATTTTTTTCGTTTGAAGGAACTATTGACGTCATAATGTGTAGAATATAACATTCCCTAGTTGCAACGCATTCGAAATGCCAAATTTTCCATTGTTTTAAGGGGGATAAATCAGTCTGAATTTGACCGATAGCAAGAGTTATGTTGGCTTTGGGATTTGTTCTGTATTTTGTGCCTTATTCGCATACACAAATTAAGGTTCAGTTAACATCATTTCCGTGTGAGATGATCAAGATCTCAAATTGTTCGTGCAAAATATCCAATGTGTCATGAGCTATGTAGAACGGAACGCTAAACAGTGGTTTTTTTGTGGCAAAAAAACAATTTTTTTTATCATGTCTATCAAAACATATGTTTAAGTTAACAAAGGTAATAGGTAATTGTTTATGAAGTGATGGTTCAAAGAATTTTTTGATAATTATATATTTACATATATATGTATATTATATATTGTTGCCGGAATTCGCCCGAGTGCAAAGCTTCCACCAGATTATGAACAGCAAATAAAACTCAAATTCTTTTATATTAATTCAATTTATTTGCTTGTTAAAATTCCTAAAGTGTACAGATTATTTAAAGTAAATTACAATATTTTATTAATTATAGAGTTACATACTTTTTTGGTGTGAAAGCTAGGCACGAGAATATTTAAAAGATTTAAATTTACTTTATTTTAATTTAATTAGGTTAGATTTTATCTGCACAAATTCGTGTTGGTTTCTAGAAAATTGTGGAAAGAAAAGAAAAAGGAAATGGTTTCTTGTCATGATTTTTTTGACATTTAGGTATGACATCTCAAAGTAACCGATAAATCGATAAATCGGCAAATACTTGGGAGACAGTGGCGGTAACATATATGTTGCCTTAGTTTGCCCTCTCTTTTGTATGGATTAATTCCATGAGAACCTAGTTATGTCATATGTGCTAAACGAATTCAAACGTTCGACGACCGGCTGGGTAATAAAAGTTTGTCGACTTAACACCCAGATTCCATAGGAAGTGCGATGATCGTGATTTTTTTTTTTTCATTAAATTTGTTTCCTAAAAAACAAGTTTTTTTTTTACAAAATTCAATTTTAAATTTTTTTCAATAAATTTAATAATAATAACACGAAATATATACATTTTTAAATAAAATATTGTCCCGGGCAAAAGTAGCAAAGAAACACAAACAGAGGATACCGGCCTCCAATGTTTCCTTTAAACATTTTGGAACTTTTGTAGAAAACAGGATTTTTTTTTGGTAAATAAAGTTTTTCCCCAGAAATAAAAAATTTTTTACAAAAAATTACTGACAAGGCTGTCAACAACTGAACAAAAGAGCATAAGCAATATGTGTGAATTCTCTCTGCACAGTTGTGCTATGAAATGGTAATCCCTGCACTAAAACGATCAGTACATTGTTGGACGACCTTACTATTAACAAGGTACTATATTACGAGGTAAATGGTATAATGCATACATATTTATGTTTTGCCTTAAATTTGTAATTTAAACAAATTTAAGAGGGTTTTGTATGTTAATCGAAACCAACAAAAAATTTTAATGAAACAAAATTCTCCACAAGATCGATTCTAGGCGTTCCATGTATTAAATACATTACACAGCTGTTTACAGTGTGACCGTTCACTCTAGCAATAAAATTCAATTTCATACCACAATTCGGTATGAAAAATAATCGAGTGTTTACACTTGTTTCAAATAATTTATGATTATTATTATATTCCGATAACACAGTGTGCTCATGTTGATATTTATTGTTGTGATATAAGTTGTGATAAGTTATTTCGAAATTTGACTTGATAAATTCTTATATTCTTATCAAAGGCTGTGGAGTGGATAGGCGTGTATTGTGAATAAATTATTTTGATTTTGGAACTAATATCGAATTGCGAATAACAAGATTGAAATAGGAAATACGAGTAAATCCAAATATTGTGTTAAATTCCACTCGTTTTATTCTTTCATTCAATAAATTAATTTGGCTATATTTGTTAGATTTGAGAAGTTTATAAATTGATTGAGAGAGAATCCAAGAGAAATGAATTACTAAAAAATCAAAGGTTGAATACTGAGCGGTTCTTTAATTTAATCTTCCCTCTTTTTGTCTTTTCGTACGTAAGTTTACCGGTGCACTATTTTAACTTTTAAATTATGAATTAATTTAAATACTTCTAAACTATCGAACACCTCCCCTGCAACTGTACAGCTCTTAGTAGGTTGAGGACGCTGGGCACTCGAACGAGAGCCGACATTGGATTCATAAATAGGTTGATCTGTGTGAGAACTGCTAGGGCATCAAGGTTGTAGCCGCACTCTCTTGCGTGTTTCAGGACCATTTTTCCACCGTCACTTATATCCTCCCTTTTCTACCTCTTCTCCTTTTCCAATTTGCTATCCCCTTCACTGCTCTTCTCTAGGACAAATTTACAATGGATTATTAACAAGTATACGTCCTCAACCTAACCTAACCTTAAAATTTCTTAATAGATATTAAAAAAACACTGACTTTATTTATAAATAATTTATCTTCGGCTAGATTGAATTCTAAAGTGGTAATGTAGTGCAGTTTAAGTAAGAAGTTTTAAAGCTCTGCTTGATCCTGTTTACTGTTACGGATAATGGATTTCGCTTCCTTTTTAGTGTCGAACTAACCTAATTAGATTAACTTGATCAATTCATAATTATCAATTAATAGGCGTTAAATACAATGACATTTTTATACGAAGAAAATTACTCCATTCATTGCCATTTTATGTAAATTGTAATAATTGGTTGTAAAAGAAAAGTTATTAACATATGGAAACTTTGTTTAACATTATTGTTCTGCTTAGACAAAACCAAACTACTTCAAAATGAACACATAAACATTTAAAAGAACACAATTTAATTTAACGTCCACCAAATCGCTCAATAATCCAGTCTATAATAAAAAGCACAAGTAGACCCAATGATGCCGACATAACAAAGATGTCGAAAGGGATAAAAGTGAGTAAAAAAGCTAACATCCACATTTCGCCACCATGAAAACCGAAAAAGAACTGCGAGTATACCATTAAAACTGATGCTTTTATAGCAAAAATTGTCGTGAACAGTAAATATTTGTCAGTAAATTTGTAATAGGCAGTTGTTTACGGACAAATTTAAAATAAATTTTTTTTTTTCATTTATTATTATTTATTGAATCTTCATTAATAATGAACTAATAATAATTATTCAAATCTTAAAACTAAAAAGAAAATCTTAAAACTAAAAAGAAAAATTTATATATTTATTTAGGCCATTGCCAAATAAAATAAAATATTCAAATATAATAATTCAAAAATTAAAAAATAAATTAATAAATAAATAACAAATAAAATAAAATATTCATCTCAAATCTTCGGCCGAGCGCAAGAGTATCCTTCCTTTTCAACCGAATATGACCAGTGTGACGTAAAATAAAACTAAAATGAAACGAAATTTTGAAAAACAAAATATATTTAAATGTCAATATATACGGATGATTCCTTGAGAAATACAAGACAAAACTACCCAATTCTCTCCTGTGAAAATAATGTTCGCAGAAACAAAATCTAAAGAAACACTGTACTTTGAATGTTAAACCACCACACAAAATAGGTTTTGAAAAATTTTAACATTATCTGAGAATTGATAATAGGTTGTCCACGTTGTACTCATACTCATTGCAACCTGTACTTATAAATCAAAGTTGTAGTGAATCAAGAGTAGTTGAATTTCATACTGTTGAATCACTCATACTCAAAATTTCATGAGTACTTATGAGTATAGAAAAAACGATTCATTGCTGATCTCTGATCTATACCACGTGTATGAAAGATCATACACTTAACCAATCATGTACCTGAAAGACGTCACATAAATTTCAAAATTAATTATATTTTATATATCAAACTGTATTTAAATATGTTGTGGCACATATAAATACATAATTGGCCATTACAACCCTTCAGTCAGGATTACGACCTATCTTCTCAACACCACTCATGTTGTGAGTGCTAATTTAATACGTGAGTGGCGGGACCTTCAGTTTAAAGTCGACTCCGAACGACAGATTTTTTGAGAAACTTTTCATGGCAATTTTATTTGCTCTCAGAGTATTAGCCAGAAATTTGCTGAGAGGAAGTCGGTGAAGAAATATTTTTTCATATTTTCGTTTTGATGTCTGACCTGGGATTTGAACCCAGGCTTCGCGTCTCATAAGTCAACACACTACCTACTAGACTAGTTTGAGTTTGCTATGATCATAGAGAAAATAACTCTTTGTACATTGAATATCTGAACAATATATGAGAATTGATAATAGGTTGTATGCAATTACGCTGTACGAGTTTGCTATGATCATAAAAACGAAATTCATTAGGGGGGTTTGTGTCCTAAAAATCAATTGGCTGTCAGCTTCGTCCTTATCTGTCCTGGAGTAATCTAAAACTTGCATACATTTTTGAAAAAGGGTTAATTTTGTGATATACAAAGATTAAGACGGGATCTAGGAACAGAAGCTGGAGTTTTTGGCCATAGAATAAGATATTATGAGCCCATGGGGAGACAGGCGGAGACCTACATATGCGTACCATCGAAATATGTTGGTAATTGAACTTGGATAAGGTAGAAAAAAAATGGCCACCTCAAAACAATTTGACTGCAAGGCCGTCATTTGAATAGTCGGTTCTAATGCTTCATAGATTGTTAAAGAAAGTTTTAGTTAAAATTTTTTTTCTTTCAAATTCTATTGGATAGCAAAAAACCTGTATAGTAAATAGTGAGTGTCATTTTTCCACCAGAATAATTTATTGAGAAGTTGATTCCTGCTTGTTAGAAAGAATTTTTGGGTTCCAACGAGATTAACTCATATTTAACAATTAATAGGTGTTACATGCTATGGATCCTTTAATTTAAAATCCTATTGGCAGACTGTCAACTTTAATATTTGGCCAATTCCCACGACTATGTATCGTGTACATTGTATTGAATACACTTGGTTGTTTATGAATGCTCAATGCTATGATGTATTGTGTATTTCGAATTCTTCTTATTATTCTTCATAACTTTTTTCATTCACACAATTTGATAGCACGAACCAACTTTTAAAAACATATGAAACAAATGTGTATAAGTATATCGGATTTTTACATGAAAATTATTAACAACAAGCATACACTGTTGTATGTTCTTCCCACAATACAATGAATACAACGATACAACGGTTTGTGTGAATGGAGCAATTATTATAAATCGTTGTGATATTATTATTGGGTTTGTGAAAAGAAAAATTATTTTACCCTTAATTACTGTTTTTGATATTTTTTATTGGACTGGTGAAAAATAGTAGGTATGATTCAAACGCTAGAGCATATTGTGATATTAATTTGCGTCATCCATATGTAAGATAACAACAACTGCTTGAACACGAACATTTAAAATACTTAAGATCACAATCACATGAAGATCACTTGTCAAACATACATACATATTTAATTTAGAGCATTATTTCAAAATATGTATATATATAGGTATGTAACCCATTCTACGCACTTGCAGTATAAATATAAGCACTATTGCAATTGCAAAAAATAACACGATATAAGGCAAGGCCGGAAGCACAAATACCGCACCCATTTTATCAACACAGAAAACGAAAAAGCACTGAAAGTATTCGATGCAAATTGACTCCTTTTAAAGGAAAAAAAAGAAAAGTCATACAAAGCAGACAACAAATAAATTTAAAATAATGGAAAACATTATTTCTTCAAAAATTAATCATTTCCTAATACACTAGTAATAGGCTCAATGAAATAAGAATAAGTAATAGGTTCATAAGTTGTCTACGTACTGTCTAGTCTGCTGTGAAGTGATATACATCGATATTGTAAAAACACATCATATATCTTATCGACACATTGAATGCAGGGAAAAGAAAAAATGGGAAAACATTCATTTTGTCACCGTAGCAAATGAAGAAGTACTGAAATCATTCGAGACAAATTGCCTCTTTTATAGCAAAAAAAATTAAAAGACATACAAAGCAAAATAAAAAGAAACTTAAATAATGGATTTGGATAGTAAACATTTTTCAAAAAATTTTATAAAACACCTATTACACGAACGAACTTCGCCTGCAAACACCACTTGATGGCGGTCATCCATCTTATGTAATAGGACAAATTTGTAAATGACAAATATTAAACATTTTTGATATTTGACTGTATAGTGTACTCATTAAGAAGTATTTGTAGGAGTGTAATAGGTTCTCAAGACATAATTTACTGGCAATTTAAGTAAATTGAAAGTTTTATTTTTGTTCAGTAATTAAAATGAAATTTTGAATTTTTTCTGGCTCCTTTAGAAGAACAGTTATCTAAAAATTGAAGTTTGTATAAAAAGAATTTGGCATTTCGTGCGATCCAAAGCTAAGAATTAACCGAACTAATGTTATTTTCGAATTTATATAACGATGCTTCGAAGGCTTCCCCGCATAGCTGCCAGATAAGTGAGGCACCAAATCATTAAATATTTTAAAAAAGAAATCGTCAAAGACGTTTATTGAAATCGTAAAAAAATTACCAGAAAAAATAAATAAAAAATTACAAGTTTTCAAAAACCAAATTATCTCTATTGTAGTAAAACAAATAATGTCTTCATTTATTAATTTTTTTTTCCAAAAATGGAGAAATTTTATATCATTTTCAGGAAAAAATTGTTTAAGGATTAAACAATCTATCCCAGTGTTGTTTATTGACATATAAGCGCAGCAATAATACTGCATCATCCTAATCTATGGGTGGTGTAAATATAAAGGAGTCAGAAGCTCTTGACATTTTGATCATGAAAATTCAGTGTAATGTTGGCTGTAACCGACACATTTTTCAGTTCCTTCAGTTGCTTTTTATGACCTTATCATCTGATCTTACTATTTACATCATTTATAACCGACCGAGAATAGAACACAACTATCATGTACGAGTCGATGGCTCAACGTCTATTTTGAAGTTTCTCGATCGTGTACAGGAGAGTTAGTGACGGTAGTGTATCCAAATCCATTGAATCAATGGAGCATCGTTGCAATCTGGTTTGTGTTTCAGTGTTCTATCGCTACAACAAAACGATTTTGACCGAACGAAATAAGGGGACTTGTTCCCGAAAATCATATATTCCTACGTAACGCTCGTCTATCTCGGTAAGCACATCCGTATGTGGTCGATTGGCCAGTGGTTCGCACACTGAATTACAGAAAAAATTCGCTTTTTAGTCAGACTATTCATATGTGAAACTCATTTCTTGCAGAGCTCTTTCGTGTTACTTATGCTATAAAAATATACAAGCCTAGAGTCTATAAACTCTGTTCTCTCTTTCCTTCTTCCCATAACATATTGTCATAGTTCCAAACACTATGTTATCCGTCCCCTGATTGCTAATTAATAGATATTAAATGTTAAAGTTCTTTTTACGAAAACAATTTTTCCTTTCATCATCGTATCGGTTGGCCAAAATTCCTGATGCAATTGCCGAGATACAACCCCATACAAACGAAAAAGTCTACGTCCGATCGAATGAGGTACTATGCGGCCAGCTGCGGCAGCCATATGAATTAAATAATATTCCATTTCTAACTGGAACAATTATACGTCAGAACAAAAATATATATATTTGGCAAAATTTCTAACCGTTTTTTGTTTTATTGCATTTTTAAATTCAAATTTTTAAATTTCCCATCCTATATTTGCTTAAATTTTAATGTCATAAATCATTCTATTAGAAATTGTCTTTTAAAAAATTTATTAAAATTTGTTTACCTTAAAATAAATACATTTTACATCAAAACAAAAACATAAACATCAAAAATGATAATTTAATTTAAAATTCAAAAAATTTCCCATACTCAACTATAATATCAAACCACATACGAAAAAGTGTAATATATGATCCAACAATCATAATGACTTCCAACAAAGGACAGTCAATGTGAGAGAGTACCATCCACATTTCAACGACGTAAAAATCAAAACAGCGCTGAAAGCAGTGTTGCCAATTTTTTTTTCAAAATTTCCCGTCAAATTGGGCTTTAAAAATCGCCAGAAATCGCTAAATTAAATTTTTACAAAACCGTCAAATAAATAGTTTGAAAATTTTAAATTAACGTTAAATAAAATAAAATGTGAATAATTCCAGCCATTCGTTTCGAAATTTTTGTGGATACTGGGGTGGAATAACTTTTCAAAGCGAAAATTCAATTTAAATGTACATTTTAAAATTATATTCATATAATTTATGTTGCAACAATTTTATCTTTTTTTTGTCATTTTTGATATTGGTTCTTTTTTCTTCTTATTTTAAACACAACACTTTAAGCTTCACCTTCATTTGAAATAGATTTCAACTTTACGTTTTCGATTTTTGAATTGTACTTTTATTCGACTCTCGGATCGTAGGTTGAAGTTGCCATAATCTAGTAGGTAATGTATTGGCTTCCTAGACGTATGGCTACGCTTCAAGCCCCAGGTCAGTCATCAATACAAAAATATGAAATATTTCTTCGATGACTTCCTCTCAGCAGATTTCTGACAAAAATTCTGGGAGCAAATAAAATTGCCATGAGAAGTTTCTTAAGAATATGTAGTTCCTAGTCGACTTTAAACCATAGGTCCCGCCACACTTGTATAAAATTAACACACACCACATAAGTGGTGTAAAGACTAGGCCGTAATCTTGACTGAATTGAATGACCAATTATGTATGTATATATAATAGGTACGGAGCTTGCAATATCCGACATTATACGTTTTCCTACGTAGAACCATGTCCTTAAATAAGGGTTCATAACCTAACTAAACCCTGTCTAAAACTCACTATACCCTAAGTCCTATACAAAACGCTCACTTTATTTTCTAAACTCAAGTTTCGAAAATATTTAAACCTGATGATACAATTCATCGATTCCAATATTTCTCTAAAAACCTTCGTACTTTTATAAATGTTATCCGTAAATTATTAACATTTAATGCAAATACATGATTGCATTTTTTCTTACTTATATCATATAACTCAACCTTGGAAAAACGCTAAAAAATGCTAAAGCGCCGTAAAAAACTCAGATTTGACGGGAAAAACGTCAAATTGGCAACAATGGCTGAAAGCATGCGAGGTGAATTGGGTCTTTTTTTTTTAGCAAAAAATGAAAATCTATACAAAGCAACAGAAAATAAAATTTCAAAAATGCGTGTGTATGGTTATAGCAATAAATTTGTAAGACAGTTAAGGGGGGCAAATTTTGAAGTAAAATTAAGAGAAATTTCGCCATTCGAAGTAAATTTAATGGTAACAAATCTCAAACGTAAAATTGACACATTTTCCGATAAACATTTCCGATCCATCAAAAATTCTAAAAATTTTTTGAATTAAAAGTTCATTCGAAGAAATATATATATGTAGTCGTATATATGAAAAATATAACTCGACTGTTAGACTCTTTATATAATAACTATGGTAATTTTTATTCGATTTGAGCAAACGAAGTATCAATGTTTCCACAAGATAATGCACTTTCAAAATGTCATCATTTATTTAATGTTTTTTAATTAAAGTTTGCTACTATGAACGGACAAATTGAAAAAATATGAAAAAATTCGCATTTGTCAAGTTTACCTCAGCAAACCCCATAGCATATTAAATCAAATATCGGGTCCGCTATCTAACATTTTTTTTGGCTGACTTCATAAACGCAGTTTGCAATGCAACATTACAATGCATGGTGTTCATAAAAGCAGTAAAATTTGTTTTGGCAATGCCTCAAGTTCATTATTGCATGGCAATGCTTTTCACTGCGCATTATTTGTCCATTTCCTGCATGGTTTTTATTTGTGATTCTTTTTAAACATTGATTGGCGGCAAAAATTTTGTTTTAGAAATGGCGGATTTGTGGTAATTAAAAATTTTTTTTTATATAAGTACAAATGTGATTTAACATTTAATTTTTTGTATATAGTGAAAAAAATGGAATCATGAGAGGCAAAAGCTACTCATAGAAGTACGTTTGAGGTATGAGCCAGACTTCATTTCAAAAAAAAAGAAAAGAAACTCAATTTGGGAGCAAATAATGAGAGATATAAAAGAAATTGATAGCACTTTTCCGTTCACTAAAGAAGAACGATGTTTTGTAAATATAATGGGAACTTGCAAAAGAATTAAAAAGCGCAATAACACATCTGGCGAGGGCGCTACAAATTGGGAGTTTTTCGAAATGATAGATGAAGTCTTCTGCAGTCGTAGTAGCGTTTTGGTACCAAATGAAATGATAGAATGTTCCCTTCAAACAATAATGGAAGACTTACGTGATGGCCCCTCGACGTCTGGTACCCCTACGCTGCAGTGTACTGATGCATCTTCTACAGATATTTCTACGCCGAGAAGTGCAAGAAAACGAAAGCGGTGCGATATCTTGGATTTCTTAGACAAGGAATCGGAGGCAGATGCCAAAACAATGAAAAAACTTTTGGACTTGGAAATAGAAAAACTTGCAGTAGAGAAAGAAAAATTAGCAGAAATGAAAGAAATTCGTACCTTGTTCCAGAAAATTATAGAAAAACCTTAGTTATTATTATATTAATTTAAGAGTGCAATACTTTATACCTGGTAATTTAAGAAATGAATTTTCGTTAATTTTTGTTTTCTTTAAGTTTTTTAACTTAAACTTAATTTCTATATATTTTTAATTTAAAACTGCAATACTTTTTATGTGATAATTTAAAAAATGAATTTTTGTTTTTGTTTAAGTTTATTTATGAATTGAATTCATTAAAATGTAAATTTTTGTTTTCCTTTAAGTTTTTTTTTTTAACTTAAACTTAATCACCCCTATTACGAATGTCAACGGCGTCGCATGTGACACCGAGAATATTTTAATGGCATTGCCGTAGGCAATATTGAAGACAATCGATTACTGTTGACGTAGAATCGGTATTTACTAAGACGACTTTAAGGCGTCATTGACTCGAATTGACTTTGATTTTGTGAACAAATTTCAAAGCGTTGAGTATTTCTGTTGTGAAAAAAAAATTAAGTTTTCTATATTACAATCATCGCATTTAAACTAAAAAATTCTTTTCTACTAAAATACATATTTTGTTAATCCTTTCTAGGAGCTAGAATATTTATGTGCGAGCCATCTACGCAACCTATAACGCCAGGGAAACCCGTCTTCTCAAAGAAACACAACTTGCATTCAGCCTTCTCCTCTTCTGTCATTTCAAATTTAATGAAAAGAGGACAGATTACTCTTTCCAAAATATCGATTGTTTCTTCTAAAATTAAAGATACTGTAGGCCGCGATAAAGCAATATTAAAATCATTTCCCACGCTTGATTGATATGACTCTTGCGTCAAGAACCTCAATGTTGTTGCTAGCTTTAAAGTGTTGGAAATGGCTATTGAACGAATTGGGCTCTTCATTAAAGGTGCAATTTCACTAAAACTACCTTAAATGCGGCTTTGTTTAGGCGAAAGTATTCAATAAAGGAACAAATGTAAAAAGTGTTCGCATTAATACAAATACTTAGGCAAACTGTTTAATTACTTACATGCTGTCTGGCAAATTGAAAATTCTTGATCTCTGCCTCATTATTTTCCTCTGAAGCACTAGAATTTTTCAACAAAAATTAAATAACTGGCAAAGTATATAGGGATGATATTTTTTTTTTTTGAAATTATCGATAATATGACGACGTCAACACACATGCCCAAAATAATACCGATTTTGTGTTGAGTTGACGACGCCGTTGCCCAAATATGACAAAAGTTTAAAATTGACGACGCCGGCAACAACGCCTTTGATAATATGGGTGAATATCTATATATTTGTAATTTAAGACTGAAATACTTTTTACCTGATAATTTAAAAAACGAGTTTTTGTTTTTGTTTATTTATGAATTGAAGTCATTAAAATGTAAAATAACAACTACTTCAATTTAAAAAATTTATTTCACATTAGGCCGAAAATAAAGTAGCTAGTGCATCTCTTTTTGCTTTTGCTTCTCTTTGTCCTGCCAAAGTTACTCCTTCGTCCATTTGGGGTTCAATATTTGCTTCTTCTTCTACTTCAACGTCTATGGTGCCTTCAGTATCTATTATTATATTGTGGAGAATCATGCATGCCATTGTTATCAATTTTGGCATGTGTGGACGTTGAACCTCGATGTACTTCAGTATTCTAAACTTTTTCTTTAATATACCAAATGCCTGTTCCACAACAACTGGAGTTGAACTCAGAATCGTATTGAATTTTGATTGCATTGGCGTAAGGCACCATAAGGAACGTCTCTAATGGATAGCCGCCATCGCCCAAGAAATGGTAATTGGAATAAATATTTATTTCCTTGTTTATTATAGCTTTCCTAATAGAGCTCCTTTCCCAAACTGATGCGTCATGGCATGCACCTGGGCAGCCTATAAATACGTCTATAAATCTCATACGACTATCTACAATAGCCTAAATAGAAATATTTCCAATTAAAATATATTCTCATGTTAAAAAACGTAAATTATTTACCTGCGCAATGATTGAATACGTTCCCTTCCGGTTGCGATAACTGATTTCATCTTTTATTGGTTGGGAAATCGGGATATGAGTTCCGTCGATGCACCCCAGAACAAAGGGAAACGGATTATATCGCAGGTTTGAAAATTCCCCATTTATTTGTTTTTGTTGAGCTGCAGTTTTTGGAAATTTTATAACGTCTGCCTTTAAGCGGCAAATCATTTTAATTATTTTTACAAAAACCTTATAAGTGAGACCAATTGACACACCAAAGCGATCGCTGACATCTCTGAAAGAACAATTATTGCTTAATTTCCAAATTGTTATTTGTAATGCTTTTTGTAACGTTATTCCAATACGTCCAGTTGTACGTGAATGCCACCAGGTTTTAACCGCAACCTGCAACTTCTTAAAATTTAAAATATTAATTAGTTTTATCAAATTATACCATTTGGTAATAAATACCTCAAATGTACTTTTCTTCATTCGAAAATGAGAATAAAACACATCGTCCTGCATGCTTGCGATAATTTTGCAAACATTTAAAGTTTTAGGAATTTTTCTCTTTGAATCTTGGCTGGTTAATAATGCTATACGACGCCGCTTTCTTTTGTTTAAAATATTTTTGATCAAAGCGCTGCTGCTTGAATTTTTATTATTAGCCAACTCAAAAGCGGTTTTCAAAAGAAACCTATTTTTTTTTTTTTATTCATTTTTAAAAATTTTATTACACAAAAAGTCATACAAGGTTGAAAAGTTTTCGCGTTCATAAACGTACTAAAATGTCATCTCATTATTTGACAAAGCAGTGTTGCAATAAAATATTGTATTGCCTTGTAAGTGAATTTCTTTGCAGTGTTGCATTGCAAACTGCGTTTATGAAGTCAGCCTTTTTTCAACTAGTGCTTGCTTATTTCGTGAATGGTAACACTTAGCTTATGTCTGATTTGACAGATAATTAGTTTTATCCTTCCGCTGAACGAATAGTGGTTGTGTATATGCTTCGCTTCGCTAAGTGTGCCTGCGATCGACTTACAGAAGATGCCGATTTTAGCAAAAAATCATCTTTTCAGATGAAGCTCATTTTGATCTTGGCGGGTATGTAAGCAAGCGAAATTGTCGAATTTGAGGCACAGACAACCCGCACGCATACATTGAAAAGCCGACGCACCCAAAACGAGTCACTGTTTGGTGCGGATTTTGGTCCAGAGGCATAATTGGGCCATTTTTCTTCGAAAATAAGCAAGGAGTGTCCGTTACAGTCAATGGCGATCGTTATCGGGCCATGTTGAACGAATGATGTCGTTTGACCACCACGGAGCTGCGATTTGACACCGTTGGACTATTATTTATGGGGTACTGTCAAAGATCAGTGTTGCGCCGACAAGCCAGAGACAATTGACGCTTTAAAGGACAATATTCGTGAAGCCATTGGTGAAATACAGCTGCACACAATCGATAATGTGCTTAAAAATTGGACCGATCGTGTAGGCTACTGCATGGCCAGCCGAGGCAGCCATTTGAATGAAATTATTTTCCATTATTAACCGGAAGGATTGTACTTTTAAATAAAAAAAGAAATTTCTACTTAAAGTTAAAATAAAACAAGTTTGGAGGGTTCAAGAAATATAAAAAAAAATATTTTTTAGTTCTACTCAACAATGCTGACAACATGCACTTTGTCATTAGCTGGGTGTATTTAATTTTTTTTTTATTTTGTCGCATAGTGTTATATTTTCTTAAAAAAAAGGACAAAATGTAATTGCAATGACTTTTCGAATAAATAAAAATAAAAACATTAAAAAGATGGGTTTACACCAATAACTACAAAAGATTCTAGCGTAGCAAAATGAATAATAAATTAAAAAAGAATGAACTTGAAAAAGAATTTTACAAGATTGCAGAGAATTTTTTTTCATTATTTTAGCCCAATAAGTTCAAAAATATTGTAATGCTATATTGCAATTTGATAAGATGTTGACATCGGCTTAATAAAATCGACTTCTGAGTTTGAAATCACCGTAGTCTGGTAGGTAGTGTGTTCGCTTATTAGATATGATACCACGGTTCAAACAAAACGAAATATGAAAAAATATTTATTCTCAGAAGATTTCTAGCAAAAACTCTGATTGCCATTATTACAACTTGTCGTTAAACTTGGGGTTAGTTAAAGGTATCTTTAGCTAAAGCGAACTGTAAAGTTACCTTTAACTTATTTTCGTTATTACAATTTACCGATAAAATAAAGTTAACTTTTTGAAAAATATGACAGTGCCGGAGAAATGACGATAAAACTGCTTAATTAAACACGTTTTTCTTTTCTAAACGCAGTGGCAACGAAGGACCTCTTTTTTATTGTTCTGTTTTCTCATTTTGTTTATAATTGAAGTTGTCATATTGAAAATAATATATACATAATATGGCAAGTTGAAATATAAAGTGACCTTTAAATGTAAAAGGTAGGACGATCCTCCCTTTATCTTAACAATCCCTTCTATCTTATTGGGTACTCATAATAATGAAAAACAATTTATCTGAAAAATGGCTCAAAAATTGTTTATATTATAATTGAATTTCTTTAGTTTTTAGGAATTTATGGTCGCTGTATACAATTTAGAAAGTAATTACATTTATCTATTGGGATACATTATGAGAAATGTCTGTTTTACAATTCTACTGAAACAAAAAAAAAAAAAAAACTCCGAAGACAACACCAACTACTTTAACACAAAACGATTAAACATAAAAACCGAACGTTTTCATCTCAGTAGCAGCGTCCTTCAATATAATCAGAAATACATTTAATAGTATTATTATGAAACAAACCGCGATTATAGGAAAAGCAATCACTGAAACTAAGGTCCACATTTTATGATCATAGAAAACAAAAAAGCACTGAAAGCATTCGACGTAAACTGACTCTTTTTATAGCAAAAATTTCAAAAAACACTCAAAGCTAAACATAAACGATTCAAAAAATTTAAAATTTTTTGAAATGAATTTCGAAAAAAATACTGTTTGCAGGCAAGTTTTTAATTAAAATGAATTGAAATTTTCCCATCTACATATATGTATGTATGTATATCTGTGGCAATAAATGATAATGGTTTAAGTTGACATACATAAGTGTTTTTTCATTTTATTACATACATATTCTTATACTCTTGAAGATCTATCATCTATTCTATCTATTATTAATAAAACTATACGCATTTATATTTTACAAACACATTTACGAAACACAATTTATTTTAGATGAACCTCTTAATATCTCTAGACAAGAAATTTCGACTTAAGCTTTTTTTATTTTAGTTTTTGAAAATAAATTTATTAAAACTTCACACATATGTATGTATGTATATAAATAGGTATATTATTCATTTAATAATCAGGGGTGTCATATAATCCAATAATGTCGGAATTGGATTTGAAAACGACACAAAAATCAATTTGGTGTCATACAATCCAAGATTATCGGTTTTGTTTTCGAACTTGAATAAGTATCGGTTTTAGGTGTCACAGAATGTCTTGTTATCGGGTTTGTTATTGGAAATAAACCAAGCAGCTTACAGCTGTCTGTTTGTTATATGAAATAAAAACAACTTCAATTTTACTTTATAAATAGCTTTTATTTTACCAATCTCTTATATGGTAGTGGCTATTTCGTCTCTGATTCTCTGACCTTCACTTTGCAGAGTCGTGCTTGATGACAAAATAACAGTGTCTTCCCTTTCAGGTAATGATTAAGTCAGCTCATCCTTATTGGTTTGCACATTATAGCTTCTGCAAATGTTGTGCAGAGCGCAGCAGGAATTTATAATTCCTACTGCCTCTTCCAGATGGTAGTGTAACATGCTCATTAAGCACTCAACATATTCCATATTCGATCCTCCTATTCATATTCTTTTTCGATTAAAGTACAAATGCTAGCTAAAGCTGGGCTTTATTATCTTTATATGAGTTCCGTCTATGCAACCAATTACTGAAGGGATTTTAAATTTATTAAAGAAATAGTCCCTTGCTCTTTGCTTATCGTTGAAGTTAATTTCTAGTTGCATACATTAACGGCAAATGAATCGCTCCATAGCATTGAGCACATTGTCTAAAATTGTAGAAACTGTGCTTCTACCCAGCGGTATGCTAGAGTCATTTCCAAAAGATACTTGGTAAGACCCTTCAGCTCAAAATCGCAACGTAGCTGCAAGTTGTAGCAATGGTGGGATCTTAGAATGGGAAAGGTGTTCTTTTACTGTGTCTATGACCATACCAAAAGCGTCTTTGTTCAACCGGCAATATGCTATAAGTCTGCAATCTATCCAGGAAAGATTGTATTATAGTGGCCAGAACAGGAGTGGTAGCAACAAGGTTTAGTACACAACATCTCTATGGAAGAACCCAATCTAGGGAATGTGAATTGTGCGCAGAAGAACTGACCATATCTTTAAAGATTGCCCGATAAGCTCAACAAATGAACCACTAGAACAAATCCTAAAATCAGCAACATAAACTCAGCAAGAAAAATTAAAAATATTCTTCAATCTGCAAATGTTTTACATGAAATTAAGATTCAACACATATAGTGTAATGACCATGGAGTCCACACTGTTTTGGAATTGTATTTTACAAATTTATTTTTGTAAAATACGCATTTTAAATAAATAAATAAATATACATTTTGCCAAAAAAAAAAAAAAAATTATAAAAATTGGAAATAAATACAGAAATGTAAACAACAGCTGTTTCGAACATCGGTTTTATTTCAATTCGAAAATAACAAAACCGACTTGGTTTTGTGACACCAAATGAATCCAATATCGGTTTTCAAAAACGACAAAAGGCAAAACCGACTTGGATTCTATGACACAATGAATATTATTAATTAGTAGTCAAATTCTAAATTCAAATTAAATTAACTCTTTTCAAAAACTCATATAAAAATTCGCTATTAGGTACATGGATACATCTATGCATATAAAATAATTACATATACTGATAAAACATACACATTTTATATATCTTTTTTTTTTGTAATTTTTAAAAATAATAATCTTATTGAAACTTCACTATGTATTAAGTTTGTTTGGAATAATTTTGAAAGGATATAAAATTACATTTAATTTTTTTAACTTAATTTTATTATTTTGAACGCAATGAGCATGAATATAACTTTTTTTTATTATTTTCAAAGCATTTCGTAACTCTTTTTCAGCCTCCTGAAAGCCAAGTGATTGACAGGCGTCTGTTTGTTTCTCTTTCGAATGAAGTGTGTAAACAAAATGGGAAAAATCCGAATTAAAAACAAACAACTGATCAGAATATACACTTAATGAAAACTCTGCATTGAGTAGTAGTTAGCTTAAAGTTAGTAAATAAAATCTACCTTAAAGTTGATTATTTTTGTAGTCAGCTACTCATTCTCCTACAGTGGTATTAGATACGTATAGGATAATTACTATTTAAGAATGTAGATGTGTAAGTACATATGTAAAAATGAATTTTAGGGGTAATAAATATGAAATGAAATGGAAAAATAAATTTTGTATTAATTATAACAAACTCATACGACAGTATTACCTGGAACCTATTACCACATCTATATTCTTAAATAGTAATTATCCTATACGTAACCTAAACCCTAACTTAAAATCTAAATTGAAATTAGATAACAAAATAAAATCTAACATATAATGTTATCACATTCATTTTATAATTTAAGCTAGACTGAGCTAGTACCAATTATCCCTACTGTGCAGTATTGTACACTAGATCCTCTATGCAAAAAGTGTTCACCCTTCTGTGGTGAAGTAATAATTGGTCGTCCATGTAAAGTAGTCCAGCTTCCCTCAAGGTTAATAGGTCTATCGGCGATATTTGTGGCTCCTAACCCTCTCGAGATCAGAGAAATGTGCAAAACAATTTCCTACCATCATTTTGCAAATTAGATGAATGCTCAAAGAAATTAATAGGCGTTTTCTGTTCTCCAAAAATTTAATTTCTCATAAATTAAACTGCAGGGGGGTCTTCTAAAAGTCCCATTTCGGTGCATCCGCGGTCTTAGACGTAAACAAGCAGATAGTATACGTCTCTCCCACATCCTAAGCCTTTCCATCTGATGAGATGAGACACCAAACCAGACAGGGAAGACGTAGGACATAAGAGGCCCGATAATCTGCCTATAAACAAGAAATCTAACATTATTACTGAGACTACTGACTGCGCAGTAGATTAAAGTACGAGAAAAATATCTTTTTTATATTGGTAAAAATTAAATCGATATGCCTATTGTACTTGAAATTTTTGGGGAAAATAACTCCGAGGTACTTGAAGCTGTTCCTTGTCCTGATGGCCACACCACCCATGCTCAGTGTCGGAACAAACTTCCTTGCATTCTCTTGCGCCATTTACAAAAGAAGTCGAAAAGTCGTCGTAGACATTCGTTGAGTCTTGAGTTTATCGTCAACGCTCCCGGTCCAGTTGCCGCAATTAAAATGTCGTTGGCATACAGTTCTCCGCTCCGATAACATGTCTCACACCCTTACATTAAATGTGCGATTTCGCAAAAAATTAGCTGTAATTCTACAACATTATGGCATCCTGCCAAGCAGAGTCGAAGGTCTTTGCGAAGTCCAGGTTCGCCGCCATTGTGGGGCATCTCTTATTAAATCCCTTTGAGACATATCATAAGTGCGTGAGAACTGGAGTGTCCACCTCTGAAACCAAATTGGCACTCTCGTAGCACGCCCATATATTGCATTGTCATTCTCTCCAAAACAGGGAGATTGGTCTATAACCACCAACCCGATCAGGACTGGAGCCAGGTTTGGGTATTGGTACAACCAACGCTTGTTTCCACGCATTTGGAAAGTAGCCGATATTAAAAACAGTGGTTGAATAGTATGGCCAATGATCGCCAAACAACCATCACAATTTTTCTCGAATCATCAATATCAGGTATCTTATCTGGACCAGATGACCTTTTGTTTCGGCTAACTCGATACATCTAACTTCGGATGGAATCAGTAACCGAAAACCATTCATGGGGGCTGCCCCCGTTGTCGTACCATCTGCCCTAAAGTTCCAACCAAACTGTACTATAGGAAAGTGGTTATCCAGTGGAGCTACTTACTACATTAACAAAAGTGGGGGACCGAATATCCCCTTCTCTCAATTTTATACCATCAAAATGCTCGCCCCTAACAAGGGTATTATTACTCCCTAATAGGTCCGGCACTGTTGCCATGCGTCTGGTTCTAGCACTCTTTTAACTTTCCGAAAAGTCGAGTGATCAATCCTAATATTTTTCAAGAATTTAGTCCAATGGTCTCTCTCAAGAAGCGCAATGGACCCCTGGATGATCCTGTTCAGATTTTTAATATCAGCCTTCAGGATAGGTACCCTTGACAGATCCCCTGTTCTTCTCAGGAATAAAGTGCAGCATATTCGGGGGGAGCTACAGAAGGCCCCGATTTCCGGCAGGAATTTTGGGTATGACTTATCTCATAATCCGGTTAAAAATATCAGTCATGTCGATGATATTCTGATCTATCTCAGAGGTCGATACATTTCTGTCAGAAGGAAGTGTACATCCAGACAAAGCCTGTGATAAAACGTCATTCAAACGGCTCGTGTCAATCCTATTGTAGTCAAAAAATAGTGGGCGCTCCCTGTTGCGAAATTCGCTCGTACTTGAGACAATCTCCACTGCCCTATGGTTCGAATCGTAGTCAAGCGTCCGTAGTCCGTTGGTGAATCCAGGCTCCGGTCCGATATCAGGTGTCGTCAACAAGATATCAATGTATGACTGGGCCTCCCCAAAACTGCGAGTAGGTCCGTCGGTATGGCGGACACCGAGATTGGGAGATGTAAAAAGAAAGTCCCTGAGTCTCTTCGTCTCGGGCACTCCTTTGAGCTAGCAACTTGGCCTTCCACGTTGCAGTTAATGCATTTCACAGGCAGGCCGATCTTAAGAATGGCTTGAACGGTTTTAGGATCGGTCGTCAATCTACTCTCATTGTTCTCTCCTTTTTTCGGGACTCCGCATTTCCCAGGTCCATGTTGGCCACCACACTTGACACACCTATATGGCATGTTGCAGTTAGAGGACACGTGTCCAAAACGCTGACAGTTAAAACAATGTGTCAACCCCTGGCGTTTGCATTTTTCAATATATATCATGCAGTGAAGGATATGTTGTATCTGATGGAACCCCTTTATATCAGAGTCCTTGCTCTTGCTAAGGAGGTATTGACTAAAGTATTGACTTACCCCCTTTTCTCTTTGCCACCGCCTTCTCTTGGCTTTTCTTTATCAAGACTTCGGTTGTCTTCTTGGTAAAGTTTTCCTCTGCTTTCCGCTCAGTGCTGACACTACTGTGTGTCCCTCGTCTTCAGTTTCGACGATCTCGTCGTCTGCTATGCTCATCTCGTTCTCTTTTGAATCTCTCAATGAATCATCGTATGTACCCTCGAGACGTTTCACCAGCATCTCCAGGTTCTTTCTTAATTTGATGTTTTCTATATAAATCACATCAAATTTCTTTTTTAATATGTTATACTTCTTGTGTGTTGGCTTATTAGACGAAAGGCCCGAGTTCAAATCCCAGGTCAGACATCAAAACGAAAATATGAAAATATTTCTTCGGCGACATCCTCTCAGCAGATTTCTGGCAAAAACTCTGAGAGTAAAAATTGTAATGAAAAGCTTCTCAAAAAATCTGTCGTTCGGAGTCGACTTTAAACTGTAGGTCCCGCTACTCATGTATAAAATTAACGCACACAATATTAGTGGTGTTGAGAAGCTAGGCCGTAATCCTGACAGAAGGGTTGTAATGGCCAATTATGTATGTATGTTATACCTGCACATTTAATATACATATGTGCCTTATATGTTTTGAACTTTAAAACTTTTTTCATAGCAAAAATTAAAGTTAGCTGCGTTGAACAAAAAAGAAATCTTTATAAAATGTTTTATTTAAAAAAAAAATGAAAATCTCAATTAATTTTGTTGTTAAAATTTATTTAAATTTTTTGTTCAATAAATAAATGAAATATAAGAAGTATTTTATGTTTGATCTTACATAACATTTAAATTTAGTTATTTGCTTTAGCTGTGCTTTGAGAGAGTAATCTATAATTATTCCATACCTGCTCAATTAGGCAGATAAAAACATTTAATATAGCTGTATTTTTGACTTATCTGCACAAAAATTCTTTCAAAAGTTAGTTGTGCAGGTAAGTCAAAACTACTGTGTACTGATACGCGTATAAAAGATCAACTAAACTAAAGTCAAACAAAACAACAACAAAGATCACGTGTAAGTTACACTAACAGACACTTAGAAGAAACAGAATAAAGGTCAAAAACGGAAACAACAACACTTAATCGAATGGGGGGTTTCTGTGCCCCAAATACGACAATTTTGCTTATTAACATACACACCAAGGTGGACTTGCAATTATATTTACTCTGGGCTATTTTCTCTGTGCTGAGAGGAAGTCACCGAAGAAATATTTTTTCCATATTGGAGATGGTTGACCTGGGGTTTGAACCAAGGCTTTACGTGTAATAAGCCAACACACCACTTACTAGACTTCGGCGGCTTTGCACTACACTAAGTTGTAAAGTTGTTTTCACTTGAAACAAATCAACTACGAGTACACTTTACTGAAATAATATGAAAATAAATTTTATTTATAAAAGAATATTTCATCGAGTATACGAGTATCGAATTCCATATTTAATTTAAATTAAGTTTTAAATATATTTTAAATATGTTTTACAATACATTTTTGTTTGATTATCTAAATTGTACACTTGCTGTGTCATCACTATTTTTCTTTCTTAAATATGTTTATGTCAACAAACTAATTTTTGTTGCTTGCATTCTGTGGATCATTTTTATTTCGCAAACATCGTTCATTGTCAACACATCTACCGAAGACTCTACAACGGCAATTTTTACGGGCCTTAATGTTAAAGCGTGAACCCAATCCCGCACTTTGTTTCTGCTCAATTGACTTTATTTCAACGGATTCGACTGTCTCTTCTGTGTCAAACTCAAACTCAGCTGGTATAGGTTGTTTAGAGTTAATTTCGACTTTTGGTATAAAATTTACCGTAAAAATATCTTTTAATCGAGTTTCAAACAAATCGATAGGAATTGAATTTAAATCTTCGGTGTCTGCCTTTAAACCCCGAGACTTTATTCGCTGTTCAGCTGGCGTTGATTCCCCTTCATTGTTAATTGATTCATTTGTTGTTGATAAAATCGTGTTTATTGTGTTCGTTGTAGTTTCGCTTGCAACAATACATCCCCTTAATAAAATTGTAGCTATTATGATAATATATATCATTGTGCTGCAGATATATGTATTTTTGTCAATTTACTGTGCGATAATATTTACCAATTTGTGTTCAGCTGGGTAACCAAATGTAACTAAAGATTATTTGCATTTTTAAAAAAGATTTTCTTTAGAGAAAAAATAAACCGGGCATCTTTAATAGATGATATGTGACTTATAGCAAATACTACTTATAAGACATACTACATTCAGGGCCATTATTACAACTTGCCGTTAAACTTGGGTTTAGTTAAAGGTACCTTTAGCTAAAGGGAACTGTAAAGTTACCTTTAACTCACAGATAAAATAAAATTAACTGTTTTCAAAAATATGGCAGTGGCGGAGCAATGTCGATAATACTGCTCAATTAAGAAAGTTTTTTTTTAACGCAGTGGCAACGACAGACTTGGTTTTTTTTAGTTGTTTTTGCTCATTTTGTTTAAATTTGAAATTGTCAGATTGAAAATAATATATAATATGGCAAGCTCAAACATAAACTTAACTTTAAAAGTTACAGGCAGGATGATCCTCCCTTTAGCTTAACGCTCACTTCTATCTTATTGGGTACTCATAATAATGAAAAACAATTTATCAACAAGTTGTAATATAGTTATATATATATAGAGATAGTTTAATAAAGTTCAATTATTTATTACAACAAAGAGTGTAACAGTCACCAAACTTCAAAAATTTGTAGCACCCTTCAGCCAATTATTATCCATGTTTATTAATAAATCTGGTTTATCGTTTTAAATTTGAATCATTGGTTATTTCGAATCTGGAAATACTTATGCCCATTTCTTCTGTCAGAAAATTCAGTATATTATCTCCACTGAACGTAATGGATCGATTGACGCTTGAGCAACGTTGGAATTTATGTGAAAATTATTTCCATAACAAAGACAATTGATCGGAAATTACACGAAAATGTTGTACAAAATTTGACCAACAGTGCCCGGTATACACAAGTTTAATGTTAAAGTTCGTGAAACTGGTTTTATTGATGATGCGCCAGTCGTGAACGTGTTCGTTCAGTGCGTACACTCGAAAATATCGAAGCTGTGGTTGAGAATGTTCGTGAGAATTTATCAACGTCAACTCGTCATCATTTTTAAGAATTGAACGTTGAAAAAATTGAATTGAAGAATCGATTTAATGTGTCAAAAGTTTGATGGTTGTTTAATTGGCCAAAGTGGTGATATCAACTGGTCGCCAAGAAGCTGCGATTTGACACCGCCCGACTATTTTCTGTAGGGCGCCTTTAAAGAAAAGTGCTATGTCGACAAACAAGATGCAATTGAACATTCGAAGGCCAACATTCGTAATGTCATCCCGAGATACGAACCCACACACTTGAAAAAGTGCACGAAAATTGTACTGTGTGGCCAGCTCCGGCAGCCATATGAATGAAATAATTTTCCATTTCTAACTGGAATAATTGTATTTTACAACTAAAGAAAAATGTCGCTAGACATACACCACATCTTTTGTCTCTGTATTTTTTATATTGAAAGATTGGAGACATTTGAACTAGTGCTGTTGACAAAAAGACATATAGACCCAGTCTGACTGCAGGGATTAAACTTTATATTCAGAGTTCATGTCGGAATAAGTATTTATATTCTTATTCGATTCCATTGAGGGATATTGCAGAGCCTAACCATCTGTTATAACTCAGAGACAACTCTATCTATGGAACTTTTGGTCAAAATGTAGCATTAGACATTCGTATGATACTCATTCTTCATGCTGTCCTCCTGGGTGCCTTTTGATAATGAATCCTAAGCGGTCATATTGGTTGCATTATGCTGTAAGCGAACCTGTGATGCTTGGGTTTGTAATCATGCTTCTAACTAGCACAACACGTCAACCTTTGGATCACGATATGTTTACAGCAGACATAATTTCAAAATCAAGATATTTTAGATTCATTAGAATGCTTTTAATGATACAGCTGGTGGATATATTGATTTCTTAAAAAAAAACGAAAACGATTAGCTTCCTTCCGCGTCTCTCATAGTAGATGTCATATAAATTTCGACTAATATGATACTGATTAATGAAACTCTGTTTCTCGAAAAAAAATTTTCTTTGATTTATTTTACAGCTCTCTACCCTAATCAAGTGAGATTCAATGTTCCGTCTATTTAAAGCATGCCATAGACTTTTAAAATCTGAAAAATACATATGTATGTATGTTCATTTTAATCTCTTAGTAATGTTTTCAATTTGAACTAGACAGTTGAGTAATTTATGGTCGTTCTAATTTATTTGTCTGTATAGTTTTGTAACTTACGATTATAATTCTGGTCATGTTGAGTTTTTCTGACAAAGCTCTACGATTCATAGATTTTCACAATTTTTTTACAATTCTTAAAAAAAACTAATTCATAGATAAAAAACATGTTTTAATCGTATTCATATACTTGTAATGTAACATTTGCCTAACAGTTATATTTCCAACCAGACATATGACACTATTGTCCAGCCGGCCACATATACTCGTAATAAATGAAATTATCACAACTTACGCCAGTTAGTCTATTGTCAGTTATTTTGTTGTTGATGCAAATGCTAAATGACTCAATTATGGGGAATAATAAAAAGTAATAAAAAGAAATGTTCAAAAATACAAGAGAAATGTAAAGAACAAATTTAGAAGCGTCGTGTGTAGACTCAATTCGGCTGAGAAATAAATCAATGAGTATGATCTGGTTATGGTATGTATCATCTGAGGGAATGTATCGTAAACAAAAATATTAGACAAATGAGCTCTCATTTGAGCAATTTGCGTAAACTAGGTTCTTCCATGTGAATACTGGTATATTTAGAACCATCGCTCCCATAGCATCGGCATATGCGAAAGATGAATGGCCCCTACAACCTGATTAGCACAACCTTTTGGAGTTCATATACTACCCATATAGTTGAAGGTTCTACACAGTGAACAATTTGGTTATCAACATTAATGCGTGTCAATATTCCATTGCAGGTCTCTTGATTCAGACGACAAAATGTTTTGGTGGTATTCTATTCTCTAGTGATAGCACCCGTTTACACTGTCGAAGATTGTTATAATGTTGATGAACACCTAATAAACGAAGAAATATGTTCATAATATAACTCTAAGACTGTTCTTATTGTGCACAGAGCGAAAACTGCCTAAACGCTTTTGGAGTGAGGGGTATTACATCAGAAAGAAACGAAAATTTTTTCGTAGAGATTTCTTATTATTTTTATGTGACAAATCCTTTTAATTTTTTCAAGAAGTGAAACATATACATTTAAGAAGAAAACTTGTTATTTACCATTTTTTACTCAAATTCCGTCATTTTTGCCACAAAAAATACAATCCATAGCGAAAAACTTATTGATTCTATTGTGTTTTCTTCTAAATTGTATAAAGCAAGAATTTCTTATTAATTTCATTGGGCTACCTTATCGCGTTTTTCAAAAAGGTTTTTCTTATAGATTTCATTAGGCTACTTAATAATTTTTTTAAGGAGTATTCCTTATTGATTTCATTAGGTTTCTATATTAGGTTTCTATTTGATCATGTGTGATTAATATTTTAATAAGAATATCTTCTTGATCATATTAGCTGGCTTGTTATTTCATGAATGCATAGAAAAAAACATTGAGACAATTTCTATGAACTTTTTGTTTTTGTATCGTTATAATTTTTTTTTTGCGTCTTTGCAATTACCATATTAAAATCAAATGTTTAGTTGAAAGTGAACAAGTGGCAGGTAAAGAAGTGGAAAAATGTAATAAAAATATTCCTACTTAAAATAAACAAAGTAAAGAAAGTTTAAATTCGGTTTTTAATTCTGCCCTAAATCGCTTCCACTTCGTATATGCAATACCACTCTTACGAATTAAAATTTATATATTGGCAGCAAGCCAATGTTTTGCTGAAAGGGATATTGTTTTGGATCTAATTGGGATTGTATCTTCATATAGGCGTTGTATGAAATTTTCCAATAGTGACACTTGATCATTAACCGAAGGCATGTAGAACAGTGTTGTAAAATTCATATTTTGAAATGGTACTGAACTATAACTGAAAAACTATTTTTTTGCATCAAATGGTACTTTTATAAAAGATACATACATACATAATTGGTCACTATAACCCTTCAATCAGGATAATGCCCCAACTTTTCACACCGTTTATTTTGTGTGTGTTAATTGTATACATGACTAGCGGGACCAACTGATTTCCTCTCAGAGTTTTTGATAGAAGGAAGTCGCCGGAGGAATATTTTTTCATATTTTGTTTTGATGGAGATATCTGCCATGGGGTTGGAACCGTGGGCTCACATCGAGTAAGCCAGCACACTACCCACTAGACTATTTATATTTCATACACATACAGGACAAAAACAGATGATTCGGAACGTAACAAAACCGTTAGGTAAACGTCGATGGAACGTAATGTAACATACATTAATTTTTAATATACGAAGAGCAATGCAAATGCTTACCGAAAATACATTACGGTTTGGCAAGCGTTTTAATTGGTTTTCGTATTCTAAAAACGCACATACGTTCCGTGGTCGTTTGGTTAACCAAGGCTAAAGACTAATTCTACCTTTAGCATTGCGTTGAACATGTTGCTAATCCATCAATAGCTGAAAAGCACAAGACATAAAATATGTAATAATAGCAAAGTACTGAAAGGGTCGCGGGTATTGCGGTATTTTTGAAATGAAAAAGTTCTGAATTTTTCAATAGTGATGAGCCCAATCGATCTGTGAAACACCCTAAACATTTCGAGCATAATGTAATTAACATTTTTAAAATCAGGATAGCAATATAAAATTTTTGACGGAGAAATAATAATATAATATAATAAATTAGTAGTATGTTAAAATTTATAAATCTTCTTTTGAAGAACGAGTATTTGATCAAGTAGTATTATATTCGACACCAACCAAAAAGAAATCAAGTGAAGTACTATGATTAATCTACTCGTATGATGCTTTGGATTCACTGTGTTAGTATGATTTAATACAAAAGCCATCAAACAGTCAATTAATTGGTCAATTCACGCGACTTTGTATCGTGTATGTTGTATTGAATACACTTGGTTGTTTGTGAACTCTGCATTTTATATTTTGTATTCCAAATGTCTTCTTCTTATTCTTCTCTATAATTTTTGGCATTCAAACAATTTGATAGCATGAAACCAATACAACTTTTTAAAAACATATGAAAAAAATGTATATGAGTGTATCGGATTTTTATATGAAAATTATCAACAACAAGCATACACTGTTGTATATTCGATACAACAATACACTCAATCAACGATACAACGGCTTGTATGAATTGGCCAAATATTGATTCCTTCAGAATATTTGAGTTAAAATCGTCTACTGTAATAACCTCATTGCATGCAGTAGCTAGTGTTGCATGGATTAAAATAAAATTCTTCTCATTGGCCTGTAGTAAATAAAATCGTAATAATAATAAAAATAAATTAAATTACAGTTTTATTCATCTATTTTAGAGTTTAGACTTTGGGTACTTATATGGATAATTTTAAAACATTTTTTGTACCTATCTAGAATCCTAATTATGTTTTTTGTTGTGTCTTTGAAAATGATTCCTGCGGTACAGAAATTATTTAATTACTCAGTAGTATCCTAGAAGTCCCTAGAAGCAACGCGAGAAATGCAGAATTGTATTCAATGAGTTTGACAATGACGAATAATGGTTTCGATTAAACAATTAATGATTGTATATTAAATTTGTCGTTATATTATATTTGTATACTGTATTTGTTCCACCAAATTACCCGAACATACCTTAGCATTTCAGAGCAATCTCAAAGGCCTTCTTCATACTAGCCAAAGTGGAGTAAAACGGATGAGTTCTTGACGGCCAGATACCGGAGTTTGAAATCGATTTCGGACATTATTGAAAGTCTCTATTTAATCGAATCTACTGCAAGAAATAGTCTGATCACACAGTCCTATACTATCTTAGAGCCGAGTGCTGCAATGACGGTCTGATTCAGAGATCAGCAATGCAAATCATACTCAGAATACTTATACGCATTCATACTTATTTTAATATCATGCTCATACTACCCATATTCAAAGTTTGAAGTACTCATCGTACTCATACTTAACAATATGCATGATGTTGTTGATTTCGAATCTCCTTTACTCAGTATTTACAAGAATCACAAAATAAGTATGATTTGCGCACGAACACTACAATACTCACTAGAAGGTTATGCATTTGATTTGCTTGCTATCCTTGTCTTTTTCTTTCTTCTTTTCTTTTAAATGCAACAAAAATTAAGATTGTAAATTTTGATGAATGATTCTAATCAATCGGATCATTTATGAGTATTATAAGTATTTTTCTAAATTTATGGATCTGAATGAGTAGGCGAATGAATCAAACATATTTCGAATGTTATGAGTTTGATATCAATGTTGTACTCATACTCATTGCAACCTGTGTTTATAAATCAATGTTGTAGTGAATGCGAATGAATCAGAGTAGTTTAATTTCAATACGGTTGACTCACTCATACTAAAAAATGCATGAGTACTTATGAATAGCGAAAAAAAACGATTCATTGCTTATCTCTGGTCTGATTGTGAGACAATTTTGGTATGTTCTATCTTTTGTACCTCTTACCAAGTTGAAATATACACATCTTTTTATGTTATAGACTTTAGTTTCGAAGTTACCCCGCGAGTTTCCTACTTGCTTTGAAATATTTCAGTCTGTGATAAAAATTTCCTGCGCCGTTTCCAAAATCAGTTCTTGACTCATTTATATACCATAAAATATTCACTTTTTAACAGGGTATGCATCGTCCAGATTACTTCATTCCTTCTGTCTCTTAGCGAAGCACTTCCCAAAATTATAGAGTCCTTAGGTACAGCAGAATTACATTCAACCTATTACACTATCCGACAAAATTAAAAAAATTTAAATACACCCAGCTAACGACATAGTGTAAGTTGTAAGTTTTCTTAAGTAGAACTCCAAAAATTTTTTTATATTCCTTGAACCCTCCAAACTTGTTTTATTTGACAAAAAATGTTTTTTTTACTTTACGCACAAATTTATTCATTTCTGATTCGATGTCCAAAATCTAAACCTTATTAGAAAGGAGAGGAATGGGCCTTTAAAACGACATACATATATATATTATTTGACTTATTATGCTATGGGTTTTGATGAGGGAAAATTGACAAATCCTAATTTTTTCAAGTTTGCCCGTTAATAGTAATAAACTTTAATTAAAAAATATGAAATAAGTGATAACATTCTAAAAGTGCATTATCTTGTTAAGAGATTGACACTTCGTTTGATTAAATCGGACAAAAATTACCCTAGTTATTATATAAAGAGTCTAACAGCCGAGTTATATTTTTCATTTACATATTTTTTCAAATGAACCATTAGTTCAAAAATGTACGGAATTTTTAATGGATCTTCTCACATTTGAGCGATAACTAGAAGTTGGACAATGTTTGCACAAAGAGAAATAATAATATTTGCAGAAAACACAAATATTAGCCGACTTCTGGTAGTCGTGCAAACGTGACACATTGTGCGATAAACAATTAAGATCCATCAAAACTTTTGAACATTTTTGAGCTGAACGATCATTTGATAAGATGACATATATAAAAAATATATCAAAATTCATAACTTATAAGTTTGAATCATATATTTATGTATACCATTTTAAAGGGTAATCTCTCCCCTTTCTAAAAAAAACTTTGAATTTTTAAAATAGATTGAAATATGTTTGAGTAATTAATAATTTTGTGTGTAAAGATCAAAAAATAGTTTTGGAGGGTTCGAGGAATAAAAAAAAGTATTTTTGAGTTCTACTCAACCTAGTGAACAGCTTAGATTATGTAGTTACCCGGGTGTATTTTCACTGTCGCACCGTGTTATCAATGTATTCGAATATGTTCACTTTTTTCTTGGCTGTGTATGTACATATTTAGCTAATAAAATAAAAAAAACTATATACCACATTGAAGTATCGACGTGTAAGACCAACTAAAGTAGGGGTGTCAAAATATCGATGGCACTATCGATAATATCGAAAGTTTATATTTTTCCTTACTATCGATGTTTTTTTTTTTACAAAATATAAACATTTAACTATTGCCGATAGTTTTTTTTCCACTATCGATAGTAAATTGAGGGGTGTGAAAACAAAGGCAGCAATCTTCACTTTTGTAGTTTTCGAAATTAATAAGAAAAACTTGTATTTTTAAAGACAATTGTATTTTATAATGAATTTTTTTGTTAATTAGTATAGAAAAAAAGTTAAATATGCCGACCAAGTTTGATTCATATCATCACTGAAGTTTTTGGGAAAATGCGAACTGAAATTTGGAGATTGAGTTTGTTTCAACAAAGTGGAGATTGCTGTCTTTGTTTCCACGCCCCTCAAATGTTCCACCACTAACTTTTTGTTTGCATTTATAAACTGGTGATTCCCACAGTATAATTATAAAATGGAGAGTGAAGTCAGTAAAGACATTAACTCACTAATATGTGCTACTTAGATGTATTTATTTATCACTAAAACAATTATTTTATTTCCAGACACGTTCAAGTGATATGAAAGAGATGCAAATACTTGCTTTTGTGTACATATTTGTATTTGTGTATCACAGCTACCTCGACTGAGTCGAAAAGAATGTTTAGTAAAGCTGGTCAAATAGTTTCGAATAGGCGTACAGAATTGAAAGAAAATGTCGTTGATATGCTTCTTTTTACAAACAAAAACAATTGGTTGACTGACCCTTCATCTTAAATACTTCACGTTTAATTTTTTGATTTTTGAACTAAGAAATAAAGTTCGGTTTTGTTTATTTTTGTTTATACAAAATGCGTTATTTAGTATTTTAACCTATTAAATTCAAATATGTATATAAATGTATTATTTGAGAGACTCCGATAGTGTTACGATAGTATCGCCGATATATCGATATTTTTTATAAGAACTGATAGTAAAGATTCGATATATCGATATATTTTTATGAACTATCAAAAACTATCGATAGTACTACTATCGATAGTTTGACACCTCTAAACTAAAGCAAATTCTTTTGCGATCGGATTTTTTGCCATCTCTCGGAATTGAATTGTAGGGCCATTTTCGTACTTCTCACACTGTAAGAACATAATCTTTAAATTTATTTTGATTGTCAAAATTTCAATTCATTTTATATTAAAATTTGTTCGTTAACTGTCTATTACAAATTTATTAAAAAAATATTTATGTACTATTCACTTTAATTTTTAATTGTCTTGTCTGAATTTTGTTTCGTATTTATTTAAAATTTTTTTTTTTTACTATAAAAGAGTTCATTTGCACTGAATGCTTTCAGTGTTTTTACGTTTTCTATGCTGATGACATGGCTTTGATAATTTTTTTCATACCCACACTTGTGGTGAAATTTATTCTCGAAATGACAGCCTTACTTGTATATCTTTTGCTAGATAGTATAGATTACTTATTTGGTGTTGATCAAAGTTAATTATGGTACATTGTGATATTTTATGTTTGGAATGGTATGTTTTAAAACAGATGGTCTTGTGTCAATACAATACAATAATTTTAAATAATGTAATCAAATTGTTAATTAATTTTCTTTTTACAATATCGTTTTTAATACAATGTCTAATGATGTGGTAAAAATATGTCCGTAGTTTTAGTGCCTAATAGGAGTTAGTTTAGTTGAAACACAAAATTGTTCCGCAGTAGTGTTGAAATATTATTTCCTTATATTTATTTAATTTTTTATATATTCATATTATATTAAATTTTATATTTTATTCATACCTATTAAGTAATGATTAATAATTGTAATGATTAGTAATTTGATTACTTTTTTTTGGAATGGTGAAATAATGTTTACAATTATGAATATTTTTGGTTAAAATAGTTAATAATTGATTACGATTACAAAATAATCAAAAAGAATCAAAAGTAATCGAATTGTTTTCAATGATTCTTTTTCTTTATTTTCAATAAATGAAAATCCATGCTTTCTATAAGTTATTCGAAACAGTTGAATTTTAGTTTTATATACACTGCCCGTCATAACTATAATCGCACCCCTATTAATGTTAATATTTCAGCTCGTACAGCTTGTAAGGAATTTAGTTTTTTAGTATAAGAGAAAATAGACGAAAACTTACATTATATAAAAAAAATAAATTATTTGTTCACTTTAGTTTCATAAAAATAATTAATTTTAACAAAAACAGCTGTTTCATAACTATAACCGCACTTTAACAAATTTAACAAAATTATAAGTTAAACAAAAAAAAATATATTTAATAATATTTTCTATTGGGTTTTGATCCGGAGAACAGGATTGACTGGCCCAATCACTTCTATGTTTTTTGATTTAAGTCATTCAATCGTCTGACGACTTTTGTATACTGACGCGTTGTCTTGCTGAAAAATGAAAGTTTTTTCAGCCTGGGCTTCCAAGAAAGGCATCAGTTTTTCATTAAGAATGCCTATGTATTCTCCGGAATTCATTCGAGTGCTCGGAAAGGCCAAATCAAGCATTGCATAGCTGCAAAAGGCTCCCCATACCATTAAGGAACCGCCACCGAAATTTCGTTTAGAAGAATATCGTGGTTCCTTTCGCAGATCCCTCCAATATCCACTGAAACCATCAAGATTAAATTTTTTCTCGTCTGAAAAAAATCACAAAAAAAAAGAGAAGAGAATCAATTAAATATGTACATACATAAAAAAATAAAAACTTTTACTTACCTGACTCCAGTTTGTTTGCAAATTTTTCCTTGCGAATTCCATCCGGGCTGGCTTGTGGCGCGTGAGTAATCTTGGCATAGTCATTTGCGCTTGTCTGGTTATTGTTCGGGATTCCTTTAGCACTCTACTTATTGTGGAATTTGACACTTTTACGCCACAATCGGCAGAAATTTGGGAAAGGCTTTTCATAGAATTGCTTGCGGCTTTAACAATTCTGCGTCGATCTTTTTCAGATAACTTTCTTTTTGGTCCGCCGGTCTTATTTTTGGCATACTGCCTCTGGTTTTTGACAAAATTTCTTACCACTCTGTCCGCTCGACCTAGTTTTCTACCGATCCCTACCTTTTCCAAAAAGGCCAAAATTTTTCCTTTTTCGACATCTGTAAGATATGTTCCCCTTGGCATTTTATTTTAATTGGAATAAAACGTTAACTTGCCAACAAAAAATTTACAATTTGGACACGTTTATAATTTATTTTTAATTTAAACGCGATGCGGTTATAGTTATAGAAATACATTAATTGTTGTGGATTTACCAATTCAAAGAGTAACTGACAACTTTTTTGTTTGAATAAAACTACCGTTATAATACTATAATATACCGTAAACCCTTTCATGAAAAATTTCTTTTTATTTTTTTGTATTTATTTTAATAAAAGCAAAAACAATATCAATTAAAACACAAACTGAACAAACCAAATTTTGAAGATATAAATAATAACAGAAAATAGACATTTGATGAAACACAAAAAAAAAAAAAATAACATCATGTAGCATTTAAAAAATAAAACACATCATCTTGTCTCAATCACAATTTTATTAATGACGCTTCTTTCTTTTACATATCAAAATCAAACTTATGTATGCTTATTATCTACGTTCCAATATGAAAGGAGAACAGAGACAAATATATATAATATACCAAATATTTCATAAAGATTCCGTATACGTAAATAAATACCGTTAAGCCCTAGTTATGCTACCATAACGGAATGTAACAGTAACATAATGTGACGTGCACAGAACGTAAAAATGTAAGTGCAATTATAGATCGTAAAAACGTGTCATATGTTTTTATGTAAACAAAACAATAAAAATTGCAAAAGCTAAAAGATTTACTATGGATATAGAAGAAATGTTTTCGGTTTTGAGTTTTTTAAATATTTGCAAAATGTATAAGAAGCTAAAAATGAAAAATCGGCGCCGTTTTAGAAGATGGAGTGTTCGCCCAATTAATTGGGACTATATAATATAAGGCTATAACAAAAAAGTTTTTGTAAAAAATGAAAGAACTTGATGAAGAAGAATTCCTTAAACATACAAGAATGTGTTGTAATGCATTTAATTTATTATTAGCATTAATTGGACGTGAATTAAAGAAACCGAGACAAAGAATTGGTCCAGAAGAGAGGCTAGCAATAACTCTCTTGTAAGTTAATAAATCTTTTGCAAACGGTAATGTAAGTTACTTAATACATATTATTTTTTATAGATATTTGAGTCAAGGATGTTCCCTACAGTCTATTGCCTGGAAAGTCTACTGTTCGCAAAATTGTTTTGGAAACGTGTGAGATATGGCGCCTTTTGTCTCCTATTTATGTTAGCGAGCCATCAACTCAGCAATACGAAGACATCGCAAATGATTTTGAAAGAATGTAGAATATTCCTAATTGTGTGGGCGCAATAGATGGGAAACACATAGCTATCAAGTGTCCCAAAAACTCTGGATCCATGTATCATAATTATAAGAAATATTTTAGCACAGTACTAATGGGAGTTTGTGATGCAAAATATACATTTATATCTGTAAATGTTGGAAGTTATGGCAGCCAGAGTGACGGTGGTAAATATAGAATTCATATACATTTTTAGGTAAGAAAAATCCTATTGAAGATTTATTTCTCTACTGCTTAGGAATATTTCGTTTATCCCAATTTGGAAGGTCTGTACTCACAGGGAAAATACCAGTACCAGCCAATGTTCTTTCCCTTTCCCTCATTTCTTTATTGGCGATGCAGCTTTCCATTTACGTAATAATTTGATGCGCCCATACCCCGGTTCGAACCTCGATACAAAAAAAACGTATTTATAATTACAGACTTTCCAGAGCCCGGACAGTTATAGAAAATTGTTTCGGCATATTATCCGCTCGTTGGAGAATATTGCTTACTACAATTGATATGATACCAGAAAATGTTGACAAAATCGTGCTAGGATGCATTGCTCTACATAATTTTATTATGTTAAACGACTACAAACGTTTGTATTGTCCTAGTAGTTTTGTAGATCATGATATGGGATACGGCTTAATCCATGAAGGTGGCTGGAGAAACTAGCTAAGAACCAGTGTTAATAGACCTTTACGATCATTTTCTACACACATCAGAAGATCCACGCAAACAGCAATGGAGTTAAGGGAAACATTGGCAGATTATTTTTGTAATGAGGGCCCACTTCCCTTTCAAGAACAAATGATTTAATTTTCATATGTATGCGTACACAAGATGAAGCAAAATTCATTTATATGGATATTAAAATCTTTAAAAAATAATACATTTCTTATTAATAAATCAAAAAAACTCACAATTTTTTTTTTTACATGTATATATACATATATATTTATTTATTTATCCATTATCAATTCATTTAACAACTATCAGTTCATTTAATAAAGTTTTCAAAACTATAACAATTCATTTAATAAAGTATTCAAAACTATAAGAATTCATTATATTATATGTACTTAAAACTAAAAAATTCCAACTAAAAAGTAACTCAATTTATTATAAATGTAGGGATATTATAATAATAAGCGAGTGCGTTATTTTAGCTTGTTATAATTTATTAATTCATTCAGTTTTTTTTTTATAATATAATAATAATAATTTTATACAAAAATATTGGTTTAATTCAAGGATAATAGTTTTAATATTTCAATCAAAAAGTTTTAATATTTAATTCAAAAAGAACACTTTAATTTAAACAACTTTCATAATGTGTAACTTGAGCGCACAACTTTACTCTTTTCAACTTTTAAAAAACAACTTTACTCTAGCTCCCAACACCATAGACCAGAGCCAGGCAACACTTGCTATTGGTCAATTGTTGCGAGAGCGAAAAATAAGAAAAGAGAAAAATTTATACTCTCACATTCACTACAATGCAGGCATGGAAAATTTAAATTTTTAAATGGTGGGATTTTAATTAAAAATATTAGTATATTAAATTAAAATTTGTGAAATTCGTTTAGACTTCTTTGATTATATCGATTTAAGAAAGCATTTTAGATTAAAATTTGTTTTTTTTTTGGAAATATACATATTTAATAGAAAGATGTTAAAAACATTAAGTTTTCCATCCCTGCATTAGCAGATCTTCGTGTATATAAGCAAGAAACATGCGACAACACAACTTCTTTCAATGAATACTCAAACGAGACTGAGTGTGTTTTTGATCGTGAGAGTACGTTGTTGTAAATTTAGTAATGGCTGACATGCACGCGTGCATAGGAAATGCCGGGTTCTGCCTTAGACTGACTTTTTAACAACCTCCTTCAACTTCCACTTCTCTCATTTTCTACTTGTCCGTCTGAGTTGTATTATTTAGTACGTCTGCGTTGTCCTCTTTCGTATGTCAGTGTTGTACTGGTATGTCCGTTAAATACTGCCTTATTCCACATAAATATGTTAAAAACTAAAACAAAATAACTAATATACTATCCGGCTTTAATTTCAAATCCATAATGAATGCCATTATGTGCTGCATAGCTTCTGCTTGCCGTTCGAAGCTCATTGTAGCTAGTAGACCCACTACCATTTGCCCAAACCCATTAAGTGGGTCTTTATCGTCTTCCATTTTCTTCTTATTATGCGCCTCACACAGGTTTTTAAATGACTCCATCGCCTCCAGAAAACTTCGGTCAGTTTCGTTGACTTCGCTTTGTTTTCGCTTTCTTGGCGCAGGTCTTTCAACCTCAGGCTGGGAAATTGATTCCATGGTGCAGTGTGGGTATTCGTATTCCTCTGACGGAGACTGAGGTAGTGCTTCGGACGAGCTTGTTTGATCCAGCACGTTGAAGGAACAGCGAGTTCTGAAAAATATATACTTTTAAGTAAAGCTAAATATTACAAATATGAAAACTCCAACGACCCCATTAGGGGCCAGCGTGGTTTGGCTTTGGCACTGCTACCTGATGGAAGAGACTCCATTCGTGTTTCTTTTGCATACCTGTCCCTTAGGCATGACCACCTCTTTATGCAAACGTCTTCTAAAAATGGTCGACATATTACACATTTTTATTAATTTTTGGCCTCATGTAATTTGTGAAGAGTGTTACTTACCTGGTAAATTCATTTCTTGCGCTATTTCCTTCCACACTCTTCTTTTCTTGTCCGCCAGTTAAAAATCTGGACTGTATTTATTATACAACCACTCATTTGCTTGCACTAATAAAATGAGCTGCTCGTCATTCATTCTCACTTTTTTTTATTTCAAATGTCTTTTATTTTATTATTGGTTTTTAAATAAATTTAATATCAAATTGAAATTTTAATAACCCTTTTTCACTTTTAATATGGCGCCTTTTGTTTTTCTTTATATCAGCTGTTAGCCAGTGATATCAATACAGCGTTTATAAAATGATTTCAACGATTTTATATTTATTTATAAGTACTTATTAAAAACTTTATGTACTGCTTCTGTAAGCCAAGCTTTTTCACTTTCACTCAATCACACTCAATTTAGTGATTTTGTTTTAATTTAAATAGACGAGCAAGTGAAATTGTTTATCCTACAGAAACAGGTCAGGTATTTCGGAAACCAAATTTGTACGAATGTTAAAAGGTCTTTATCTTCTCTAGTAAAAGTAAAATGCAAACTGAAATGCTTTTCGAACGCTTTAATTAGTTAAAAATAGATAACTAAAGTTTTCTAATTTGAAATAAAAATAAACACTACTTACATAATGTGTTGAAATATGAATTTATAACTTGAAACAATTCGAATATTAGTTATCTATGATTTTTATGCCATTACATTGTTCAATATATTTATATTAATTTTTCATTATTCACTTTTAAAACATCAGGCAAAGGAGTTGCTTTATAATTTTTCTTCTTTAATAAAGAATTTTGTTATATATAGAAAGAACGTGTGTCGTTTTTCTTCCACTGGGATGAATTCCTAACAGAAACAATTCATAAACTTAATAAAATTAATCCATAAGAAATCATATCACAACCAAAAAAAATAAGAAATAGATATAAAATAATTTATATATACATATATATATTTAATGAAATAAAAATAAATCTCAATAAAAGTAAAAAAACCTTGAACCATTCAATAAGTATTATTTATTAAACACAAAGGAAATAAAAATAAAATAAAAACAATAATTTTTAACATTGTAAAATATTAAATCTTTGCAAATAATCATTACCATGAGTACGAATTATTCTAACTAAAAGAGAAAGTCCTAATGCACCTTTTAAGTTCAAAATATTATTCTAAAGAAAAAAATTCAAAATTAAGTATATTTAAATAAATAAATAATAATAAAAATAATCTTAAAAGAATATACTCCAATCTTAATAGTATAGACAATAAATGCTTACGATTAGACACAAAAGTAAACACCCCCTATAATAAAAAAAAACTCTAGATAAAATTCAATTTAAAATTGTTAACATTAGCTTTAATAGTTTAATAAAAACATTGGTCTTGTAAATCAAAAATAAGAAATATTCTTTTAAAACTTCAAGAGAAAATAAATTTCTTTATCATTAATCCCCAAAATTAATATTTTAATTAAACTACCTCTTGATATTGTACAAAGAATTTTATTAACATTATTACTTATTTTTAATTTTATTTTTTTTTTATATAAAATATCCCATTAGCTATAGGATTAACTTTATTAATCCAAACAACATTAATTTGTTTAACATCAGGATTAATAACTAAAACATACTGATTCTCTTATATTTTATTCATAGTATTTTTAGGAGGAATATTAGTTTTATTTATTTATGTAACATCTATAGCATCTAACGAAATATTTTCATTTTCAATTAAATTAATAATTACAGCAATTACAATATTTTTATTATGTACATATATCTATTCCAATTTTTTTGATAAAAACATTCGAACACAGTATTCAAATATAGAAATTAAATCAATTTTTGATATTCATATTCATATATTACTGAAAACTCTATATCTCTTATAAAATTATAACTAATTTATTAACTATTATATTAATAAATTATTTATTAATCACCCTAATTGCTGTAGTTAAAATTACATAAATTATTTAAGAGACCTTTACGACCTATATATATTTAACTAATGAACAAACCTTTACGAGTTAAACACCCTATTCTTAGAATTGCAAATAGAGCACTAGTAGACCTTCCAGCACCTATTAATATTTCTGCATGATGAAATTTTTGATCACTCTTATTTTTATGTTTAATAATTCAAATTATCACTGGACTATTTTTAGCAATACATTATACAGCAGATATTAACTTAGCATTTAATAGCGTTAATCATATTTGCCGAGACGTAAACTATGGTTGATTAGTCATTGTATGTGCAATCAAGGCTATCAAAAAACCACGTTACGAATTCGGGTCAAAAATTTAATGAAAAAAAGAGTTGTTTCACAAACTTTTTGGCATAGAATTTTCATTTCAAGAAAATTTACCATTTTTTGTTTGTTTTAAAATACCAAGTCTGATTCTTCGTTTCTCGAATTTTATTTTTATTAAAGAAGAAGAAATTCATTCGAATTGGTAAACCTATTACAAACCTAACTTTTTTTCTCTACAAATATTTCTTTGTAAATATATCTTCGAATTTTATTTTATTTTTTTGCTATAAAATAAACAATTATCCTCCGAAGCTATCAGTGTATTTTGGTTTCTTAAGGTGATGAAATGGATTTCATATTAGTTTTAGTCTCAGCTATATTAGGTGTGGTGGTAGTTGTTCAGTTATTTATTGAATTTATATATCCAGTTATAGCGCCAGTTATAGCGGAAGCTATAGCAAATGGGGAGTTTTTAATATGGAGGCCAGTGATATCATTCTCAAGATATTTACTTGTTTTCTAAATATTGGAACACAGTGAATTTTGATGTTTAATTGTTCGTATTGAAATAGTTTATGTAATAAATTTGAAATAGTTTTATTTAGAAAAGTTAATATAATCAATCAATAAACACTTCTATTACAATTAAATTATTTATTTATTCTAAATGTATTGTATCGAGTACCAAGAATACGCTTTTTCTTAAGAAGGCCAATCAATCATAAGTTCTTACATACTTAATAAATTGGGCATGATTTACTTAGCATTGTTTAAAGTAATCAAATAAGTTTCTGTGTTTTAAGCATTTCTATTAAACAGATTTATAATATGGTAACAGTTATTAAAATTTAAAAACATCTGGCAACAAATTTCCTTGTTTCTTTATTGTTATGAATCAGAGAACTGCAAAAATCACATTTTATGTTAATTTATTCATGCTCACAAATGTTTATGCACGTTCGATGAGAACAATCGAACCACAATATATTATATTGTGACTCGATCGACTTAAGGCGAAAGTCCATACCATCCGTTTTATGCGACCTTGCGTTACATGCGATTCTTGCATTTTATGCGTATTTTATTGTATGTTACACGTAATGCGTTTTATGCGACTGGTTTTTTGTTTTGATCAGCTGTTGTGGTAAACAATAAAAATAGAAAATCAAATTCTAATTTTAAAAGAATTTATGCCATTAATTACAAATTTATGAATTTACACATGTGATATTTTGTGCTGATAAGGCCTACAAAAGGCTTCAAAAGAAAGCAAGGCAAGTGTTTTCAGTTATGCTATGTTCGCACGGCAGCAATTTTTCGTAATTCGCTCTCTCATTCGTAATTCAATATCCAATTATGTGCTAAATTACATAATTCGTCATACAAAATTTTGTGAGCGAATTACCAAAATTGTGTGTAATTCAATTTCTATTACCCTGTGAATTACTTAAAAACCAATGTAATCTCTAAATTTTATCGTATTCTTGCCATCATCAGCTGTCAAAGCACAAAAAATATAAACAAAAAATATTGTAAACAATAAACAATAATGGAATCCAAAAATTATATTTTAAAAAAGTATTATTTATAAGAAAGTTATTCGCGAAATTAGCGGTGGAAGTCACTATGTGTGTAGAAAACCTTTTGAAATTTTGAAATTAATAATAATTTAGTAATAAAAAGAAGAAGAACTGTAAAAAAGAATTACAAAACTACCGTGTGAACATGATAATTCAAATAAGTAATTCAAACAGCGAGCGAAGGCTCGTGCAAACATAGCATTAATTTATCCTGCATTTTTCTTATTTACAAATGAATACATTCAAAAGCGATGACACTCAGTACATTAAAACAATCGATTACTAGTATATAAACTTTGTTCATGAAATAAATGTGTTAAAAAATTAATTTTAATGCATACTCCTCTTAAATTATTAGTAAAATTTATTATGAAATATGTTTTTATTAATATTTTTATAATGCATATAATGCACTCTTTATATTTATCTAAACATATTTATCGAAACCATTCACAATAGAATATAATTTGTCATCTCTAGTATTACAAAAAAGCTGATATTTTTTCTTTTAGCAATGCGTGAGTCGCATAGAAAAGTAGAAAGTAAACCTACTTGATGCATTCTATGCGTCTATGCATGTTCTTCTGTAATTTGTCACGAACAACTACACTGATTCTACTTTTTCGGTATACGCATGTAATGGAAGGTCGCATGAAACGGATGGTATGGACTTTCGGTTTTACTCCTAATGATCGCACATACCGCATTCAAACCGATCATTTCGAGTGTTATGCAAATGTTCGATTGATACCCGTTCAACACTCGTTTGAAAGAGGCATAATTTTTGCGGTGTTTTGAGTGATTGAAAACAAAAAGAAACGATGTAAAAAATCATAGTAGGGAAGTGCCGTGGTCTAGTAGGTAGTGTGTTGGCTTATTAGACGAAAGGCCCGAGTTCAAATCCCTGGTCAGACATCAAAACGAAAATATTTCTTCGACGACTTCCTCTCAGCAGATTTCTGCCAAAAACTCTGAGAGTAAATAAACCTGCCATGAAAAAGTTTCTCAAAAAATCTATCGTTCGGAGTCGACTTTAAACTGTAGGTCCCGTTACTCATGTACAAAATTAACGCACACAACACGAGTGGTGTGAGAAGCTAGGACATTGTACAATGGGTCAATTCGACCTCTGGGTACTGTACTTGTCACAGTTGACAAGTACACGTCCTCTAACCTAACCTAAAAATCATAGTACTGTTTTGCAAAAAGGCACAAAATCAACGAGTGTGCATTTATGCATATTTAAAGGAAAAAGAAACTTGTAGTCTCTATCGTTCAAGAAATCACGAATCATACGCACTTTTTACAACAACAAAAATAAATGTTCTTCTATATTCTAAAATAATGAGAAAAATGAAGTGTTTTAGTTAGATTTTTTATTGTTATGAATTTTATATATTATTAAGAAAGAAGTATTTTATTTTAATAATAAATACACAATAGTTTTATAAGAAACAATATTACATTACAAAGCATAAAACACATTTTTAAAACAAAAAGGAAAGAGATATTTTAATTTTCCAAATTCTTAAGATAGGAGTTCATAAAAATTAAGCTGTCGAACGACTTAGGTCGAATTCTGTTTCTTTTTTCGGCAATAACATTGCCTGCTAAAGAGAAAGGTCTTTCGGCAGTAGCACTGCTAGCAGGTATAGAATGAATTTGCAAAGCAAGTTTTGATAAAAATGGAGAATTCTTCTTTATGTATCTCCACCACTTTAATGGGTCAAAATCTTCAGTAATCACAATTTCGTACTATATCTCCTTACTACTTCTTCAGGTGTTGCTGTAGAACACACAGTCGAGTTTTCCAATAGGTCAGGTAAAAAAAACTCTATGTCTTTCATTTGTGATGACTGGCTTACTGAAATCCGTGAATCTGGTTCTTCATTTATAGCTAAGGTTGCCGAAGTAGATGGACGTGGTTGTGAAGGATAAGTTAAATTAAATTTTTTGATTTTACTAACGCAAATCTTTTGAATATCTTGTAAATATTCTCCTTGCATTGGTGATGATGGTGTTTATAAAGAAAAAGCTGCCTTATGCCACATACTTATATTATTTTTCCAAATTGTATCAGTATTATCGGAAATATTTGTTTTTAGTGCCATAATTGGCGTTATATTGGAATTGTCAGACCCGCACAGAGTTTTAATTTTGTTAGTCGATGGTATTACAAAACATAAAGAGGGAAAACTGCAAGGATGAAATTTTTTGAAAATAATTTCAAAGTTTTGGCAAAGCTCTACTAAAACTTTAAGCGTTGAATTATAAATAGGTAGCAGCCTTTGACTTTCCCCTTTCTCCTTTCAGTGATAGTAAACCAGTTGCCTACTATTGATTTCAACATAATGTAATTAGAGTTCCAGCGGTTGGGGCAAGGACTCTTTAAAGACGTTGACAGTCTGTAAGTTTGCCTTTTTAAAATATTTTACTATTTTATTACATTCAACTAAAATTTCTGCTAACTCTGCTGTTTCCTCAAAGGACTTGTCTAAAATATTTGATAACAGGTGGCTGCTGCAGTTTAAACGTATATTGTTTTCCAAAGATTTAACAATATATATATATTTTTTTTTTTATAAAACCAGCACTCAGGGGATGACCCCTACTCATGCAGTGCATTGTGCAGGTTTAGGAAAATAGGTTATAGGAAGGTGGAAAGAAGGAGTAGTGTTTGTAGACATTTGAGTTACAAAAATCGATGCGAAAGCGACCCGTCATCACGATAAGGAACAATTGAAAATCAAACGCCCTACCTCAAGATGCGAACGGCAAGGAAACGAGTTGCTACTAGGTGACTATAAAATGGCCAGTGTCATACCTTCACCATTAGACAGTCTACAGTAATCGTCCCCAAGAAGCCCGCATCATAAGGTAAACAACGCCACTTTAGTTTGTTGTTATTAATATTCAAATTATTGCAGTTAGGTGTATGTAATAGGTGTGTATGTAATGTAATAGGTATGTATGTATGTAATAGGTTATCTTTAATAAATATTTCGTTTGATGGTGTTGTTGTTTAAAAACTGTAATTATTGACCGCGGAATTGTTATTGCTTCGGTTTTGTTTTATTTTAATTATTATTTTTTATATTTATGTGTTATTGTTTGTGTATGTAATAGGTATGTATGTATGTAATAGGTTATTTTTAATAAATATTTCTTTTGATGGTGTTGTTGTTTAAAACTGTAATTCTTCGTTTGGTGGTGTTGTTGTTTAAAAACTGTAATTGACACAAAATAGACGGACAGCGCGAATACGTCTGCGCACGACGGATGTCAACCCCCTATCTGTAACAAATTTTAAATTTTGAATGTTAGAAACTCCAAACTCACTGAATAGATTCTTCAATTTTTCATTTATATTATCTGCAGTTGAGCTTTTGAAATCCATCGATTTCACTCCTAAAACATTGTCAACAGGAGCCAGTTCTTCCAACAAAGTTTCTTTTAACGTGGTTGTTTGTTCAAATATCAATTGTTGAGGTTGCATCACCACTGCTCACCACCTCGCATATTTCCTTCTTTAATTTGGACTTGCAGCCAGTTGTTAGTTTCTGTACCTTACGAGAAACCGTTGTCGCGTCTGGAAGGAGGTCGTTGACATTTACGTTTTCACCGTACCTTGCGTCTAAGTATATAAAAAACTTAATTAGCTTGTCAAAACCAGTAACGGAGACAGATGAGAATGGCCGGCAATCTTCAACGACCCATGAAGCACAGGTATAGATGGTAGCAAATTTGTCTTCAGTTGCCACTTTTTCCAGTACTACCGCCTCCTTCTCATCTTGGCAACATTTATGTCTCATAAGATTTAAAGTTTGGTTTTTTATATATTTTAAAGTCTTAGCACACTCCGTCCAGTATACCAAGTATATGAACTCTTTCAAATAGTTATGCTTGATTCACCCCTGTTGTGCACTTTTATATGTGGCAAAGAGAATTTTTACCCTGATTCTGTAATTCGAATGTTTCTCTCCCGAAAAAAAAAACATGAAGAGAGCTATTGACCAATTTTTCATAATAAGTGAATCATGCTACAGAAAACTCAGTAAGAATAACATTTGTTTTGCGTGACGCCACAATTGTACGGTAGATAGTATAACCACAATCAACCCATTTTTCAATTACGACCCTTTTAGCAGTCTTTTGGCATTATTCATATGACGGAAATTTCCTACTACAACTTATTTCCTTGGCAATTTACCAACCTGCTCTGAAAAATTTGAATACCAGGCAATAAATGAATGAAATCAAGTGATTAACGAGAATTTTGGGAATTCAGATAATTAATGACACACACATCTGTAGTTATTTTTGAAATTGGACCCTTTCTAGATTATTAGCAAGAGGAGACAATTCATTTTTTGACATAAACGTTACAAATACTAATTTATACATAAAATATATATATGTATAAATAAAAACATAAACATAAATTTAAATTTATTTACATACATATACATATAAATAAATACATTTAAAATCACTTTTGTCTTATTTAAATTTTTTAGAATAGTAAAATTAAAAATTCTTGAAGCCATCACTGACTGGTGCACTTACATGATTACAATCATACTCGTTTGATTATTGCAAAACAATCTTTAATATTTGTATAGAAAATACATATATTTTGCATTAATGCATTTTGGTTTCGTTCAATGCTGACACCGCAAAAATAATGTCTATTTCAAACGAGTGTTGAACGAGTGTCAATCGAACATTTGCATAACACTCGAAATGATTGGTTTGAATGCAGTAAGTGCGATCATTAGCAGTAAGTCGTTCGAGTGTTCTGATCGATCGTGCATAAAAATTTATTAGCAGGAGTAAATCAACAAAAATGTGATTTTTGCAGTTCTCTGATTCCAATGTAAAAGATATTTTAATATCATACTCATACTACTCATACTCAAAGTTTGAAGTACTCATCGTACTCATACTTAACAACATGCATGATTTACAAGAGTCACAAAATAAGTCTGATTCACGTATGAACACTACAGTACTCACTAGAAGGTTGTGTGTTTGCTTTCTTTGTCTTTTTCCTTCTTCTTTTTTGTAAATGCAACAACAACTAAGACTGTAAATTTTGATGAATGATTCGAATCACTCGAATCATTTATGAGTATTATAAGTATTTTACTAAATTTATGAATCTAAATGAGTCGGCGCATGAATCAAACATATTTTCAAATGTAATGAGTTTGATGTCAACGTTTTAAGCCGAAAGTCCATACCACCCGTTTCATGCGACCTTGCACTACATGCGTATACCGAAAAAGTAGAATCATTGTAGTTGTTTGTGACAAGAAACAGAAAAAAATGCATAGACTCATAGTATGCATAGACATATAGAATGCATCAAATAGGTTAAAGCTGGAAGTCCACTCCACGCGTTTCCGCGTCAAAGTGTTGCGTGCATTTCATACCTTCTTCGCATTCTAGGCTTCAAGTTACATGCAACGCTTTTTACGCGCCAATGTTTGTTTTGATCAACTGTTAGCAAAATAAAAACATTTGATTGAAAATACTTGAATAAACATTTCATACAAAAATGGCAAATGAAATTGAAAATTTTAAAGAATTTATAGAATTAATTGAGTTTGTGAATGTAATATTTTGTGCCACAAGTGTGTACAATAACCTCCAAAAGCACAAACGACGATTTTGGGTGCGTCCTTTGTACTTGGAATGAGATCATAAAAAAATTTAAACAAATTAAAACAAAACAACTTGTCAAAATCAGCTGTTTTGTACGCGCGCCGCTTGCGATGCTTACAAAAGTAGAAAGTAGATCTACTTTTCGCGTTCTATGCGTCCTACGCTTTTGTGCGTATAACTTGCACCAAATAAATACATTAATTCTACTTTTTTGACAGCCGCGTAGAATGCGAAAACGCGTAGAACGCGCGGTGTGGACCTCCAGCTTTAAGCATTCTATATATCATTAATGTATTTATTTGGTGCAAGTTATATAATTTGCTAACTATTTTACCACAACAGCTGATCAAAACAAAAAACCCGTCGCATATTTACCGGCAGGATGATCCTCCCTTTAGCTTAACGCTCAATTATATCTTATCAGAGTTTTTGCCAGAAATCTGCTGAGAGGAAGTCGCCGAAGAAATATTTTCATATTTTCGTTTTGATGTCTGACCTGGAATTCGAACTCGGGCCTTTCATCTTATAAGCCAACACACTACCTACTAGACCACGGCGACTTCTAATTCATCAAATGGTACTTTTGTAAAAAATATTTATTTATTCTTAAGACACGTACGGAATGGAATAGAAAAACTAACGACGTATAGATGTTAATCATCAACAGAACAAAAACCGTTGATTCGAAACGTAAAAGCCCCGCTTAGTTAATTGTCCACGGAACGTAACGGAATATACGTTCATTTTAGCATATGTAAAGCAAATTAAATACTTACCGAAATTACATTACGATTCGGCAGGCGTTCTCATTGCTTTTCTTGTTCTAAAAAAGAACGTACGTTGTATGGACGTTGTGCTAAATGGGGCTAAAGACTAGTTCTACCTTTAGCATTATGTTGAACATGTTCCTAACCTAATAATAGTTGAAAAGTGCGAATTATGAAATATGTAATTATAATAAAGTACTGGAAGTGAAACGGGCTTACTGCGGTATTTTTGAAATTAAAAAGTACTGAATTTTTCAACACTGGTTTGTACGCAAATTGTGAGCTTCGCAAAATATTTTACTAATGTCATCCATGTTTCATAACTAATTTAAATAAATAGAGGTCTACATTAATATCGTATTACCTTTTTGGTAACTTTTTGAATTATCCGTTTTAGGAAAAAAAACTGCTAATATAACTACAAGGATATTAAAATGCTCTTGTAACACAAAATATTTATAAACTGTATCAAGTATGAAAAATTACAATATCCAGACTCATGGCAGATATTTTTACCCCAAATATTACAAACATAATTCGCATTTGAACATTCATGTTGCCTAGAACTATAATTTAATATTCAAAGCAATCCAAATTATCTTTAAAAGAATTATCTGTACTAAAAAAATAAAAAAGATCCAAAGGATGAAAACAATTGAATATAAATCCATTTCATCACCACAGAAAACGAAAAATCACTGAACGCGTTCGAGGAAAATTGTCCCTTTTATGGCAAAATATGGGGAGAGTGATACAAAGTCAAATTATGAACATTACAAACAGAGCTTCGTAGCAATAGGATTCAAGCTGAAACTTGACAAATTTGATATATTGTTCAGCCAATATTTATGATTTTAAAAATATTTAAGTAATTAACTTCCAGAAAAGAAAAAGGATAAGACTATAGTAAAAAGACAAAAATAGGCGATCTAGCAAAAGTGGGCATGACTTCTCCCATATAAAGTAAATTATAAAATCTGCATATCTAGAACACCAGAACAGTCAAACTACTCAAATTTTGTACGAATATCTTTAATTCAATATGATTTTTTTGACAAAAATTGGCGACCTATCATTAGAGGGCATGGCACCTTCCATATAAAGTAAATACTAAAATCTGCATAACTGGAAAACTTTAACAGTTGGAAACCCCAAATTTTGTACAAGTATTTTTTTAAAATATGCCGCCTAAAAGGAAAAGCATGGTATGGAAATTTTATCAGAAAATTGATGATAGGAGATCTAAATGTAAGCTCTGTCAAAAGGAAATAAAGACTAATGGAAATACGACAAATTTGATGGGGCATATTCGTAATGTACAAGTTAAGATACTACATGTTTTCAATTTTCTAATTTTTAATATTTAAATTATATAGTTTTAAGGATTAGGTTTAAATTAATGTTATACTAAGCCTACATAGTAGGTAGTTGTTCAATAATTTATAATAATAACAAATGTAATAATAACGAAGATAATGACAATTAAGTTAGATTAAGATTAACATTTTTTCCCAATGATCATTTATTTACTACCGTTAAAAAGTTCTTTACATTTTTTTAATTTAAATCACAAAGTAAGAAAATAATATAAATAATACCAACAACTGATTTCAAAGTCATTTAAAGTCATTCCACTGATGACTTTTAATTGATCTTTACATTTATGTTGTTGGTATCCTTTGACATTGAATTGCTATTTTTAAATTTTGTTTCTTTAAATTCTTTCTTTTTGTGTTTTTGTAAATTACGGTTTTAAAATTCTGCTACTGCAAATAATTGATCAGGGTTGAAGAAGTAATTAGAATTAAGATATTGTTTATTAATAAAATTGACTTCAACAAAAGCAGAACATAGTTCGCAAATTAATTAAATAAAAGATTAATAATGTAAAAATTAAAATATTAATAAATTAAACTTAAGTGTTAAATAAATAAAGAATAAGTAAACAAAAGTAAGCAAGTAATGTGAAAATTAAAATAATAAATAGAAAAATATATCAAAAACAAATTGTGAAAAAATAATAAAATAACTTACACAAGTCTGCTTACTCAGAAATTGATCCACTTCAAAATAACTCATCGGAAGCAGAAAAAATCACAAGTTCATTTGGAGAATCAATAGGTAATGAGACCGATACTGACTGTGCCACTCCTCTACCATCTACAAGTAGCTACTATTAAAATTGAAAGTAATTTCAAATTTAATTTGGAAGTGCATTATAAAACGCGTCAAAAAACTGTTAAGTCTAGTCTAGTCAATTGCCTGTTATATATGACCTGTAAAGAACGCCATCATTTTACAATAGTTGCATTTATATACTATGATGTGTTTTATTTCGTCTGTTCCATTCCTGATTATCCTGTTTAATATCGAAATATTATTCGCTACCACTTTTTTTGAATAGGAACATCAGAATTTGCCAACAAAAGCGTTTTGACTCTCTAAATTTCTTTTATCTTATTTAGAACGCAATCCCATATGATAATTTGACAATTTTTCTCAATCTTCGAAATTGTACTTATAAGGAATAAATAACACGAAACCATAAATATTTTACCCGTTCATTATTTGCGGCTAGTATGCATTTATGTTGCATTTTAAACAGTTGACAACTGCAGTGCTGCCATTATTTGCATATTGCAACATATTGCGCATTATATGCAGCGCTGTGGTAAATTTACGAAAACGGCTCGGATCTTTAATATATTTAACAATTGAAACTCTTATCCGAGTATTGTGGAAATAAAGGAACACCAGTAATGTATCCACCAACTTTCTCGATATAGGAGTATGTACGAAAATTTTCAAGAAAAAAAAATTTCTGTGGTTAATTAATAATACTTTTTAACTGCGACAGATTTATACATTTTATCATTGGTCAATTATTAGTTATGGTTTGTTTCGAAATGCATCACTGTAAGGCATCTGACGTGCAGTATGTCAGCAAAAGAAACAAAGCAAAAAGCAGGTGTCTTAAGTATAACGCATTTGATGCGTAAAAATAAGCAGCCAAACAAGCATGATACAAGATATTGCTTGTAAAATGGAAGAAGAGTAAGTTCTAAAATTACAAACTTCATATTTATAATTGTTTATTATTTTATTGTAATAGTTATAGCTTCGAAAAAGATGGAGAATTTTTAAAGCTTTTAATAAGAGTTCGATTGGATATGGAGGAGGACATCTCATCCGGACGTGTAAAAAAATTTGAACTTTGGAGTACAGTTTGGGAAAAAGTAAAAGAGGAAATACCCAGTTTGAAATATTCAAAAGAACAGATTACTAGAAAATATTTAAATTTGTTGACAACATATGGAAGAATTAAAAACAGAAGTATGGAATCTGTAAAAACTGCAACAACTTGGGAGTATTTTGATGAGTTTGACGATGCTTTTGGTGATAGGTATCCCATCAATACTTCCACACACCATTCTCCGAATCCTGATATGAGTGAGAAAAATTATTTTAATACAAAAGGTTTATAAATAGCAACTATTAAACTTAGAATTCTGATAGTATTTATTTCTTTTAATTCAAATAATTGCTACATACTTTTAATTTATTAGATTTCCCGCCATTCAAATCAAATGAATCATTTTCGAAAAATCGCATAGTCCTGTAACTACTAACAAATGATTCCATTTTTTTTAAATTTAATATAAAACTTGATAATTTAGGTGAAATGCTACATGATTACGACTGTGGTGCTACTGATCACAAGGAGCTTTTGGAACCATTAACCGATGGTTAGTATCGTTCTTCGTTACAAAACTTTTTGGGACAATTAAATGTTTATTGTTTACAGATTTTCTAAAACCTAGGAGGCAATTATAGCAGCTTTTCCCGCTTTACTCTGAAGTGGCCATAAGTGCCGACACAGTGGAATAAACCAAAGAATTGGAGTCTGACTTCAGACATTTTCAATAAATCGAACTATGAAAAATATTTCTTTGCCGACTGACTCTTAGCAGTCTTCTGTCAAAAGATCTGAAAGCAAAATGAAATGTAATAGTATGTAGTATATAGAATATAGTATATATTAATAAATAATAAAAACAACTAATAACATTAATAATTTTTAACTTTTTCTCTCAAGAAATTAAAAAATATTGACAACTTTCAACACGAAAACTTTTTTATGCGCATTACCCCTACAAGAAATTAATAACCGAAACTAACACATACAAAACTTACTTACTACCACACATGTAGTTTTTATTTGACTTTTAATGCTTCAGAGTTGTATTTGTTAATATTTATTAATTTCAAAAACTCAATCGTAGCAGGCTTTGAAGACAAAAATTTATAATTATAATACTGTGTGAAAAATAGAATAATAAGAAGTTTGTGGGAAAAAAATAGAAAGATAAAAGAAAAAAGGGAAGTGAATCAATTTTTTTTGGAAAAGTTTTCGCCGAAACTACGACTGAGAAGTTTATTCTTTTTGTATAAATAAAAAATCTTTTACTGAAGTCTAACCAACAAACATTTGTGAATTCAACAACCAACGTCTTAAGCTTTTCTATACGGATAGAAGAGTAAGAAGTCGGACATTCATGCTACAAGGAAGGAAAGAGTTTTCTTTTGTGTGATTTATTTGTGAATTTTAAATCCTCTAATTTTTGGTTACTTTTTTGTATAGTGTTCCAATTCGTACATGCTGCCATTTAAACCTTGAAGGAACATGGAAGCTCATCTTTGCCAGCTATCAAGAAATACCTCACCAGCACATATAAGGTAAATGCCCAAAAATTGGCTTCATTGATTTGAAGGTAAGGGTGCTTCTGGTTCATTCAAATTGTTAGCTGCTGCTTCAAAGGACCGCCAAAAATATTGCTGAGAAGAAGAAGGTAAAAACCGTAAAGAAGACAGGCACTGTTAAAGCTAAACCAGCTAAAAAGGCCCCAGCAACTAAACCAAAAGCTCCTGAGGCCAAGAGTGCAGCCGTTGCAAAGCCCAAAAAAGTCGCTCCAGCTAAGAAACCAGCTGCCAAAATTATTATTATTACTATTATTATTATTATATATATTATAAGATTTATTTATATACTATAAGAATTATGTAATTTTTATTCTGTTTTTTTTTTCTTCTGTTTACAGATTATTTTTCTCAATGTTTTATATTATATTTATATTATACATATATTATATTATATGTATATTAAAATTTTATAATACAAATATATGGAAACAAAAATTTTTTCAATTTATTCAGTAAGTTTGACTAGTCACAGTTAACTAGTTAAATGACTTGTCAACAGCCAATAAGTTTGACTAGTAAACTGTAACTAGTAAACTAGTCATTAGTAACTTAAAAACAACGAAAGAGTGAGCAGGTTAGATATATGTTTTACAGTCGAAAAAATTCATATGTTAGAAAGAGAAGCAAAATCACATGTACACGAATGTTTACGTCAAGGTTTTCACATTGCCGTTCTGGTAGGGTACGTCTTATTTTGATCTTGTAATATTTATCTTCTTAATAACCTCTTACACATGAAACTATATTCATTGTGACCGAAAATCAACCACATTTCGATTAATATTTAAATATTTAAGAATCTTTAAAATTTTCATTGAAGTAATTAAAAAATATTCAAAATTTTCCCTTTTTTAACACACAATAAATAAATGTTTGTTTACATTTAATTTTTCTATTTCATACACCAGTTTTCACTCTGTATATCTGTTGCTTCTAACACATTTGCTTTGCAATACATTGTAACATTTTTTTCTCCTTCTAAGCTGTCCTGCGTTTTTATGTTATGAATGTTTTTCAACTGTCAAAGTTTTCGTTACTTGTTATATTTTGATCTGGAACACCAGAACAGTTAGACTGCTCAAATTTTGTGCAAAGATCTAAAGGTTCAATATCAATATTTTTGTTAAAAATCGGCGATCAAGCATTAGGGGCGTGGCAAACTCCATATGAACTAATTACTAATTAGTTATCAAATCATATTATTTGAGTGACATTTATTTTGCCACAATTTATAAAAATGCCCCCAAAAAAAAACACCCCTTTCCAAAAGCACCAAAAATGCATTCCGTTTGTAATACCAGAGAGCAAATGAAAGTTCGGAAGAGCGTGAAATTCGCCTCAAGACTGAAAGGAGTCGAGCTTCAACTTCTAGAGCCGCCGAAACGCCATCACAACGTGAAGAACGCCTTGATGGCCTACGACAATGTGCCACAACATCAAGAGCTACTTGAAAGTAAACGAAATCTTACCTCTTTAGCACTGGCTTCTGAAACGCCGCCAGAACGCGAAAGACGTCTTGAAGGTCTTCGACAACATGCCACAATCGCACGAGCTTCCGAGACATAGTTGGACCATGAAGGTCGGCCACAAAGTCCGCGAAAGCGTACCGAAACATCACGAGCCACAGAAACGCCTTCAGAATGTGAAAGACGTCTTGAAGGGCTTCGACAACATCACGAACTACCGAGACACCGTTGGACATGAAGGTCGGCTACAAAGCCAGTGAAATGGTACCGAAACATCACGAGCCACAGAAACGCCTTCAGAGCGTGAAAGACGTCTCGCAGGTCTTCGACAACATGCGACAACCGCACGAGCTACCGAGACACCGTTGGAACATGAAGGTCGGCTACAAAGCCAGTGAAATCGTACCACAACATCACCAGCTAATGAAACAATTTCATTTGCGTCGAGAACAAAATCGTAATCGAATGTTGGTGAATCGACGTAATGCTTTTCGTAGATACTCAGGTATTGCATTTAACTACAGATCTGATATAGATTGTACCGAAGACGAATTAGTGGCAATTGGCGGCATGAATGAAGTATGCCAATATTGCAATGCACTCAGATACAAAAATGAAACACCAGGAATGTGTTGCTCTAATGGTAAAATAGTTTTGTCTGAATTATTTCCACCTCCAGAATTATTACAATCGCTGATTTCAGGTAAGTTTTTCGAAATATATACTTTTTTTAATTTAACAAAATATTAATAAAAAATATGTTTTTTTATTTAGAAACTAATGTGGATTCACAACATTTCCTTAATAATATACGAAAATATAATTCGTGCTTCCAAATGACATCTTTTGGTGCTACTAAAGTAATTCGAGACAACTTTATGCCAACGTTTAGTGTTCAAGGTCAAATTTACCATAAAATGGGATTATTGTTGCCAATTCCAAATGAAGATCCTAACTTCTTACAAATTTATTTCATAGGAGAAGCGGATAACAATGACCAAGTGCACCACCGCCTGCATTATAACCCTGACACAAAACAATGGATTGTTGCCGATTTACAAGTGATGTTTCATGAAATCAACGAATTGGTAAGGATCTTTAAGCAAGCCAAAGATGACCCATGATTAAGTTCAGGTGACCACATAATCGCAATTCATGCTGATAGAACTCCAGCTGGACAACACCAAGGACGACACAATGCCCCAACAATGGATGACGTAGTAATTTTGATGGTGGGCGATCCTTTTGCATCACGAGATATAATCGTTCGTCGCCGTGACAATGGATTAAATAGGATAGCTGAAACTCATCGTTCATATGATGCACTTCAGTATCCAATTATTTTTCCATATGGCGAAGATGGATATCACTTTGAATTACGGCAAATTAATCCAGCAACAAGTAAATGCAACATTTTTAAAATCTTTATATATTGTACGTTTGCTAAACATAAACTAATCTATTTTTATCTCTTTTACTTTCAGATGAACCAACAAGAAAAAAAGTGAGTGCAATGGATTTCTTCGCGTATCGTATAATGATACGACAGAATTCGGTTAATCACATTCTTAATTGCAGAGAATTATTTCATCAGTAAATTGTGGATATGTACGCGAAAATTGAAACAGAGCGCCTATTATACTTACGGCGTAATCAAGCTAAATTAAGAGTGGACAATTATATTCATCTTTGGGATGCATTAAACACTCATAATGATATCAATCCCAATGAACTTGGTCAATCTGTAATTCTTCCGGCAACATTCACAGGTAGTCCACGTCATATGCAGGAATACTGCCAAGATGCAATGACATATGTTCGATCATACGGACGCCCAGATTTGTTTATTACATTCACATGCAATCCAAAGTGGGTTGAAATTCTGTCTGAATTGTCCCCTGGTCAAACCTCAATACATCGGCATGATATAACAGCACGCGTGTTTAAACAGAAATTAAAATCTTTTATGGATTTTATTGCAAAATATCATGTTTTTGGTGAAACACGGTGCTGGATGTATTCCGTTGAGTGTCAGAAACGTGGATTGCCACATGCCCATATTCTTATTTGGTTGGTTGAAAAAATTACCCCAGATCTTATTGATGATATGATTTCTGCAGAAATACCCGATCCAAATGTTGATCCAAATCTGCATGAAATTGTTATCAAAAATATGGTCCATGGTCCATGTGGGACCATCAATGCAAATTCTCCATGCATGGTTGACGGAAAATGCATAAAAAATATCGAAGGCAATTGATTCAGGAAACAATCTCGGGAAATGACGGCTACCCACTTTATCGCCGACGTTCTGTGGATAATGGTGGACGATCAATTTCAATAAAGGTGCATGGAAATGATGTTGATGTTGATAATCGCTGGATAGTACCTTACTCTCCATTGCTTTCAAAAACATTTAAAGCGCATATTAATGTTGAGTATTGTCATTCAGTTAAGTCGATCAAATACATCTGCAAATATGTTACTAAAGGGTCTGATATGGCTGTATTTTCATTACAAAATCCAAATGATGAAATTACGCAGTATCAAATGGCCAGGTACATTAGTAGCAATGAAGCAGTATGGCGAATTTTGGGATTTCCCATTCATGAGCACCATCCAACCGTTGTGCATTTATCAGTGCATCTGGAAAATGGACAACGGGTTTACTTTACAGAAAGAAATGCTCGAGAGAGGGCAGCAGCACCACCGGCTACAACATTAACATCATTTTTTGATCTTTGTAGAAATGATATGTTTGCTAAAACTTTGTTTTATTCAGAAATTCCAACGTATTATACGTGGAATGCATCAACAAAGAAATTCCAACGTCGAAAGCAAGGGAAACCTGTTGATGGTTGGCCAAATTTATATTCAACAGATGCATTAGGTAGGGTTTATACCGTTAATCCTCAAAATGCTGAATGTTTTTATTTGAGAATGCTTCTGATTAATGTTCGAGGACCAACATCTTTTGAGACATTACGTAGTGTTGATGGCGTAGTATGTGCAACATATCGAGAGGCCTGTCAGAAACTACAATTATTGGAGAACGATTGTCATTGGGAAACAACGCTTGAAGATGCAGCAGTAATCAACCATCCATTTAAAATAAGGGCATTATTTGCGATAATATTGGTATCGTGCTCACCATCTAATCCAAAAGATCTTTGGAATAAATTTAAAACATATATGGCTGAGGATATATTACACCTGGAAAGAGTTACCAACAACAATGTAACGCTTAAACTAAGTGAAAGTATGTATAATGAGGCATTAATTCTACTTGAAGACAAATGCTTGGCGATAAGGAATGTGACACTCATTGAAGTTGGAATGATTGCTCCTATTCGGTCAGGAACTGATGCACAAGATCGAGATCTACGACGAGAGATGGAATATAATCATTAAAATTTGGAAATTTTACTGGAAGAAAATTTACCAAATTTACAACAAGAGCAGAGAATGGTATACAACAATAACAAACAAACATGGAGGTCTGTATTTCATTGACGCACCTGGAGGAACCGGAAAAACGTTTTTAATTTCATTGATATTGGCAAAAGTTCCATCGCAAAAAAATATTGCATTAGCTATTGCGTCATCCGGCATTGCTGCCACACTCTTAGATGGTGGTAGAACAGCGCATTCTGCACTAAAATTACCCTTGAAGCCTCAATTTTCCGAAGATTACACGTGTAATATAAAGAAAAATTCTTCAATGGGAAAAGTATTGCAACAATGTGAAATCATAGTGTGGGATGAGTGCACCATGGCGCATAAGAAATCTTTGGAAGCCCTTGATCGCACTTTACGGGATTTTAGGAGCAATAATAACATATTTGGAGGTGCATTAGTTTTATTAGCTGGTGATTTTCGTCAAACACTTCCTGTTATACCTGGATCAACGCCAGCTGATGAGCTAAATGCATGTCTAAAATCATCATATCTTTGGCGACATGTTCACACTCTAAAATTAACCACTAATATGCGTGTTCAGTTGCAACGTGATGCTTCAGCATCAACTTTTTCCAAACAATTGCTTGATTTAGGTAATGGAAGAATTCCAATGGATCCTATAACAAAGTACATAAAATTTCCATCAGACTTTTGCAGAATTACCCAATCCAAAGAAGAATTAATAAATTGTGTATTTCCCAATATCGTGCAAAATTTTAAAAATATGCAATGGTTATGTGAACGTGCGTTACTGGCATCCAAAAATATTGACGTTAATTCCATCAACAGCAATATTCTCAACAAGGTCGATGGGAATCTAAGAACTTATAAATCGATCGACACAGTATCAAATATTGAGGATGTCGTCAATTATCCAGTCGAATTTTTAAATTCGTTAGATTTACCAGGCTTTCCACCACATGACTTACAGCTAAAAAACGGTGTTCCCATTATTTTACTTAGAAATATTGATCCTCCACGACTTTGTAATGGCACTCGACTTACAGTAAAAAAAATGATGAACAATCTTATCGAGGCGACCATTATAACTGGAAAGTTTAAGGGAACTGATGTGTTGCTGCCACGTATTCCTATGACCACATCGGAGATGCCATTCGATTTCAAGCGCCTGCAATTTCCTATTCGCCTAGCATTTGCAATGACGATTAATAAAGCTCAAGGTCAGTCCTTGCAAGTTTGTGGACTTAATCTAGAAAATCCATGTTTCTCACATGGACAGCTTTACGTCGTATGTTCGCGAGTAGGAAAACCCGCAGATTTATATGTATACGCACCAGAGGGAAAAACAAAAACTATTGTGTACCCCAAGGCATTAGAATAAGAATTATTTATTTAAGAAAAAAAGTATATATTAAATTTTAGCAAGTAAGAAATAAGTAGCCCATTAATGTATTATTTTATAATTTAAATGAAATATATCGAGCCATAACCGCAAAAATATCTCAAGCGACAAAAACAAAATTTTACTGGGGAAGGTTTTTATTATTTATTTCTTAGGCAAATTAAGTTAGAAAATTAAATTTTTTTCTGTTATAAATTCATAACGGTACAGAGTGTGACCCTGAAATTTTTATAGATGATGCAAATGATGCCAATGAATTTATTTATTACAAAAAACGATATTTGAAAAATATGTAGCTTGAGATAATTTTGCGGTTATGGCTCGATATTGTCATCAAATGAAAGGTTCATTCTTTAAGAAAAATTGCATAATTTAATTACTAAATAAATAAACTTTTTAATTATTATGTATTTAATTTCGATGGGGGGAGGGTAGCGAAGCACACCGGGTATTAGCTAGTTATAAATAAAACTGTTTTTAATCATATTTACACTTATTACGAAAATAAAAAGATTTCCCTTTTTGGGTACCCAAATCTACAAGGTAAGTTTCTCACAACAACCTTAAAAGAACTAAAAAATATTTACTAATATTTCATTTCTTCATTGACTTCTCTTAACTCCAATTAGAATTACGAACGAGTAATCATAATAACAAATTCTCTGCAGAAGATTGAGCCAATTTGTTTCAATTCCAAAATCGCAATCTTCTAAGGGCTAGTATTACAACTTGCCATTAAAGTTGAGTTTAGTTAAGGGTACCTTTAGCTAAAGGGAACTGAAAAGTCAAACTTACAGATAAAATAAAGTTAACTGTTTTCAAAAGTATGGCAGCGCCGGAGCAATGTTGATAAAACTGCTCAATTAAACAAGTTTTTCTTTAAACGCAGTGGCAACGAAGGGCCTCTTTTTGTTGTTGTTGTGTTTCCTAATTTTGTTTATATTTGAAGTTGCCATATTGAAAATAATATATATTATGGCAAGCTCAAACATAAACTTAACTTTAAAAGTTAACGGTAGGATGATCCTCCCTTTGGCCTAACGCTCACTTCTATCTTATTGGGTACTCATAATAATGAAACACAATTTATCTGCCCTTTAAAATCCTCCATTTAATGACCCTAAAAGAGAGTTTATTTTAAAATAACATACAAGTTATTACACCTAAGTTCAATCAATTCAATTTAATTGATATCTATTCTATGAAAGTGGTGATATTCCCTGTTGTGCTATTCCCCACATTCGAATAGAATTTAAAAGAGCTTCTGTCTTATGCTAATAATGCTTGGAATAATTTGTGGTAATTTTGATTCGGAATACCTGCTTGACAAAACTAATTTCAGACTTCCCCCTAAAGTGACTCGCAATTAACAATGTAGGTATTTCACGTTACAGATCTTTCTATACTAATGATGACTATTTTTAACATATTTGTTTAAATTTTAACCCTTTGCATCCGAATGGCGCCTCTGAATTCGTTACTTCAACCCGAACAGAGTCTTTGACGGGCCTTTATTATTTCTGATAATATTGTTCCTTAAACTGTGCACGCTTTGTAAATTTTCTTCCCAGGTATGAGATTACTCCGAGATTACGAGATGTATCAGATGGGATGATGAACACTTAGACGCATCTTTTTGAAATACTTTTACATGTGATTGTAACAGTGTTGCAAAATTGAAATTTTGAAATGGTACTGAACTATAACTAAAATAGTACTTTTTTGCATCAAATGGTACTTTTGTAAAAATTATTTATTTATACTTAATACACATACGTAATGGAATAGAAAAACTAACGACTTATAACTACATATTAATCATCTACAAAACAAAAACCGTTGATTCGATACGTAAAAGCCCCGTTTAGTCAATTGTCGACGGAACGTAACGGAATGTACGTTCAGTTTAGCATATGTAAAGCAAATTAAATACTTTCCGAAATTACATTGCGATTCGGTAAGCGTTCTCATTACTTTTCTTGTTCTAAAAACGGGCATACGTTGTATGGATGTTAATCTAAACAGAGCTAAAGACTAATTCTACCTTTAGCGTTATGTTGAATATGTTCCTAATCCATTAATAGTTGAAAGGCGCGAATTATGAAATATGTAATTATAATAAAGTACTGAAAGTGTAGCGGGGTACTGCGGTATTTTTGAAATGGAAAAGTACTAAAGTACTGAATTTTTCAACACTGGATTGTAAGTAAATTGTGAGCTTCGCAAAATATTTTACTAATGTCATCCATGTTTCATAACTAATTTAAATAAATAGAGGTCTACATTAATATCGTATTTTTGGTAATTTTTTGAATTATCCGTTTTATGAAAAAAAAAAATCTGCTATTATAACTACAAGGATATTTAAATGCTCTTGTAACACAAAATATTTATAAACTGAATCAAGTACGAAAAATTACAATATCCAAACTCATGGCGGATATTTTTACCCCAAATACTACAAACATACATATGTAATTGCATTTGAATATTTATGTCGCCTAGAACTATAATATAATATTCAAAGCAATCCAAATTATCTTTAAAAGAATTATCTGTACTAAAAAAATAAAAAAGATCCAAAGGATGAAAACAATTGAGTATAAATCCATTTCATCACCACAGAAAACGAAAAATCACTGAACGCGTTCGAGGAAAATTGTCTCTTTTATAGCAAAATATGGGGAGTGTGATAGAAAGTCAAATCGTGAACATTACAAAAAGAGATTCGTAGCAATAGGATTCAAGCTGAAACTTGACAAATTTAATATATTGCTCAGCCAATATTTATGATTTTAAAAATATTTAAGTAATTAACTTCCAGAAAATAAAAAGAAAAAGGATAAGACCATAGTAATACTCTTCTGTTATAAAAGACTTAAAACAGACCGTAATTCCATAATAATTTTAATGACGTTTCCACAGATGTATTATCAAAAGAATATACTACATTCCTGTATACCATTGTGGATGAATATAATGGGAAAGAATTTGGATACAATTAAATGATGAGTTTTATACTATGTTCAGACATGCACTTTTATTAAGTCAATAATCGGTTATTTGAGAACAATATTTTAAGTGTTCAGACATAATGATATACACAGTTAAGCTGCTTATTCAATATTCATTTCACAGCTGGTAAGCAAAACATTGTTTTTATTTTGTTTTTCGTAATATGCGCACTGAACATACTTATGACAGTGCTGTTTTTTAAGTTTTACTCAATATTATAACAATTTGCGTATTTATTGCGCAATAATTAATTGAAATTTTATATGAAATATTGAGCTCAATACTGGCGTTTATTTCGATTTACGCAATAAAAGTGCATGTCTGAACATAGTATTATACAAAAGCATAAATTTTTAAGGCAAAATGAAAAGGATACTTTTTAGTATCAACAATATGGCATACGAGTATATCATTTGGAAAAGGACTGAACTAAAAGGTATAAGTTGCTAAGGCAAGATGTCTAAAAGAAGATATGCTCTAGCCACAATAAAAGTCAAAATATTGAAATATATGCATATATGTATTTTAAGCAAAGAAATTGCAATATTTTGGAAATAATGAATTTGATAATGATTAATGAAAAAATTATTTTTAAAATCAATATAGTGTTTGGAGCAAAAAAATTTTCTAGGAAATCATTAAAAATAATGTATAATAATGATTCGTGAAATTTTGAACACTTTCAGTATTATTGGTAATAGGTTGTATGTAATTTGATACGAGCAATACTAAATAGCACATGTTTTTCAAGCTTCGTACAACTATTGTTCAATTCACACAAGCTGTTGTATTGAGTGTATTGTTGGACGAATATACAATAGTGTATGCTAGTTGTTGATAATTTTCATGTAAAAATCCGATATACTCATGCAAAAAAGTATATGGGGAGACCTTTGTATTCATTTGATGGAACACATTGTGATAAATTCTTTGGGTTGCCCATTTTCTGGACACTGTTGACACAATCTCAAATACATTTTTTTAATATATTTTAACATCACAACACTTTTTAAACATAAATATGTATTTAATTCCGGCCAAATAATCCCAATTCGAAAATAGACTCAATAATAAGAACAGCAAGTAGCATCATTCCTGTAACCAAAGAAATATACTGGAATATAGCATAGGCAAGGAATAAATATAGCTCCCACATCTCATCACCACAGGAAACGAAACAGTACTGATAACATTTCACGCAAATTCACACTTTTATAGTAAATCATTTTTTTTAATTTTGTAATATGCAGTATACAGGCAAATTTGAAACAATAAATGAAACTTCGGCACTAAAATTATGATTACTATGCGAAACGACCTGAAAATTCCCTTTTAAAAGGTTGTAAATAAAATTCAAGAAACTAAGATCATCTTAAAATGAAAAGAAAAACATTTGTTCGTCCATGCTTTCAATATGCAAATGTGTATACAATGTATTTCTAGAAGTTGCCAAACTGAAACTCAATTCACAAAAGAATTTTTCCCAGGATGAAATTTAGCGTTGATTAATTCAGTAATAAGGGATTTCTGTGCTATTCAATCTTATTCTGTATCTAAATGCGATATAAAAAATAAATCGATAATTACCCCTGCAAGTCTACTGTGCTTCATTTTTCTGAATGGTTTGAAAAAATGTCTACTCCTCCATGTGTGCGATACCATCAAAATATTTTTTTCGTTTGAAGGAACTATTGACGTCATAATGTGTAGAATATAACATTCCCTAGTTGCAACGCATTCGAAATGCCAAATTTTCCATGATTTTAGGGGGATAAATCAGTCTGAATTTGACCGATAGCAAGAGTTATGTTGGCTTTGGGATTTGTTCTGTATTTTGTGCCTTATTCGCATACACAAATTAAGGTTCAGTTAACATCATTTCCGTGTGAGATGATCAAGATCTCAAATTGTTCGTGCAAAATATCCAATGTGTCATGAGCTATGTAGAACGGAACGCTAAACAGTGGTTTTTTTTGTGGCAAAAAAACAATTTTTTTTATCATGTCTATCAAAACATATGTTTAAGTTAACAAAGGTAATAGGTAATTGTTTATGAAGTGATGGTTCAAAGAATTTTTTGATAATTATATATTTACATACATGTATGTATATATTATATATGTTGCCTTAGTTTGCCCTCTCTTTTGTATGGATTAATTCCATGAGAACCTAGTTATGTCATATGTGCTAAACGAATTCAAACGTTCGACGACCGGCTGGGTAATAAAAGTTTGTCGACTTAACACCCAGATTCCATAGGACGTGCGATGATCGTGATTTTTTTTTTTTCATTAAATTTGTTTCCTAAAAAACAAGTTTTTTTTTTTACAAAATTCAATTTTAAATTTTTTTCAATAAATTTAATAATAATAACACGAAATATATACATTTTTAAATAAAATATTGTCCCGGGCAAAAGTAGCAAAGAAACACAAACAGAGGATACCGGCCTCCAATGTTTCCTTTAAACACTTTGGAACTTTTGTAGAAAACAGGATTTTTTTTTGGTAAATAAAGTTTTTCCCCAGAAATAAAAAATTTTTTACAAAAAATTACTGACAAGGCTGTCAACAACTGAACAAAAGAGCATAAGCAATATGTGTGAATTCTCTCTGCACAGTTGTGCTATGAAATGGTAATCCCTGCACTAAAACGATCAGTACATTGTTGGACGACCTTACTATTAACAAGGTACTATACTACGAGGTAAATGGTATAATGCATACATATTTATGTTTTGCCTTAAATTTGTAATTTAAACAAATTTAAGAGGGTTTTGTATGTTAATCAAAAACAACAAAAAATGTTAATGAAATAAAATTCTCCATAAGATCGATTCTAGGCGTTCCATGTATTAAATACATTACGCAGCTGTTTACAGTGTGACCGTTCACTCTAGCAATAAAATTCAATTTCATACCACAATTCGGTATGAAAAATAATCGAGTGTTTAAACTTGTTTCAAATAATTTATGATTATTATTATATTCCGATAACACAGTGTGCTCATGTTGACATTTATTGTTGTGATAAGTTATTTCGAAATTTGGCTTGATAAATTCTTATATTCTTATCAAAGGCTGTGGAGTGGATCGGCGTGTATTGTCAATAAATTATTTTGATTTTGGAACTAATATTGAATTGCGAATAACAAGATTGAAATAGGAAATAGGAGTAAATCCGAATATTGTGTTAAATTCCACTCGTTTTATCCGTTCATTCAATAAATTAATTTGGTTATGTTTGTTAGATTTGAGAAGTTTATAAATTAATTCAGAGAGAATCCAAGAGAAATGGATTACAAATAAATCAAAGGTTGAATACTGAGCGGTTCTTTAATTTAATCTTCCCTCTTTTTGTCTTTTCGTACGTAAGTTTACCAGTGCACTATTTTAACTTTTAAATTATGAATTAATTTAAATATTTCTAAACTATCGAACACCTTCCCTGCAACTGTCCAGCTCTTAGTAGGTTGAGGATGCTGGGCAGGGACTTAGGCTCTCTATCGAGAGCCGACATTAGATTCACAAATAGGTTGATCTGTGTGAGAACTGCTAGGGCATCAAGGTTGTAGCCGCACTCTCTTGCATGTTTGTTTACCATTTTTTCCTCCGTCTCTTATATCCTCCCTTTCTACCTCTTCTCCTTTTCCAATTTGCTATTCCCTTCACTATCCTCTATTTCTCTTCTCTGGGACGAATTTACAATGGATTATTTTGACCTCTTGTCCCATTAACAAATACACGTCCTCAAACCTAACCTAACCTTAAAATTTCTTAAAAGATATTAAAAAAAACACTGACTTTATTTATAAATGATTTATCTTCGGCTAGATTGAATTCTAAAGTGGTAATGTAGTGCAGTTTAAGTAAGAAGTTTTAAAGCTCTGCTTGATCCTGTTTACTGTTACGGATAATGGATTTCGCTTCCTTTTTAGTGTCGAACTAACCTAATTAGATCAACTTGACCAACTCATAATTATCAATTAATAGGCGTTAAATACAATGACATTTTTATACGAAGAAAATTACGCCATTCATTACCATTTTATGTAAATTGTAATAATTGGTTGTAAAAGAAAAGTTATTAACATATGGTAACTTTGTTAAACATTATTGTATTGTTGAGACAAAACCAAACTAAATACTTCAAAATGAACACATAAACATTTAAAAGAACATAATTTAATTAACGTCCACCAAATAGCTCAATAATCGAGTCCACAATAATAAGCGCAAGTAGGCCCAATGATGCCGAAATAACAAGGAATTCGAATAAAGGGAAAAAAGCGAGTAAAAAAACTAACACCCACATTTCGCCACCATAAAAACCGAAAAAGAACTGCGAGTATACCCTTAAAACTGATGCTTTTATAGCAAAAATTGTCGTGAATAGTAAATATTTGTCAGTAAATTTCTAAGAGGCCGTTGTTTACGGACAAATTTAAAACAACATTTTTTATTTTTTCATTTATTATTATTTATTGAATCTTCATTAATAATGAACTAATAATAATTATCCAAATCTTAAAACTAAAAAGAAAATCTTAAAACTAAAAAGAAAAATTTATATATTTATTTAGGCCATTGCCAAATCAAATAAAATATTCAAATATAATAATTCAAAAATAAAAATAACAAATAAAATAAAATATTCATCTCTCATCTTCGGCCGAGCGCAAGAGTATCCTTCCTTTTCAACCGAATATGACCAGTGTGACGTAAAATAAAACTAAAATGAAACGAAATTTCGAAAAACAAAATATATTTAAATGTCAATATACTTATACGGATGATTCCTTGAGAAATACGAGACACAACTACCCAATTCTCTCCTGTGAAAATAATGTTCGTAGAAAAAAATCTCAAGAAACATTGTACGTTGAATGTTAAACGACCACAAAAAAATAGGTCTTGAAAAATTTTAACATTATCTGAGAATTGATAATAGGTTGTCCACGTTGTACTCATACTCATTGCAACCTGTACTTATAAATCAAAGTTGTAGTGAATCAAAAGTAGTTGAATTTCATACTGTTGAATCACTCATACTCAAAATTTCATGAGTACTTATGAGTATAGAAAAAACGATTCATTGCTGATCTCTGATCTATACCACGTGTATGAAAAATCATACACTTAACCAATCATGTACCTGAAAGACGTCACATAAATTTCAAAATTAATTATATTTTAGATATCAAACTGTATTTAAATATGTTGTGGCACATATAAATACATAATTGGCCATTACAACCCTTCAGTCAGGATTACGACCTATCTTCTCAACACCACTCATGTTGTGAGTGCTAATTTAATACGTGAGTGGCGGGACCTTCAGTTTAAAGTCGACTCCGAACGACAGATTTTTTGAGAAACTTTTCATGGCAATTTTATTTGCTCTCAGAGTATTAGCCAGAAATTTGCTGAGAGGAAGTCGGTGAAGAAATATTTTTTCATATTTTCGTTTTGATGTCTGACCTGGGATTTGAACCCAGGCTTCGCGTCTCATAAGTCAACACACTACCTACTGGACTAGTTTGAGTTTGCTATGATCATAGAGAAAATAACTCTATGTACATTGAATATCTGAACAATATATGAGAATTGATAATAGGTTGTATGCAATTACGCTGTACGAGTTTATTATGATCATAGAAAAGACAAAAGCTTTGTCCAGTATGGTCATGTCTAACATGAAATTCATTGGGGGTTATCGTGCCCTACGCATCCTACGCTTTTGTGCGTGTAACTTGCACCAAATAAATACATTACACCCAAACCCAAACCTGTTTTTACACGGGTTTTTTTACGCGAATTTGCAATAACACGGTTTTTTTTTAACAAATTTACTTTTTTTTTTTTTTGTTCGCTACTTTTTATTCGGATAAAATCCTTTAATCCCGTTTAACTCACACACTCACAACGTACTATAACAGAATTTTCTGTTAAAAGAAATAAACCAGCGCCAGAAGCAGCTTCTGAAGATGTAGAAGTAATAAGTATTTCTAATGACGAGACTGATATTGAGCCACCTCAGCAAAAGAGAATGCGCTTGCTATCAGAAACTGACTCCGAATAAAATAAAAAAAAATTTTTATTGAAAATAATTCCTTTCCTAATTGTCTTGAGAGTTTGATAACTAATTTTATTTTTATAAATGGAAGAGAATTTTTAAGTTTTTTCTTTATTTTTTTATAATCATAAAATGAAATAAAATAAAAACTCTGTGTATACTATTGAACTAAATCTGTGCGTTTTTATAAAATTATTCAATTTTATAGGCATATGTAGGCTGCTGCATCAATCCTATGTATATCTTTTCAGTTTGTTCATACACTTACATACATATATAATATTTGTCTTTTTTTAAACGTTTTTTTTTTACACGGTATCCACTGGAACGTATCTACCGTGTAAAAAAGGTTTGGGTGTAATTCTACTTTTTTGACACCCGCGTAGAATGCGAAAACGCGTAGAACGCGTGGTGTGGACCTCCAGCTTTACGTTACATTACATTTCTATAACCATTCGAATTGCTTTATACATAACAAAAACGATCAGCTGTTTCTTACTATTGCGGTTACATTCCGTTACGGTAGCATAACTGGGGCTTAAGAAGAGATCTAGGAACAGAAGCTGGAATTTTTGGCCATAGAATAAAATATTATAAGCCCATGGGGAGACAGGCGGAGACCTATGTACATATGCGTACCATCGAAATATGTTGGTAATTGAACTTGGATAAGGTAAAAAAATGGCCACCTCAAAACAATTTGACTGCTAGGCCGTCATTTGAATAGTCGGTTCCAATGCTTCATAGATTGTTACAGAAAGTTTTAGTTAAAATTGGAATAATTTTTTTATTTCAAATTCTATCGGATAGCAAAAAAACCTGTATAGTAAATAGTGAGTGTCGTATTTTCCACCAGAAGAATTTATTGAGAAGTTTATTCCTGCTTGTTAAAAAGAATTTTTGGGTTCCAACGAGATTAACTCATATTGAACAATTAATAGGTGTTACATGCTATGGATACTTTAATTTATGTGTCAATTTTAATATTTGGCCAATTCACACGACTTTGTATAGTGTATATTGTATTGAATACACTTGGTTATTTTTGGACTCTCAATGCTATGCTGTATTGTGTACTTTGTATTCCAAATGACTTCTTATTATTCTTCTTCATATTTTTTTCATTCACACAATTTGGTAGCACGAAACCAATACAACTTTTAAAAATATATGAAATAAATGTGTATAAGTGTATCGCATTTTTACATGAAAATTATTAACAACAAGCATACACTGTTGTATGTTCTTCCCACAATACAATGAATACAACGATATAACGGCTTGTGTGAATTGACCAGTAGTTGTACGAAACTTGAAAATAAAAACTTAAAATAGCGTGAACGCCTTGTGTTCGGTGTAGTGTAATAAATTGATAGATTAGAACACTAGAGTCTAGACTCTAACGAGCTATCTAAAACATGTGCTATTTAGGATTAGTCGTATCAAATTACATACAACCTATTACCAATAATCCTGAAAGTGTTTAAAATTTCACGAATTATTATTATAAAGGGCTATCCAATTCGTGGTTTCAAAAGTATGGGACTGGAATTCGACATCTGTCAAACTAAGTTATGTGAAATCAATTATTTTGAAAGTCTGACATTGACGAAAATGGATCGCTTAACTATCACACAACGCATAAAAATTATCAAAATCTACTACAAAAATGGTTATTCTGCTACAGCCAAAATTTTCTTCAGCGACGAAGTACATTCCACTCTCGGTGGGTATGTTAATAAACAATATTGTCGTATTTGGGGTTCTGAGAATCCTCAAGTAATTAAAGAGAGGTCATTACATCCAGAAAAAGTCAATGTTTGGTGCGCTCTTTGGTCCGAAGGTGTGATTGGACCTTACTGCTGAGATACCACCCAATATGTGTCAAAAAGTGGTCGAAAATTACCTCAAAAGAATCAATGCTTGCAACTTGCTTGCGGAGGTCATTTAAATGATGTAGTGCTTCACACATAATGTCAACGTTCAAACTTTACGATAAAAATAAGAAATATCATGAAAAAATATTTCATATGTGTTTTATTTACGTTTACTTTTGAAACCACGAAATGGATAACCCTATATATTCGTCCAACAATACACTCAATACAACGGTTTGTGTGAATTGAGCAATTATTATAAATCGTTGTGATATTATTGTTGGGCTTGTAAAAAGAAAAATTATTTCACGCTTAATTACTGTTTTTGATATTTTTTATTGCATTTTTTAAGTTTTTAAGAATTTACTCATCACAGGCGTAACTAAGCAAAAAGTATTGGTGAAAAATAGTAGGTATGATTCAAACGCTAGAGCATATTGTGATATTAATTTGCGTCATCCATATGTAAAATAACAACAACTGCCTGAACACGAACATTTAAAATACTTAAGATCACAATCACATGAAGATCACTTGTCAAACATACATTCATATTTAATTTAGAGCATTATTTCAAAATATGTATATACATAGGTACGTAACCCTCTCTATGCATTTTCACAAGTATAATCACTATTACAATTGCAAAAAATAACACGATATAAGGCAAGGCCGGAAGCACAAATACCGCACCCATTTTATCAACACAGAAAACGAAAAAGCACTGAAAGTATTCGATGCAAATTGACTCCTTTTAAAGGAAAAACAAGAAAAGTCATACAAAGCAGACAACAAATAAATTTAAAATAATGGAAAACATTATTTCTTCAAAAATTAATCATTTCCTAATACACTAGTAATAGGTTCAATGAATAGGTATGAAGTATTGCTTCATAAGTTGTCTACGTACTGTCTAGTCTGCTGTGAAGTGATATACATCGATGTTGTAAAAACACATCATATATCTTATCGACACATTGAAAAATTCGATTTTTGATTGTTTCCTCTGGTTAGAGAAAGTATACTTAGTTAAAATTCTATTAAATAAATAAGTGAAGTACGGCAATAAGCTAGGTGTCACAGCTTTTACAAGTACAGTACTCCCCGGATATAAGCACTTGCAAATATGCTTGCAGGATAGTGCAAAATATCGCTCCTGAAGGCAAATAGCCGCTTGTCATTTAAACTGACAGAATTCTATTTGTCTCATTGACAGCAATACTGCTAGAATACTGAGTGGTCGGAGAGGGCTTTGTTCATCTTCTACAGCTCGGTGTGGAGAAAAAATAATTTGCTGGGCTCCCGTGTCATTTCGGGATCACTGCAAAGATATTGCTGTATAGACATTATCAAGAGTCCTAGGCAGAGAATCAAGACGTTGACTTACCCGAGACTTGCACCAGGTCAGATTAGTAGAAGAAGAGCTTTACAAATTACGAAAGGCGAAAATTTGTCTTCTATTAGGAATCAATTAACTGAGATTGCGTTGCCTCAGTTGGTTATATTTTCTGGGTGGGATAGGATGCAGCCCATGTCTCAAGGAGAATGAAATGTGTAATCTCATAAATGAGGCAGCTAGAGAACAGGATCAATTTTGGAAAGAAAATTTTTACAAAGTGGGTGCATATAAACGAATTTAAAATTGAAGAGCATATGTCGAAATAGTTTTAGTACATTTGAGAGCAAAAATCAAAACTGCCTAAGTTTCGGTGCTACTATGAGGGGAATTATTATATTCAGGGTACTTATATCTAGAATATACTGTATAGAATTTAAATCATGAGAACGAATTGCATATGATTTTATCGATGATAAACATTCCATATCTTCGAGCTGGGTGCCTCAAAAAAACTACATAGGTTTTATAGAGGCACGTAGTAGTAAGCTTTGGAACATTAATAAATTGATTATAAAGCATATTTACGTCAAAATCAAGATTAATTTTGGAAAATTTTTTGGGAAAATCCAACTTCACCTATTACTTTCAATTTAGATTTATTGTCTATTGCATTAGAATACTGTCTGACACAAAACATTTGGCCAATTCACACTACTTTGTATCGTGTATATTGTATTGAATACACTTTTTGTTTGTGAACGTTCAATGCTATACTGAATTGTGTATTTTGCATTCCAAACGTCAAAAAGCGATAAGAAGAAGACCAGTATTCATAATTTGATTTTCAAGCAACAAATTAAAAAATATTGTGGAAAAAAGTAAATTAATTAATTATCTGTGCGAACAATATAATTTTGATCCGTTAATTGTTGACTCAAGTTACGTAGAAAATTTTTTGTATTTTTATTCTTCTTCTTGATTACTGGTATTTACATAAACTGATAGCACGAAACCAATACAATTATTTAAAATCATATGATAAAAATGTGTATAAGTGTATCATATTTTTATATTAAAATTATCAACAATAAGCATATACTGTTGTATATTCGTCCAACAATACACTCAATACAACGATACAAGGGCTAGTGTGAATTGCTCAAATGTTCTCGGTCAGTGTGGATGATGTTTCAAATCATGTAGGCCGTTCGAGGGGAACTCATCTGTCATAAAGTAGACGTACATTATCCTGAATTAAATACAATTGGTTTTTACACTATTTCCTTACTTACTTACTTAATTTGCCATTAACGACCCAACTAACGGATTTCGGCTTCCAGGCGCCTCTGTTTCTTGCGCGCCGACGCCAGTTGGTCATACCAATCGATGATAGGGCTTCCCCGATTTGGTCCTTCCAACGGATACCAGGTCGTCCTCTTCGCCGACTTCCGCAGATCCCCGCATCAAATACCCGTCTCGCCGGAGCATACTCCTCCATTCGAACGACATGCTCGAGCCAGCGCAGCCGCTGGATATTAATACGCTGCACAACGTTTATGTCGTTGAGTAGCTCAAACAGCTCACTGTTGGATCGGATGCAGAAATCATCGCCAACTCGCACTGGACCGAAGATTTTACGTAGGACTTTTCTCTCGAATGCTCTCAAGCCTGCTTCAACAGTGCTTAATAGGGTGCATGTCTCTGAGCCATAAAGAAGCGCGGGAAGGATGAGCGTCTTGTAGAGTATTAGTTTTGTCGTACGAGAGAGGCCTCTGCTACCCAATTGCCTATTGAGACCATGATAGCACCTGTTGACAAGAGTGATCCTGCGCTTGATCTCCAGACTGACATCATTTTTGATGGTAACGACGGAGCCAAGATTAATAAAATCCTTGACTATATCAAAAGTATAGTTATCGACCGTAATTGAGAATCAATACGCCGCACGTCGATAACATATACTTCGTTTTGCCCTCATTTACTGCCAGACCCATCTTAGTGGACTCACGTTCAATATCACTAAAGACAGCAGTAGCATCTAGCCAATGTATAAATCTGGTCCCAACATATATTGGCAATATTATAATTAAAGGTTCTATATCTATTCTTCGAAAATTACGATAAGTAATGTTATTGTTTTCAACACAAGTTACAGGCATGTCATAAGTAAGAAAGAGAAAAGGTAATAGTTTGCAAAGCACGAATCAGAAATTTGGTCATATGGCAGCAGTTCTTTTCTATGATAAAAAATATACAAGATCAATCAAGCAACTAGAAGTTGAATGGAAGTGCGCAGGTGTAGACACATTTACAGCATCAATATGAAGAGAAAACATTGGTCCTCTTAACGGATTGTCGAATAAAAGTTTATTATTAAAGTCACTTATTATAACAATGTCATCATATTGAATGATAATTTCCTCAAGATTAAAAAGGGATCGAAGTTTATATTAAAATTTAGTCTACAATCACAACCAAATAGATTCTTCTAATCGGCGGCTAAAATGTCAAGAAATAAATATTTTACTTCACTACCAATTTGTATTAATAAGGCATTCCGTACTATTGTGAACATAAATCGCAAGATCACTACCTTTCGCTTTCCTGTCAATATCATTTACAATAATTTTCCTATCTACCGGTAAAGTCTGTAACTCTGTAAGCTGAAATGTTTCTGTATTAAAATAAAGTATAAATTCATATATATTTTCTTCAATTTGCTATGAACTAAATATTTAAAATATATTTAAGAAAATCTTTTCTTATTCAATAAATATACTTATTCTTCAGGACTCCAATTGATTCCTTTTGTAGGTTATTTTGTTACCAGTTAAGGAGAAAAGACATTCAGAAGCTGCGTTACTAGCAGGAATAAATAATATTTTCATATAAATTTGGATTTTGTTTTTCCTTAAAAATTTTTAAAGATATTGAATTAATTAAATTATATTTCAAAATTTAAAATGGGAGTCTTGAAATACTGTCCACAAAGACCAAACCTTTGCCAAATTGAAGCATACCGAACGAATAGGATTCTGATTATCAACCTCGGCCTTGGACTTGAAGACTCATCAGCAGCACAGTCTGACCAACATGGAAGTTTCTCGAAATCAAGTTGTTCTTCCCATTTCGATTTGGTATCTGGTTCTACTTTTGACATCACTAAATGTATGAAAATGTCATTTGTAATCTTCTTATCGTCTCCAATTGACAATAAAGAATCGTATATCCCGGATACCCTATCTATCATACTTCGCAAAGCAATAGCTGAAGATTTTGTAATTTGTGGCAAATCGAAAAGTTATCTTATATTGTCGAAAAATATAAGACATTCATTGACATAAACCTTTTTCAAACTCTCTATTGCTTTGGGATAATTTTTCTCTGAAATCTGAAAAGCTTTTACTATACCCAAAGCTTCATCGGACAAGCATGGTAATAAATGATTACATTTTTCAATGTCTGTCAACGTCGGATCTTTGTGGGCCAAGTTATCAAACAAACTCATAAAATACTTATAATCAGAATATTTTCCGCTAAAATTGGGGAGTTTTATGTTTTGGGAGCCAGAAAGGACATTTCTGGCACATTTGATTGCCTATTCTTAGTCAGGATGCTCAAAAACAATGATTTGCTGGTCACACAAGTGCCTTCAAGCTCAGCTCTATCATTGTTCTCGGGATCTAAATTATCCACATCAGACTGGAGCTTCATAGCTTGGTCAATATAGTTAATTCTTCAATACGTGAAGTCGGCATTCCAACTCGATTGGATTGGATTAAAAGAATTTATCGTTTCCAAAATGGATTTACGAATTCGATTTATGTTTTCAATAATCTTGGCTTTCTTCGTAATCAACTTCTCCAAACTTTCCGATTTGGAGGGAGAATCTTGTCTCTTCCTACTACTCATTTTCAAATAACTTATGAAATCAATACAAATCCAATGTAATCAAATTAATTTATTGGTTAAATGGAATTCTCAAAGGACGAATAATTTGCTTTGGACTAGGAGACTTAAAAAAGTTATCAAACTCTCGCCGGTTACAAGATATTCGGATTCGTGTTCTATTTCAATGCTGTTATTCGCTATTCCCCAGATAGTGGTTCCACAATCAAAATAAATCACTGTTAAACATCTTCAGTTTAGTCTATAATTTAACCATGAATCGTCTTACAAACGAACAACGCTTGCAAATCATTGAATTTTATTATCAAAATGCGTGCTCTGTTAAGAAAGTTCATCGCGCGCTTCTTCCATTTTATGGTCAGTTTAATCGACCCACTGAAGCAGCTATTCGGGCTATTGTAACTAAATTTCGCACCAAATTTACATTAAACCACCAACACGCTTACGTAGAGTGCGAACTGAAGAAAATATCGCAGCTGTATCGGCCAGTGTTAATGATGACCATCAATTATCGATTCGTCGCCGTTCGCAGCAATTGGGCCTATGTTACTCAACAACGTGGAAAATTTTGCGGAAGAATTTAGGTGTGAAGCCTTTCAAAATACAGCTGGTGCAAGAATTGAAGCCGAACGACCTACCGAAACGCAGAATTTTTGGTGAATGGGCTTTTGAAAAGTTGGCCGAAGATCCACTTCTTTATCGAAAAATTGTGTTCAGCGACGAAGCTCATTTTTGGATCAATGGATACGTAAATAAGCAGAATTGTCGATTTTAGAGTGAAGATCAGCCAGAAGCATTGCAAAAGCTAACAATGCATCCAGAAAAAGTCACAGTGTGGTGCGGTTTATGGGCTGGTGGCATCATTGGACCGTACTTCTTCAACGTAACTGTGAATAGTGAGCGCTACCATGAGGTGATATTCAACTTTTTTGCTCATAATGCAGGAGCTTAACTTGCATGACATGTGGTTTCAACAAGACGGTGACACATGCCACACAGCACGCGTAACAATGGACTTATTGAGAGGAGAGTTCGGTAACATTTTATATCACGTTCAGGACCGGCCTAGATCGTACGATTTAACGCCTTTAGACTATTTTTTGTGGGGCTATGTTAAAGCTCATGTCTATACAGACAAGCCCGCTTCAATTGACGCATTGGAAGACAACATTGAAGCATTTATTCGTGAGATACCGGCCGAAATGTTGGAAAGAGTATGCCAAAATTGGACTAAGCGTATGGACCATTTGAGGCGCGGTCAACGTTTGCATGAAGTTATCTTCAAACATTAAATTATATGGACCGTACTATCAATTCAAATAAAGATTTCATGAATTTTTCTGAATTTTATATGTTTTTTTTTTTTAATTTTCCTATAGCTCTTAAAAAATCACCCTTTACTTTTGTAAAAGATACATATATACATAATTAGGATAATGACCTAACTTCTCACACCATTTATTTTGTGTCTGTGTTAATTTGATACATGAATGGCGGAATCTACTGATTTTTGAGAAACTTTATCGTGGCAATTTTATTTTGCCAGAAGGTAGTCGCCGGTGCAATATTTTTTATATTTCGTTTTGATGGCTCACATCGAGTAAGCCAGCACAGTACCCACTAGAGTATTTATATTTCATACACATACAGGACAAAAACAGCTGATTCGGAACGTAACAAAACGTAAAAGCCCCGTTTAGTCAAACGTCGATGGAACGTAATATAACATACATTCATTTTTAACATATGAAGAGCAATGCAAATGCTTACCGAAATTACTTTACGGTTTGGCAAGCGTTTTGATTGGTTTTCGTATTCTAAAAACGCACATACGTTCCGTTGACGTTTGGTTAACCGGAGTTAAAGCCTGATTCTACCTTTAGCATTACGTTGAACATGTTGTTAATCCATTAAGAGTTGAAAACCACAAGACATAAATTATGTAATAATAATAAAAGGTACTGAAAACGTCGCGGGGGTATCGCGGTATTTTTGACATGAAAAAGTTCTGAATTTTTCAATAGTGATGAGCCCAATCGATCTGTGAAACACCCTAAACATTTCGAGCATAATGTAATTAGCATTTTTAAAATCAGGATAGCAAACTAAAGTTTTTGACGGAGAAATAATAATATAATATAATAAATTAGTAGTATGTTAAAAATAATAAATCTTCTTTTGAAGAACGAGGTGCAGATATTTGATCAAGTAGTATTATATTCCACACCAACCAAAAAGAAATCAAGTGAAGTACTATGATTAATCTACTCGTATGATGCTTTGGATTCACTGTGTTAGTATGATTTAATACAAGAGCCATCAAACAGTCAATTAATTGGTCAATTCACGCGACTTTGTATCGTGTATGTTGTATTGAATACACTTGGTTGTTTGTGAACTCTGCATTGTATATTTTGTATTCCAAATGTCTTCTTCTTATTCTTCTCTATAATTTTTGGCATTCAAACAATTTGATAGCACGAAACCAATACAACTTTTTAAAAACATATGAAAAAAATGTGTATAAGTGTTTCGGATTTTTATATGAAAATTATCAACAACAAGCATACACTGTTGTATATTCGATACAACAATACACTCAATACAACGATACAACGGCTTGTATGAATTGGCCAAATATTGATTGCTACAGAATATTTGAGTTAAAATCGTCTACTGTAATAACCTCATTGCATGCAGTAGCTAGTGTTGCATGGATTAAAATAAAATTCTTCTCATTGGCCTGTAGCGTGCCAGTAGTAAATAAATCGTAATAATAATAAAAATAAATTACATACATACTGTTACGTTTTTTACCCTTTAAAAACGTTAAAAATATGAGTTCGTGGATTGCAAATGAAATAAAAGTAAATTAGTGTTTAATTTCAAAATCAATTCTTTATTGTCTGCACAAATCTGTGTGCACCCTGTGTTGAAATTTATTCACACAATAACAATTTCCTTTAAATTGTTATTCTTCTTGTACACAATAACAATTTCCTTTAATTGTTATTCTTCTCGTACACAACAACAATTCCCTTTGTTGTTCTCCTTGGTACACTCGTGCGTTAGCACTTCGAACTACGATTCTCTTCACACGCAACGCAGCGTGTCTGATTGAATTATCACTCTTCTGCTTACAACCCTTTTCGTAAGCAACAAACTTTCTGCTCGCGTAAACACTAACAACTGCTTACTTCGAACGCAACCGTGTCTTCACACAAGACTGACTGAAGTATCACTCACTCATCGTTGCTCGTTTTGCCTTGCCTTTTATATCGCTGGATCATCAGTCTAATGCATGCCCTTGGCAGAGAATGACTGCCTTCGGGAACAATCTAAAAATGTAAACAACTCGCTTCCCTTATTGTTGTTAGTGGATCTTGTTTACATCTATCCTTGTAGCGTTGTTGTTGTTTGTTTACTTTGTCCCCTTGTTTACTGATGTTGTTGTTATATTCTCGTTTGTTCTTTGATCACGCGATCAAGCCCATTGTTTTGTGGCTATGTGTTTGCTTTTTCGTTGATCATGTAAACAACTGCCTTATGTTGTTTTTGGAGCTTTTGTTTATTATTTTAATAACACCATTTCCATTTTCGTAACACTGCCGCCCACTTAAGCCTGTTCGTCCCGAATAGGCTCATTATCTCCTCTTCCATATTTCGCCAGTCGCTCTATGTGCACGACCTTCATTTTGGCTCGGGGGCTGTTCGATTTCTGAATCCTGTATACGACATCATTTAACCTTTTAATTATTTTATAAGGTCCTTCCCAGCTGGTTTGTAGCTTGGGAGATAATCCTTTCTTCCGCTTTGGGTTGAAAAATAGAACCAATTGTCCCTCATGGAAGCCCTTCGTATTCGCGGCACGATCATATCTGGCTTTCATTCTATCGCTAACCATTTTAATACGTGTGCGCACAAATTCATGAAGTTCATTTAAACTTTCCTGTTTTCCAGTATATGTGTCATCTTCCGCTGTGGCGGGCTTACAACCAAACTCTAAGTCACCAGGTAGTTTTATCTCAGTCCCAAAAATAACCTTGGCGAGTGATCTAGATGTAGAGTCATGAACCGCGGATCGGTACGCCAGTAGAAACCTCGGAATGTGTTCGTCCCAATCCTTCTGTTGCTCGCTCACTACTTTCCGCAAGTATTCCTCCAGGGTTCGATTAAACCGTTCTACCATTCCGTCGGACTGTGGGTGAAGTGGCGTCGTTCGAGTCTTCTTAATACCGTATACTTCACACATTTCTTTGAATACGGCTGACTCGAAATTTCTGCATTGATCAGAATGTAGCTCTACTGGAACCCCGTAGCGACATACCCAGTTGTTCACAAAAACATTCACTACGGTGTTCGCCTCTTGATTGGGTATCGCATACACTTCCGGCCATTTGCTGAAGTAATCCATCACGACGAGGACATATCGGTTTCCGGCGTTGCTGACAGGAAAAGGGCCTGCTACGTCCATCGCTATCCGCTCGAAAGGTGCGCCCGAGTTATATTGTTGCAGCTGACCTCTACTTCTTCTTACGGGACCCTTAGCTACCATACACTGGGTGCAGTTTGCAATCTAATCAGCCACTGATTGCTGGCATCCAACCCAATAAAAACGTTGTTTTAGTTTCTCCAGCGTCTTTGTTACGCCAAGGTGCCCTCCGCTAGCTCCATTATGGAATTCATTTAAGACTTCTTTTATTTTAGAGGAAGGCACCACTATTAGGTTGGATGATGTCTTGCCATCAGCGCTTTCCCAAAGTCGATATAAGCACCCGTCTATTACTTTTAAGCTGTCCCATTGCGCCCAATATGCTTTTGTAAGAGCACTTTCCGCTGATATTTGATTTCGGGTAGGCCGTTTGTCCTCTTTCTTTGCTGCTATAATTTATGCCAATATTGGGTCACTCCTTTGGGCTTCAGACCAGTCTTCGTCGGCATCGATTTGCATTAGCCGGATGTCGATGATAGATTCCTTCTTTTCAGCCTTTACGCAATGTCTACACTCTAATTTACATGGCTGGCGTGAGAGGGCATCAGCATTTCCATGTTTTGCACCTCTTCGATGTTCAATGCTGAAGTCATAAGTCTGGAGGTGCTCAATCCAACGTGCTAACTGCCCTTCAGGGTTCTTGAATTGCAGCAGCCATCGCAGTGCGGAATGATCGGTCCTTAGTAGAAAATGTTGGCCATACAAGTACTTATGGTAATGTTTTATGAATTCCAGCACTGCAACTAGCTCACGTCGGGTTACACAGTAGTTCCGTTCAGGCTTTGACAGTGTACGACTATAGTATCCTACGACTTTCTCAGTCCCATTGACCACTTGTCGAGAGTGTCGTCAATTCTCGGTAGCGGGTAACTGTCCTTTTTAGTGACATCATTCAGCTTCCTGTAGTCTACGCAGAATCTTGTACTGCCATCTTGACTAGGACTACAGGTGAGCTCCACGGACCAGATGATGGTTCAATTACACCGCTCCTCTTCATTTCGTCGACTAGCTCTTTAACCTCATTACGCTTCGCTAGCGGTATACTTCTGGGTGCCTGTTTTATAGGTCTTGCTTCACCAGTATCAACCTCGTGTTTGACCATGGCTGTTCTACCTTGACTTTTATTGTTAGTGGCGAAAGCGCAAGAAGCTTTTTGGCTTTATCTCTTTCTGAAGCTGCTAGACCTGCCACCCATTTCTCCACATTTTTACCAAATTCCTGTTGGTCGTTGGCTGACATTTCGGCAGGTTTCGGCGATTGTTCACTGTTGATTACCGCCTCTACTGGAACACATTGACCCACCTCGGAGTTTTTAGAGATGACTTTTTCTTGGCCTGATAGATTTACTACTCTCACCGGGACTATTTTCTGTTCGGTAGATTTGACGAGGGCCTTTCCTGATAACAAGTCCGTCTGAATTTCTACTGGTTCCACAACCCACAAGCGGTTTTCCTCACAATCTCCCTCCACACGTGCCCATATCAGCGTTGCGCTCTGTGGTGGTAATTTCTTTTGTTCAGCCGCAACTAACCTTCGGGCGTGCACCTGATGCTTGTATCCAACGTCAAGAGGTATCTCCACATTCCGCCAACTCATTGTCTGTTGCCCCATATTCAAATTGATGCCATGGGCTATCATGAAATCGGCACCAATGATAACCTCGTCCACAATATCGGCAACAACAAACACATGGCTTACACTGATGTTGGCCATAGTCACCTTCGCTTCTGTTTTCCCATGGACGGTGGCAGACTCTCCAGTAGCTGTTCGTAGCCTTATATTACTGAGTGCCTCACACTTCCCCTTGACTATATCTGGTCTGATGATAGACTGCGTCGCACCGGTGTCTATAGTGAAGGTGTGTTTTCTGCCGTTTATGTACCCGCACGCCGTAAGGTTGTTGTTGTCTTGCTGCATTACTGATATGGAGATTGTGGGGCCCTTGCTTGTGGGAGCCAGCACTTGCCCCTCAGTGCTAGCTCGTTTTAGTTTAACGGGGACTCTTGGGTAAATGGTTGGTGGTTAGCCCGTTTATTATTCCTTGCCTTTTTCGTGGCTCTTTGCAGTTCCGTTGAAAATGGCCGCCCTTTCCGCAGTTGAAACATTTAGGTTTAGCCTTTTGTCCAGTTTCTGCCAAAACTTGCTTGATAATTTCTTTAAATTTGTCCAAAAAGCATTCTTCTTCATCCACGACTTCCATTTTCCGCACTTTGCTTATTTGTGGTCTAGAAATTGTGCGAGCGGTCTCCTGGGCTAGTGCAAAGGATACAGTTTCTGCAAAGGTTGTCTTTTGTGCAGAATATACCGCTAGTTTGATGTCAGGGTCGCATATACCGTTTACAAACGCCTCGGTTTTAAAATTGTCTATTAGTGGGTGGTTTTCTCCCGGGTATGTGAGCTGCACTAACCTCTCGACCTCCATTGCAAAGGCTTGAAGTGACTCATTAGCCTTTTGCGCTCGGCACCTTAACTCCATGCGGTACAGTTCTCGTTTATGCTCGTCGCCGAATTTGCACTGTAACGCCACCATTAAATCGTTGTAGTTGTTTCTGCAGTTGGCTGGCATGGTCTCCAGAATCTCGGCTGCGGCACCTTTTAATGCCAGAATTAGTTCCAAAGCCTTCTCTTCATCGTCCCATCCGTTTCGGCTGGCTACCGTCTCGAATTGGAATTTAAAGACGGATAAGGGTGAGCTACCATCAAAGGAAGGTGGTTTTATCCTGCCGGTACCTTCTGATACGACTCGCACTTGTTCCAACCGCTGGCTCTGGAGGTTGCTGATCTTCTCGTCCATTTTAACCAGTTTTCCCTCGACGGCCTTTTCCAAATTTTCCGCTCTCGTGTCAACGGCCTTTTCTAAATGTGACACCCTTTCCTCGACATCAGTGATTCTTTTGCTGACCGCCTCATGGATTTCCTGCAGCCTTCTAGATGTTGCTTGTACTTCGGCCAGAAGTTTCTGATTTTCGGCTCTAGTAGCTTCTTGCATTTTTCGATTTGCTACTTCCATTTTTTCCATCCGTTGTTCACTATCTTTACGAAACTCAGCCAGCAGTTTTAGATTTTCGGCTCTAGTAGCTTCTTGCATTTTTTGATTTGCTAGTTCCATTTTTTCCATCATGGATGCTAGCAACGAATTTATGTCGACACAGCTAGGGGATGCAGGTGCCTTGAGCTCTCGTTCCTCGTCATCCTCGAACTCATAGGAATCGATGTCGATACCCTCAAACTACAGTTGTTCCCTTAACCGCCTTTGTAGTTCATTTTTAGTGCCCGTTGTTGGCAGCTTGAGTTTATCCAACGCACGTTTAAGCCGTTCCACTTTTAGATCGGAGAGCTTCATTTTGGTTGTGATTTCTCTTTATTACTTTTACTTTTATTTTTGGATTTTGCAATCCCACTTCTGACACCAATTGTTACGTTTTTTACCCTTTAAAAACGTTAAAAATATGAGTTCGTGGATTGCAAATGAAATAAAAGTAAATTAGTGTTTAATTTCAAAATCAATTCTTTATTGTCTGCACAAATCTGTGTGCACCCTGTGTTGAAATTTATTCACACAATAACAATTTCCTTTAAATTGTTATTCTTCTTGTACACAATAACAATTTCCTTTAATTGTTATTCTTCTCGTACACAACAACAATTCCCTTTGTTGTTCTCCTTGGTACACTCGTTCGTTAGCACTTCGAACTACGATTCTCTTCACACGCAACGCAGCGTGTCTGATTGAATTATCACTCTTCTGCTTACAACCCTTTTCGTAAGCAACAAACTTTCTGCTCGCGTAAACACTAACAACTGCTTACTTCGAACGCAACCGTGTCTTCACACAAGACTGACTGAAGTATCACTCACTCATCGTTGCTCGTTTTGCCTTGCCTTTTATATCGCTGGATCATCAGTCTAAAGCCCTAGTTATGCTACCGTAACGGAACGTAACCGCAACAGTAAGAAACAGCTGATCGTTTTTGTTATGTATAAAGCAATACGAATGGTTATAGAAATGTAATGTAACGTAACCGAAACGTCAGAATCTGTAAAAAATAGAATTTTCTTACATTTTTACGTGACATCTGCTTAGCAGTGTTAACAACATGTCAATATTAAAAATCACTAAAACTGAAAATTTAAATTATAAACAGAATTTACATTTTGTATGTATGTTATGTTTGTCTGTATGTGGAATTCTCTTTAAATAAGACCTCACATATTTTAAAAACCCAAATTATAATTTATTTCATTATTAACTTTTATAATTTAAAATAAAAATAAACACTATTTTACTATAATATTATGTATGTAGGTAGTGTTTATTTTTATTTTAAATTAGAAAAATTTAGTTATCGATTTTTAACTAATTAAAGCGTTCGAATAGCATTTCAGTTTGCATTTTACTTTAATTAGAGAAGATAAAAACGTTTTAACATTCGTACAAATTTGGTTTCCGAAATACCTGACCTGTTTCTGTAGAATAAACGATTTCACTTGCTTGTCTATTGATATAGAAAATTCGATCAAAGGCACTTAATTTTGTATCTTTGTTTTCCTCAACAAACAAACATAAACTAAATTTAGTGTTTCTGTTTGAGTGAAAGTGAAATTGTTTGGCTTACAAAAACAGTGCATACAACTTTTAATAAGTACCTTTAAATAAATATAAAATCGTTTAAAATGAAATTAAAAACTCTGTGTTGATAACATTGGTTAACAGCTGGATTAAAGAGAAACAAAAGGCGCCATATTGAAAGTAATAACAGGAGTAAAAACAAAGTTTTCAAAATGTGGAATTAATATTAAATTTATTTAAAAAACAATAATAAAATATAAACTCCATTCAAAAAACATGTCTTCTATATCCTTATCTGAATCTCTGTCTTTTAGTTTTTGCAATTTTTATTTCCTTATTTGTTTTTGTTTATTTCTTTTTTGTTTTGTTTACATAAAAACATATGACACGCTTTTACGATCTATAATTGCACTTACATTTTTACGTTCCATACACGTTACTGTTACATTCCGTTACGGTAGCATAACTAGGGCTTAATGCATGCCCTTGGCAGAGAATGACTGCCTTCGGGAACAATCTAAAAATGTAAACAACTCGCTTCCCTTATTGTTGTTAGTGGATCTTGTTTACATCTATCCTTGTAGCGTTGTTGTTGTTTGTTTACTTTGTCCCTTTTCTCTTCTTATACCTGATGTTATTGTTGCTTGCTTACTTTGTCCCCTTGTTTACTGATGTTGTTGTTATATTCTCGTTTGTTCTTTGATCACGCGATCAAGCCCATTGTTTTGTTGCTATATGTTTACTTTTTCGTTGATCATGTAAACAACTGCCTTATGTTGCTTTTGGAGCTTTTGTTTATTATTTTAATAACACCATTTCCATTTTCGTAACAATACATAATTGGCCATTACAACCATTCAGCCAGGATTACGGCCTAGCTTCTCAACACCACTCATGTTGTGTGCGTTAATGTTATACATGAGTGGCGGGACCTACAGTTTAAAGTCGACTCCGAACGACAGATTTTTTTGAGAAGCTTTTTCATGGCAATTTTTACTCTCAGAGTTTTTGCCAGAAATCTGCTGAGAGGAAGTCGCCGAAGAAATATTTTTTCATATTTCATTTTGATGTCTGACCTGGGATTCGAACTCGGGCCTTTCGTCTAATAACCGAACACACTACCTACTAGACCACGGCGACCTCTAAAAATAAATTAAATTACAGTTTTATTCATCTATTTTAGAGTTTAGACTCTGGGCATTTATATGGATAATTTTGAAAATTTTTTTTTACCTATCTAGAATCCTAATTATGTTTTTTGTTGTGTCTTTGAAAATGATTCCTGCGGTAGAGAAATAATTTAATTACTCAGTAATATCCTAGAAGTCCCTAACAGCAACGCGAGAAATAGAGAATTTTATTCAATTAGTTTGACAACGACGAATGATGGTTTCGATTAAACAATTAATGATTGTATATTAAATTTGTCGTTGTTAGGAATTGAAAACCAGAATTGGGATAATTTTTCCATGTACACTGCATTTGTCCCACCAAATTACCCGAATATACCTTAGCATTTCAGAGCAATCTCAGAGGCCTTCTTCATACATGCCAAAGTGGAGTGACGGCCAGATATCGGAGTTTGAAATCGATTTCGGACATTATTGAAAGTCACAATTTATTCGAATGTACTGCAAGAAATAATCTGATCACACAGTCCTATATTATCTTAGAGCCGACTGCTCCAATGACGGTCTGATTCAGAAATCAGCAATGAGTATTCAAAAGGATGAGTAGATTCGAATCACACTCATAATTTCTGATACTTATACGCATTCATACTTATTTTCATATAATACTCATACTACTCATATTCATAGTCTAAAGTACTCATCGTACTCATACTTAACAATACGCATGATGTTGTTGATTTCGACTCTCCATGACTCAACATTTACAAGAATCATAAATCATTCAAATCATTTATGAGTATTATAAGTATTTTTCTAAAGTTATGAATGACATATTCATTGAATCAAACATATTCCGGATGTTATGGGTTTGATGTCAATGTTGTAGTCATACCCATTTCAACCTGTATTTATATCAATGCTGTAGTGAGTACGAATGAATCATGAGTACTCAAAAATTCATGAGTACTTATGAGTAGCGAAAAAAACGATTCATTGCTGATCTTTGGTCTAATTGTGAGACAATTTTGGTTTGTTCTATCCTTTGTACCTCTTACCAAGTTGAAATATACACATCTTTTGATGGTATAGACTTTAGTTTGGAAGCTACCCCCGAGTTTCTTCTTGGCTTCGAAATATTTCAGTCTGTGACCAAAAATTCCTGAGCCGTTTCCAAGATCAGTTCTTTACCCGTTTGTATACCATAAAATATTCCCTTTCTAAAAGGGTATAAATCGTCCAGATTACTTCATTAATTTTTGTTACTAATGGTGTTTTCTTTTCTACAAAGAAAATGTCACCATCTTACAAGGTGCATTAAAAAAATTGCTGACCAACCCTGTTATAATGTAATTTTTATGTGAGATGAACATAACACAAATATGAAAAAAAGGCTATGCCCCGTGCCCTTAAAAATATGTTTAATTTTTTGATTTGTTTTCAATAAAATATGTAAACATAAAAAAGGTGTTGCCAGATCGCTAATTTTTCGATATCATTTTTTTAGAGCTTTTTTTTTTATAACCAAATAAATTTTTTTTAACACAGTTCTAACACTGAATGCAATTTTTTATATTACTGACCATGTAGCTTTAATAATGTAATGTTCTCTTAAGGTTACCCCACAAAACAATGAAAAAATTAACTTCAAAATTGGATAACGATACTAGGCGACTTTTTTTAAATTTCATCTGGTAGCCCTATAAATAAACAAAAGTCATTTGCTTTACAGGGCACTATCAGCACTCTCGATTTATACAGGGCGTAAAATGCAATGCCCTCCACCATTTTCAAGTGCGAATTATTTAGAATAAAACATACCACCCTTTTAGAGGGAGAAACATTTTTAAGAAACAAACACAAAATTGCATTTTTTAAAATAAAGTGCACATTTTTTGGTAGAAAAGAAAACACCATAAGTCTCTTAGCGAAGCACTTCACAAAATAATAGAGTCCTACAGAATTACATTCAACCTATTACACTATCCGAAAAACTTAAAAAAATTAAATACACCCAGCTAATGACATAGTGTAAGTAGAACCCAAAAATATTTTTTTTGACTTTACGCACAAATTTATTGATTATACAAACATTTCTGAACTGATGTCCAAAGTCTACGTCTTATTAGAAAGGAGAGGAATGCGCCTTTAAAACGATATACACATATATATTTTTTGACTTAATATGCTATGGGTTTTGATGAGGTAAACTTAACAAATGCTAATTTTTTTCATATTTTTTCAAGTTTGTCCGTTCATAGCAGCAAACTTTAGTTAAAAAATATGAAATAAGTGATAAAACTCTGAAAGTGCATTGTCTTGTGAAGAGATTGACACTTCGTATGATCTAACAGTCGAGTTATGTATATATTTTATCAAATGAACTTTTAGTTCAAAAATTTTCAGAATTTTTAATGGATCTTCTCACATTTGAGCGATAACTAGAAGTTGGACAATGTTTGCGCAAAGAGAAATAATAATATTTGCAAAAAACGCAAATACATATTAGCCGACTTCTGGTAGTCGTGCAAACGTGAAATTGACACATTGTGCGATAAACAATCAAGATCCATCAAAACTTTTGAACATTTTTGAGCGGAACGATCATTTGATAAGATGACATATATAAAAAATTATATCAAAATTCATAACTTTTAAGTTTGAATCATATATTTATGTATACCGTATTAAAGGCTAATCTCTCCCCTTTCTAAAAAACTTTGGATTTTTAAAATAGATTGAAATATGTTTGAGTAATTAATAATTTTGGGTGTAAAGATCAAAAAATAGTTTTGGAGGCTTCGAGGAATAAAACAAAGTATTTTTGACTCCTACTCAACCTAGTGAACAGCTTAGATTATGTAGTTACCCGGGTGTATTTTCACTGGCGCACCGTGTTGTCAATGTATTCGAATTTAGCTAATAAAATAAAAAAAACTATATATCACATTGAAGTATCGACGTGTAAGACCAACTAAAGCAAATTCTTTTGCGATCAGATTTTTTGTTTTTTGTCATCTCTCAAAAGGGAATATTAAGACCATTTTTCTACTTATCACACAGTATGAATTGGCAAAATTTCAATTAATTTTGTATTAAAATTTGTTCGTTAACTGTCTATTACAAATTTATTAAAAAAATATTCATGTACTATTCACATTAATTTTTAATTGTCATGCCTGAATTTTGCTTTGTATTTATTTTAAATTTTTTTTTTACTATAAAAGAGTTCATTTGCACTGAATGCTTTCAGTGTTTTTACGTTTTCTATGCTGATGACATGGCTTTGATACTTTATCTCATACTCACACCTGTGGTGAAATTTATTCTCGCCTTAGTTCTACTTGTATATCTTTTGTTACAGAGTATAAATTACTTCACCAAATAATCGTGTTGATCAAAGTTAATTATGGTACATTGTGATATTTTGATTTATGTTTGGAATGGTATGTTTTAAAACAGATGGTCTTGTGTCAATACAATACAATAATTTTAAATAATGTAATCAAATTGTTAATTAATTTTCTTTTTTACAATATCGTTTTTAATACAATGTTTTATGATATGTTAAAAAATGTCCGTAGTTTTAGTGCCTAATAGGAGTTAGTTTAGTTGAAATACAAAATTGTTCCGCAGTAGTGATGAAATATTATTTCCTTATATTTATTTAATTTTTTATATATTATGTATTCATATTATATTAAATTTTATATTTTATTCATACCTATTAAGTAATAATTAATAATTGTAATGATTAGTAATTTGATTATTTTTTTTTGGAATGGTGAAATAATGTTTACAATTATGAAAATTTTTGGTTAAAATAGTTCATAATTGATTACGATTACAAAATAATCACGATTAGTCTACTTATCAAAAAGAATCAAAAGTAATCGAATTGTTTTCAATGATTCTTTTTCTTTATTTTCAATAAATGAAAATTCATGCTTTCTACAATTTATTCGAAACAGTTGAATTTTAGTTTTATATACACTGCCCGTCATAACTGTAACCGCACCCCAATTAATGTTAATATTTCAGCTCGTACAGCTTGTAAGGAATTTAGTTTTTTAGTATAAGAGAAAATAGACGAAAACTTACATTATATAATAAAAATAAATTATTTATTCACTTAGGTTTCATAAATATAATTAATTTTAACAAAAACAGCTGTTTCATAACTATAACCGCAGTTTAACAAAATTATAAATTAAACAAAAAAAAATATATTTAATAATATTTTCTATTGGGTTTTGATCCGGAGAACAGGCGGGCCAGTCAACCACTTCTATGTTTTTTTGATTTAAGTCATTCAATCGTCTGATGACTTTTGTATACTGACGCGTTGTCTTGCTGAAAAATGCAAGTTTTTTCAGCCTGGGCTTCCAAGAAAGGCATCAGTTTTTCATTAAGAATGCCTATGTATTCTCCGGAATTCATTAGAGTGCTCGGAAAGGCCAAATCAAGCATTGCATAGTCGCAAAAGGCTCCCCATACCATTAAGGAACCGCCACCGAAATTTCGTTTAGAAAAATATCGTGGTTCCTTTCACAGATCCCTCCAATATCCACTGAAACCATCTGGACCGGCAAGATTAAATTTTTTCTCGTCTGAAAAAATCACCAAAAAAAGAGAAGAGAATCAATTAAATATGTACATACATAAAAAAATAAAAAATATTTACTTACCTGACTCCAGTTTGTTTGCAAATTTTTCCTTGCGAATTCCATCCGGACTGTCTTGTGGCGCGTGAGTAATCTTGGCATAGTCATTAGCAATTGTCTGGTTATTGTTCCGAATTCTTTTAGCTTATTGTGGAATTTGACACTTTTACGCCGCAATCGGCAGAAATTTGGGAAAGGCTTTTCATAGAATTGCTTGCGGCTTTAACAATTCTGCGTCGATCTTTTTCAGATAACTTTCTTTTTGGTCCGCCGGTCTTATTTTTGGCATACTGCCTCTGATTTTTGACAAAATTTCTTACCACTCTGTCCGCTCGACCTAGTTTTCTACCGATCTCTACCTTTTCCAAAAAGGCCAAAATTTTTCCTTTTCCGACATCTGTAAGATATGTTCCCCTTGGCATTTTATTTTAATTGAAATAAAACGTTAACTTGCCAACAAAAAATTTACAATTTGGACGCATTTATAATTTATTTTTAATTTAAACGCGATGCGGTTATAGTTATAGAAATACATTAATTGTTGTGGATTTACCAATTCAAAGAGTAACTGACAACTTTTTTGTTTGAATAAAACTACCGTTATAATACTATAATATACCGTAAACCCTTTCATGAAAAATTTCTTTTTATTTTTTGTATTTATTTTAATAAAATCAAAAACAATATCAATTAAAACACAAACTGAACAAACCAAATATTAAAGATGTACGATGAGGAGCTTTTTCCCCACCGGCGACGATATAGAGCAATTCTGCAATTCCGAATTGTTGTCTATATGTCACTGAAATGTTCTCTGGGCAATGATAACTTAAGTGTTAGAAGAGCAAAAGGTATTGCGACAGTGACTTGATTAAAGACAAACGATTAGCTCGCTTGAATTCAATGTTGTTACTAACTACTTTATTTTAAAATCTTTAACTTAAACCTATCGGTTACAATGTAAAAAGTAAGCCCACTGTTGTTGTTGCTATTATTTGTTTCTCGCTTCCAATGTACCAATTCATTTGTACCTATTAAACTCTACGCATAAAAAATTTACATATGTAACTGCAAAAATATGATTGGAAGTAAATAATACCTCTGTAACAAGAATTACAACATTATATGTATATAAGAAAAGAATGTAAGTGAGAAACAAATAATAAAAACTAACGGGTTACAACCAAACTAAGCTTAGCTTACACAAAATATAATCAAATTACAGTGGGCAAAATATGAAATGTATTTAAATGCAAAACTAAATGTATTTTAATAAACAATATAGTTAAAGGCTTTAAATACAATTAATAAGTAAATCAAATGAAAAATTAATGAAAAACAAAGCTAATATAAATTAAAAAATGGAAAATATAATATATTTATGCGGTGACCTAACATACCGGCCCCATTGAAAGGACCCTTTCAAGAAGATAGTAGAGCTAGTCTGTGGATAGGGCGACGCATAGTTCCCTTTGTAGTTTTGATGTCGACGACACGGACCCGGTCATCTCTGCCACGGATGATATTGACGACTTTGCCCATGAGCCATTGTTGTGGGGGTAAGTTATCTTCTCGGACAATAACTATCGAACCAGGGTTTACATTAGGGTTGGATGCAGTCCATTTGTTGCGGGTTTGGAGCTCATTTAGGTAGTCGTGGGACCACTTCTTCCAAAAATTCTGTTTGACAGCGCTTATTCGAGCCCAGTATTCTAGGTTGTTGACTTCTTTCGATAGGACATCACGTTCTGGCAAACTTCGCAGGGGAGCGCCGATCAGAAAATGGCCTGGCGTAAGAGCCTCAAAGTCACTGGGATCGGATGATAGAGGTGAAATTGGTCTTGAATTTAAAATGGCTTCTATTTCGACCATTGCGGTTGATAATTCTTCATAGGTGAGCCTAGTGTTGGATAGAGACTTCGTCAGATGACCTTTGGCTGACTTGACGGCCGCCTCCCACAATCCGCCAAAATGTGGTGCCCTAGGGGGAATAAATCGAAAATTTATAAATTGATTTGAGCAATAATTTACAATAACATTAGAATTTTTGGGATCAAAAAGGAACGATTTTAATTGTGCCAACTTAGAATTTGCTCCAACGAAATTTGTAGCATTGTCACAGAATATATCTGTGGGCAAACCTCTGCGTCCAATCAACCTTTTAAGAGCGGCAATAAAGGCGTCAGTTGATAGGTCCGATACGACTTCAATATGGACTGCTTTGGTAGCGAGACAAACGAAAACTGCGATGTAAGTTTTGTATGGTACCTTTCCTCTGATTCTTAAGTAAGTGTTGATAGGACCACAAAAATCAACAGCACATCTAGCGAAGGGCCTTGAGGGGTTGAGTCGTTCCACAGGTAAATTTCCCATCATTTGGTTTAACAATTTCGGACGATAGCGAATGCATTGTGGGCAGGAGTTAACAGTCCGACGACACAGGTCTCTTGAATTGATGATCCAGAATCTTTCACGAATTAAAGCCATTAGAGCCTTAGGTCCAGCGTGATAATTTTGGAGATGTAAATGGCGCACAAAACAAGTGACGAAATGATTTTTGCTAGGCAATATAATGGGATGCTTCTGGCCTTCAGAAATAGCTGCGTATTCTAGACGTCCACCAACTTTGAGCAAACTGAAACCACTTGACGAGTCTATAAAGGGGTTGAGGCACTTCAGAGCGCCTTCAGGATCCTTTTTCTTCAGAGCTCGATCTATGTCATCTTGGAAATGCTGCTTCTGGATGTTGAAGACAATACGAACCAAAGCGTTTTCTAATTCTTGGGGCTGCAAAAAATCAGCGTTAAAAATATTAGTTCTTGATTTTTGAGCAAAACGAAGCATCCAGGCGACAACACGAATTATTTTCAAGTAAGAGCTATATTTTTCGATGCAATCCAAGATGTAATTCGATCTGACTTCGAGGCAAAGAGCCGTTTTGCGTTTTTCTTTGTCGATTTCTTGTTGATTTTCTTGTGAAAGCTTATCCATTTTGTCAGGCGGCCATTGAGCAGTCCCGAGAGCGAGAAATTCTGGTCCGGTGAACCAGATTGACGAGGACAGTTCCTTTACAGAAGAACCACGAGAGACGATGTCAGCAGGATTAAAACATGTTGGGACATGACGCCAAACACAGCCACTAGTGAGATCCTGTATTTCTGATACCCTGTTGCCAACAAAAACAGATAAAGTTGCAAAGTGCTGTTTGAGCCAATGAAGAACCAATTGGGAATCCGTCCAGAGAAATACTTCGAGATCTGGAATCGAGAGCAAGTTTTTGATTTTGGAGTACAATTTTGCCAGAAGTTGAGCTCCACACAATTCGAGTTTAGGTAGCGATTGCCTTTTTGTTGGTGCAACACGAGATTTAGCAGTGAAAAGGCGAACAGAAACCTTTCCAGAAAAAGATTTCACACGTAAATAGAAACAGCAGCCATAAGCTCGAATTGACGAATCACAAAATCCATGTAGTTGAGCTGATTGAGAACTAGGAGCAAGACAATAGCGAGGTATTTTGATCGAATTTAAAGTTTTGAGATCTGAGACGAAATTTTCCCATGCCGAGTGCAGTTCCTGGGGAATAGATTCGTCCCAACCAATTTTCAGAATCCATAGTTCCTGCATGATTATTTTTGATTTTATAAGAATCGGAGCCAGCAGTCCAATGGGATCAAAAAGAGACGACGAGAGCGACAAAATAGTACGTTTAGTGATTTTCTCATCAGTTTGAGACTTCGGCGAAAACGAGAACAGGAAAACGTCTTTTTGTTGATCCCAAGTGATACCAAGAGCGTTGGTGATAGCAGGGTCGTCAATATTCAAATCTTTTATAGTATTATCATGTTGGAAGTCCTTATGATTTGAATGCCATTTGTCCAATTCGAAGCAACCGCGGTTGAGAACTTCAGTCATCTCCCGTTTTATTTGAGCTAATTCTTCTATCGAGTCTGCACCACCCAAAAAATCATCAACGTAGAATGATGATTTGATCGTTTTTGAGCCAAGTGGAAACTGCTCGGTATATTGATCTGCGAGATAATGTAGACTTCGAATGGCGAGATAAGGGGCAGATGACATCCCATAAGTGACAGTATTAAGCTCGTACGTACGAATTTCATCTTCTTCCGAGTTTCTCCACAAAATGTATTGAAATCTTCTATCACGAGGATCAATCAGGACTTGACGATACATTTTAACTATATCTGCTGTTAGAGCGTAGCGCTGAAGACGAAAGCGAAGTAGAATTTTGTAAAGATCATCTTGAATCGTTGGACCAACCATGATGATGTCATTTAACGACTTCTGTGAAGATGAAGGACACGACGCGTCAAAAACAACTCGAAGCTTAGTTGACGTGCTGTTGAGCTTAAACACGCAGTGGTGAGGGATGAAATAATGGGGCTCATCCAAACGAGGGTTTCGAACTAGGCTCATATGTCCACAATCTTCGTACTCCTTCATAAACGCAACGTATTGTCTTTTCAGATTGTTGTCACGAGCAAAGCGTCTTTCTTGAGAGGAAAATCGTTTGAGAGCCATATTCCTAGAGAGACCTAAAGTTTCAGCAGGTTCCTTGAAGGGCAGTTTGACAACAATCCTGCCAGAAGATTCACGACTTACAGTGTTGTTGAAAAATGATTCACAATCATTCTGTTCGGGAGTCAAACCATTTGAAACAGATTTGATTTCTTCTATTTCCCATAAGCGTTGCAACTTCAAATCGACCTCTTCTTCTATTGAAAGCATACAAGAAGATCTAGAGCCATTAGATTGATATCGACCTGCTACGATCCATCCAAAAAGTGTTTTATGTAATTTGGGTAAATTAGGACCAAGTTTAACTTGACCAACCGACAAAATATCGAAAAATGTTTCAGTACCAATAAGCAAATCGACTCGTTTGGATTTGAAAAAATCTTCATCAGCGAGCTGGATATTTGAAGGCAAATTCCATGATGAGATATCTAATTCAGCATCGGGTTGATACGAGATATGAGGCGTCAAGCAAAACGAGAGCGGGACTTCAAAATCGGTAACTCGAGACTTGACATTTGTTGACGACCTATATCTGCTTTTACTATGAACATTTCCAATACCAGCGACTTCTGTAGTTTGTTTGGTGCGGGGCAAATGGAGCTTTTGAGAAAATTCGTCAGTCATGAAATTCAATTGGGAGCAAGAGTCCAACAAAGCGCGTCCCAATTGATAGCAACCAGTCGAATCACGAACCAGAATCATGGCAGTAGCAAGCAATATCTGTTCCGGCGAGGATTTTTCCACATGGGTGTGGACCGAGGAAGGATTTTCATTCGAAGTGGCACGAGAGGGTGATTCAGCAGCAGAAGACGAGGGCCATTGCGCAGACTGAGATCGATGAAGCATGCTGTGATGCAAACGAGAACAAAACTTGCACTTGAACGAGGAGGAACAGTTATTAACATGATGCCCTTTCGACAGGCAATTGAGACAAAGGCCAAGCCGTTTGACATTTTCAAAGCGTTGACTGACATCCATTTCTTTAAAGCGGGAACAACGGTTAATTGTGTGTTCAGATTTTGAGCAAAGTGGACAAGAACGTTTGGAAACAGAGAAACTAGAACCTGATTTAGAATTTTTATCATTGGACTTACCAGACTGTTGATGACCTGACTTACGAGGAGCCACATGAGTATGGCTGGTTTCGACTGATTCCAGAAATTGGCAATGTCTTTCTAGAACCTTAGAGCAATCGTCCCATGATGGCAATTTGGTAAAGTCCAATGAATCTTTCCATTTCCGTTTAGTTTCGTCGTCAACTTTCTCCATGACTATGTAGATCAGCATTGACTGTGCGACGTCACTGTGGGAGCCAAGAGACAGCAGAGAACTGTAGAGGGCAGAAACATTGTCGACAAGACTACGAAGTTGTGTGCAATTGTGGTTCGACATGCTGGGAAGTTCAAAAAGAGTAGTTATATTTTCCATAAATATCAGTGAGCTGTTGTCATAACGCGTCTTCAACCTTTCTAGAGCCTTCGGATAATTCTCATTTGTAATCTGGAAAGCCTTGACCGTTTCTAGTGCCTGTCCATGTAGGCAGTTGAGCAAATGGTTAAACTTTTCAATGTTAGAAAGGCCAAGCTCACGATCGATCACTTGCTTGAACGACGTTATAAAATTTTTATACTCACTATATTTACCACTAAATGTGGGCAATTTGAGTGCAGGTAATTTGTGGCTAGGCGCTGGGAAACAAATCGTAGAATCGGAAATTGTTGTGTTGTGGACATCTTCGCTAAGTTGAGACTGGATACTTATTTTAGCGGCAATGTACATATCTTCAATTTCAGGCCAACCATTATCCTCTGGATCAAGCTTCTCGATTTGGGTTTGGAACGACAGAACTTGTTTAAAGTACGACTCCAGAATCCCCAAACGACACTTAAGTTCCGCAGGCGAAAGCGTTTTTCCTTCACCTCTTGCATTAGCCTCAACCTGATTCTTGATACGGGTGATGCTCTTCTTCGTGTTCGCCCGTTGTTGCTTTGCTTCTTCAAGAGTTATTGTAGAGCCGCAAAACTATTTTTAAGAAATCACAACACGGATGACCAATGAGTCAACAATTTCCACCAAAAAATTCCAAAAATTCCCCTTTTTTTTGTAGCACAATTTTGTTCCACACTGTAAATGACGCCAAAAATTTCTTCGCCAAAACGAACGGTACTATACTATGTACTTATACACTGAAACGAACTAACGCGCGGAAAATTGTATATATCCTTATGTAAACGAATTAGCGGTAAACCCCGAAACACAGTTTTTTTTTATTTAAAATATTTTTTTTATATAATTCTCTACAGAGACAAAGATATTAATATTTTGGTTTTTTTTTATGCTCCGATGAGCTACCAAATTTTTTAATTTTCTATTTTAAAAATACTTGCTCCAAACCTCTTTCCAAACTTGATGCACCACACAGTTTCCTTTAGTACCAAACAATGTTAATTTTCCAATATGCCTTTATTTTGTTTGCTCGCAAGAAGTCTATAAAAATAATTTTTCAAAGCTACCGTTTTTTCACACAATAGTTTTATATTTTCAATGTCCCACTTCACAATACGAAAGTTTATCAATTTTTTTTTTTTCCACTCCACGACCTGTGTACTTGTTGAAAGTAGCACTTCGATAATCTTTGAGATTTCCACTGACCGCACGACAAAACCAAACCGAGACTTAAATTATCGTGCCCCACGTTGGGCGCCAAAATGTACGATGAGGAGCTTTTTCCCCACCGGCGACGATATAGAGCAATTCTGCAATTCCGAATTGTTGTCTATATGTCACTGAAATGTTCTCTGGGCAATGATAACTTAAGTGTTAGAAGAGCAAAAGGTATTGCGACAGTGACTTGATTAAAGACAAACAATTAGCTCGCTTGAATTCAATGTTGTTACTAACTACTTTATTTTAAAATCTTTAACTTAAACCTATCGGTTACAATGTAAAAAGTAAGCCCACTGTTGTTGTTGCTATTATTTGTTTCTCGCTTCCAATGTACCAATTCATTTGTACCTATTAAACTCTACGCATAAAAAATTTACATATGTAACTGCAAAAATATGATTGGAAGTAAATAATACCTCTGTAACAAGAATTACAACATTATATGTATATAAGAAAAGAATGTAAGTGAGAAACAAATAATAAAAACTAACGGGTTACAACCAAACTAAGCTTAGCTTACACAAAATATAATCAAATTACAGTGGGCAAAATATGAAATGTATTTAAATGCAAAACTAAATGTATTTTAATAAACAATATAGTTAAAGGCTTTAAATACAATTAATAAGTAAATCAAATGAAAAATTAATGAAAAACAAAGCTAATATAAATTAAAAAATGGAAAATATAATATATTTATGCGGTGACCTAACAAAAGATATAAATAATAACAGAAAAAAGACATTTGATGAAACATTATAAAAAAATAAATAAGATCATGTAGCACTTAAAAAATAAAACACGTCATCTTGTCTCAATCACAATTTTATTAATGACGCTTCTTTCTTTTACATATCAAAATCAAACTTATGTATTCTTATTATCTACGTTACAATAGGGAAGAAGAACAGAGACAAATATATATAATATAGCAAATATTACATAAAGATTCCGTATACGTAAATAAATACCGTAGTTATGCTACCATAACGGAATGTAACAGTAACGTAATGTAACGTGCACAGAACGTAAAAATGTAAGTGCAATTATAGATCGTAAAAACGTATCATATGTTTTTATGTAAGCAAAACAATAAAAGAAATAAAAATTGCAAAAGCTAAAAGATTTACTATGGATATAGAAGAAATGTTTTTGGTTTTGAGTTTTTTAAATATTTTCAAAATGTATAACAAGCTAAAAATGAAAAATCGGCGCCGTTTTAGAAGATGGAGTGTTCGCCCAATTAATTGGGACTATATAATATAAGGCTATAACAAAAAAGTTTTTGTAAAAAATGAAAGAACTTGATGAAGAAGAATTCCTTAAATATACAAGAATGTGTTGTAATGCATTTAATTTATTATTAGCTTTAATTGGACGTGAATTAAAGAAACCGAGACAAAGAATAACTCTCTTGTAAGTTAATAAATCTTTTACAAACGGTAATGTAAGTTACATAATATTATTTTTTATGGATATTTGAGTCAAGGATGTTATATATCAGTTCATTTAATAAAGTTTTCAAAACTATAAAAATTCATTTAATAAAGTATTCAAAACTATAAGAATTCATTATATTATATGTACTTAAAACTAAAAAATTCCAACTAAAAAGTAACTAAATTTATTATAAATGTAGGGATATTATAATAATAAGCGATTGCGTTATTTTAGCTTGTTATAATTTATTAATTCATTCAGTTTTTTTTTATAATATAATAATAATAATTTTATACAAAAATATTGGTTTAATTCAAGGATAACAGTTTTAATATTTTAATCAAAAAGTTTTAATATTTAATTCAAAAAGTTTTAATATTTAATTCAAAAAGAACACTTCAATTTAAACAACTTTCATAATGTGTAACTTGAGCGCACAACTTTACTCTTTTCAACTTTTAAAAAACAACTTTACTCTAGCTCCCAACACCTTAGACCAGAGCCAGGCAACACTTGCTATTGGTCAATTGTTGGGAGAGCGAAAAATAAGAAAAGAGAAAAATGTATACTCTCACATTCACTACAATGCAGGCATGGAAAATTGATATTTTTAAATGCTGGTATTTTAATTAATAATATATATAGTATATAGTATATTAAATTAAAATTTGTGAAATTCGTTTAGACTTCTTTGATTATATCGATTTAAGAAAGCATTTTAGATTAAAATTTGTTTTTTTTTTTTGAAATATACATATTTAATAGAAAGATGTTAAAAACATTAAGTTTTCCATCCCTGCATTAGCAGATCTTCGTGTACATAAGCAAGAAACATGCGACAACGCAACTTCTTTCAATGAATGCTCAAACGAGACTGAGTGTGTTTTTGATCGTGAGAGTACGTTGTTGTAAATTTAGTAATGGCTGACATGCACGCGTGCATAGGAAATGCCGGGTTCTGCCTTAGACTGACTTTTTAACAACCTCCTTCAACTTCCACTTCTCTCTTTTTCTACTTGTCCGTCTGAGTTGTATTATTTAGTACGTCTGCGTTGTCCTCTTTCGTATGTCAGTGTTGTACTGGTATGTCCGTTAAATACTGCCTTATCCCACATAAATATGTTAAAAACTAAAACAAAACAACTAATATACTATCCGGCTTTAATTTCAAATCCATAATGAATGCCATTATGTGCTGCATAGCTTCTGCTTGCCGTTCGAAGCTCATTGTAGCTAGTAGACCCACTACCATTTGCCCAAACCCTTTAAGTGGGTCTTTATCGTCTTCCATTTTCTTCTTATTTTGCGCCTCACACAGGTTTTTAAATGACTCCATCGCCTCCAGAAAACTTCGGTCAGTTTCGTTGACTTCGCTTTCTTGGCGCAGGTCTTTCAACCTCAGGCTGGGAAATTGATTCCATGTTGCAGTGTGGGTATTCGTATTCCTCTGACGGAGACTGAGGTAGTGCTTCGGACGAGCTTGTTTGATCCAGCACGTTGAAGGAACAGCGAGTTCTGAAAAATATATACTTTTAAGTAAAGTTAAATATTACAAATATGAAAACTACTACTTCCACTCTTGGAAAAATATATGAAGATATAAACTCCAACGACCCCATTAGGGGCCAGCGTGGTTTGGCTTTGGCACTGCTACCTGATGGAAGAGACTCCATTCGTGTTTCTTTTGCATACCTGTCCCTTAGGCATGACCACCTCTTTATGCAAACGTCTTCTAAAAATGGTCGACATATTACACATTTTTATTAATTTTTGGCCTCATGTAATTTGGGAGGAGTGTTACTTACCTGGTAAATTCATTTCTTGCGCTATCTCCTTCCACACTCTTCTTTTTTGTCCGCCAGTTTAAAATCTGGACTGTATTTATTATACAAGCACTCATTTGCTTGCACTAATAAAATGAGCTGCTCGTCATTCATTCTCACTTTTTTTATTTCAAATGTCTTTTATTTTATTATTGGTTTTTAAATAAATTTAATATCAAATTGAAATTTTAATAACCCGCCTTTTAATATGGCGCCTTTTGTTTTTCTTTATATCAGCTGTTAACCAGTAATATCAATACAGCGTTTATAAAATGATTTCAACGATTTTATATTTATTTATAAGTACTTATTAAAAACTTTATGTACTGCTTCTGTAAGTCAAGCTTTTTCACTTTCACTCAAACACACTCAATTTAGAGATTTTGTTTTAATTTAAATAGACGAGCAAGTGAAATTGTTTATCCTACAGAAACAGGTCAGGTATTTCGGAAACCAAATTTGTACGAATGTTAAAAGGTCTTTATCTTCTCTAGTAAAAGTAAAATGCAAACTGAAATGCTTTTCGAACGCTTTAATTAGTTAAAAATAGATAACTAAAGTTTTCTAATTTGAAATAAAAATAAACACTACTTACATAATGTGTTGAAATATGAATTTATAACTTGAAACAATTCGAATATTAGTTATCTATGATTTTTATGCCATTACATTGTTCAATATATTAATTTTTCATTATTCACTTTTAAAACATCAGGCAAAGGAGTTGCTTTATAATTTTTCTTTTTTAATAAAGAATTTTGTTATGTATAGAAAGAACGTGTGTCGTTTTTCTTCCACTGGGATGAATTCCTAACAGAAACAATTCATAACCTTAATAAAATTAATCCATAAGCAATCATATCACAACCAAAAAATAAGAAATAGATTTAAAATAATTTCTATGTAATATATTTAATGAAATAAAAATAAATCTCAATAAAAGTAAAAAAACCTTGAACCATTCAATAAGTATTATTTATTAAACACAAAGGAAATAAAAATAAAATAAAAACAATAATTTTTAACATTGTAAAATATTAAATCTTTGCAAATAATCATTACCATGAGTACGAATTATTCTAATTAAAATAGAAAGTCCTAATGCACCTTCACATACACTAAAAGTTAAAAATATTATTATAAAAAAAAAATCAATATTAAGTATGTGTAAATAAATAAATCTTATATATAAAAATGAGTGTGTGTTTGATTGTATGTTTAAAGTTTATAGACGACTAAACGGCTGAACCGATTTTCTTGAAATTTTCACAGTATCTTCCTGTATGTCTGGAAGGAGTTATAGGCTACTTTTTATGTTGATATTCCAAATGAGCGAGGGGCCATGCCCATGTATACTACATACTTAATATTTAATTGCATTTGAAATATATTACTCATACGCATAGTTACCCCTAAAGTATGCTATCTATGATTCCTGATGTATAAAACCAAAGGAAATAAAGTATAAAGAATGTGAATTTTGGTATATTTTGGAATATTTTTCAAAAATATTTCACGACGCGGGAGGAAAGATAAAGAAACCAAGAGCGTAACAATGTTCTCAATTGTTCTCATCGTGCGTTTTTGTTGTTTGACTAATTTTTTATTTATTCTTCTGAAACAGTGTTGCCACGAAAAAAATTTTGTAACCAACATTTGTGAAAAAATCACCAAATAAGAAAAAATATAACCATAATTAAACTCATAGACTTTTGTTTTATCCTAAATAAAGCATATTTTCATTGTCTAGAACGCTTTCGATTATAAGTACATTCACACACACTTATAGTAAGTTAGCTTTTTAATAACTGTTTTATGCAGTGTATTACAATAAATACATAATGCGACCAGTTTTGGGCAATAAAAAAAATCAATTTTGGGCGGGACGAAGTTCGCTGGGTCAGCTAGTAAATAATAAAAATAATCTTAAAAGAATATACTCCAATCTTAATAGTATAGAGTCTATACTATTATATATACTATAGACAATAAATGCATACGATTAGACACAAAAGTAAATACCTCTATAATAAATAAAACTCTAGATAAAATTCAATTTAAAATTGTTAACATTAGTTTTAATAGTTTAACAAAAACATTGGTCTTGTAAATCAAAAATAAGAAATATTCTTTTAAAACTTCAAGAGAAAATAAATTTCTTTATCATTAATCCCCAAAATTAATATTTTAATTAAACTACTACCTCTTGATATTATACAATGAATTTTATTAACATTATTACTTATTTTTAATTTTATTTTTTTTAATATAAAACACCCCATTAGCTATAGAATTAACTTTATTAATCCAAACAACATTAATTTGTTTAACATCAGGATTAATAACTAAAACATTCTGATTCTCTTATATTTTATTCATAGTATTTTTAGGAGGAATATTAGTTATATTTATTTATATAACATCTTTAGCATCTAACGAAATATTTTCATTTTCAATCAAATTAATAATTACAGCAATTACAATATTTTTATTATGTACATATATCTATTCTAATTTTTTTGATAAAAATATTCGAACACAGTATTCGTATATAGAAATTAAATCAATTTTTGATATTCATATTCATATATTACTGAAAACTCTATATCTCTTATAAAATTATAACTAATTTATTAACTATTATATTAATAAATTATTTATTAATCACCCTAATTGCTGTAGTTAAAATTACATAAATTATTTAAGGGACCTTTACGACCTACATATATTTAACTAATGAACAAACCTTTACGAGTTAAACACCCTATTCTTAGAATTGCAAATAGAGCACTAGTAGACCTTCCAGCACCTATTAATATTTCTGCATGATGAAATTTTTCATCACTCTTATTTTTATGTTTAATAATTCAAATTATCACTGGACTATTTTCCGCAATACATTAGCACAGCAATACATTAGCACAGCAGATATTAACTTAGCATTTAATAGCGTTAATCATATTTGCCGAGACGTAAACTATGGTTGATTAGTCATTGTATGTGCAATCAAGGCTATCAAAAAACCACGTTACGAATTCGGGTCAAAAATTTAATGAAAAAAAGAGTTATTTCACAAACTTTTTGGCATAGAATTTTCATTTCAAGAAAATTTACCATTTTTTGTTTGTTTTAAAATACCAAGTCTGATTCTTCGTTTCTCGAATTTTATTTTTATTAAAGAAGAAGAAATTCATTCGAATTGGTAAACCTATTACAAACCTAACTTTTTTTCTCTACAAATATTTCTTTGTAAATATATCTTCGAATTTTTTTTTTGCTATAAAATAAACAATTATCCTCCGAAGCTATCAGTGTATTTTGGTTTCTTATGGTGATGAAATGGATTTCATATTAGTTTTACTCTCAGCTATATTAGGTGTGGTGGTAGTTGTTCAGTTATTTATTGAATTTATATATCCAGTTATAGCGCCAGTTATAGCGCAAGCTATAGCAAATGGGTGGTTTTTAATATGGAGGCCAGTGATATTATCCTCAAGATATTTACTTGGATTTCTAAATATTGGAACACAGTGAATTTTGATGTTTAATTGTTCGTTTTGAAATAGTTTATGTAATAAATTTGAAATAGTTTTATTTAGAAAAGTTAATATAATCAATCAATATACACTTCTACTACAATTAAATTATTTATTTGTTCTACATGTATTGTATCGAGTACCAAGAATACTCTTTTTCTTAAGAAAACGTAGTCACTAGTCACTTTCATAGTCACTACATACTTAATAAATTAGGCATGATTTACTTAGCATTGTTTAAATTAATCAAATAGGAAATAATTTTCTGTGTTTTAAGAATTTCTATTAAACAGATTTATAATATGGTAACAGTTATTAAAATTTAAAAACATCTGGCAACAAATTTTCTTGTTTCTTTATTTTTGTGAATCATTTAACAACAAAAATTAATTTTTTGTTAATTTATTCATGCTCACAACTGTTTATGCACGTTCGATCAGAACACTCGAACGACTTAAGCCGAAAGTCCATACCATCCGTTTTATGCGACCTTGCGTTACATGCGATTCTTGTATTTTATCCGTATTTTATTGCAAGTTACACGTAATGCGTTTTATGCGACTGGTTTTTTGTTTTGATCAGCTGTTGTGGTAAACAATAAAAATAGAAAATCAAATTCTAATTTTAAAAGAATTTATGCCATTAATTACAAATTTATGAATTTCCACATGTGATATTTTGTGCTGATAAGGCCTGCAAAAGGCTTCAAAAGAAAGCAAGGCAAGTGTTTTCAGTTATGCTATGTTCGCACGGCAGCAATTTTTCGTAATTCGCTCTCTCATTCGTAATTCAATGTCCAATTATGTGCTAAATTACATTATTCGTCATACAAAATTTTGTGAGCGAATTACCCAAATTGTGTGTAATTCAATTTCTATTACCCTGTGAATTACTTAAAAACCAATGTAATCTCTAAATTTTATCGTATTCTTGCCATCACCAGCTGTCAAAGCACAAAAAATATAAACAAAAAATATTGTAAACAATAAACAGTAATGGAATCTAAAAATTATATTTTAAGAAAGTATTATTTATAAGAAAGTTATTCGTGAAATTAGCGGAGGAAGCCACTATGTGTGTAGAAAACCTTTTGAAAAGTATTTGCAGCTTTTAAAGAAGCTGTATGAAAAATATTAATAATAATTTAGTAATAAAAAGAAAAAGAACTGTAAAAAAGAATTACAAAACCGTGTGAACATGATAATTCAAATAAGTAATTCAAACAGCAAGCGAATTAATTCGAAGGCTCCTGCGAACATAGCATTATTTTATCCTCCATTTTTCTTGTTTACAAATTAATACATACATTCAAAAGAGATGGCACTTATTACATTAAAACAATCGATTACTAGTATATAAACTTTGTTCATGAAATAAATGTGTTAAAAAATTAATTTTAATGCATATTCCTCTTAAATTATTAGTAAAATTTATTATGAAATATGTTTTTATTAATATTTTTATAATGCAAATAAAAAAATTCGAAAATAATAATGCACTCTTTATATTTATCTTAACATATTTATCGAAACCAATCACAATAGAATATAATTTGTCATCTCTAGTACTACAAAACAGCTGATATTTTTTTAGCAATGGTATGGACTTTCGGCTTTACTCCTAATGATCGCACATACCGCATTCAAACCGATCATATCGAGTGTTATGCAAATGTTCGATTGATACTCGTTCAACACTCGTTTGAAAGAGACATTATTTTTGCGGTATCAGCATTGATCGAAACCAAAAAGAAACGATGATAAAAATCATAGTAGGGAAGTGCCGTGGTCTATTAGGTAGTGTGTTGGCTTATTAGACGAAAGGCCCGAGTTCAAATCTCAGGTCAGACATCAAAACGAAAATATTTCTTCGGCGACTTCCTCTCAGCAGATTTCTGCCAAAAACTTTGAGAGTAAAAATTACCATGAAAAGGTAGGTAGGTAGGTAGAAGTGGCAGTCCTCTCGATGCAATCATGAGCGGACACACTTAGGCCGCAATCCGGGCCCATTGTGATACCACAGTGCCACATTTCCCCTATTCCAGGAACCACTTGGAGCTTCCGATGAAGCGATTCAGACTGCCAATATCCGTGCATGACAGTTCAGCTAGGTCCTCCATGTAGTAGGCACCCAGGTGTCTTTTTCTCCTTTGACCAAGTGCCGGGCATGTGCACAGTAGATGAAGAACAGTTTCTTCCTCATCTCCACAGCTTCTGCAGAAATCATTCGCGAGGTGTCCACGTCCAATACGCCTCGCATGCGTTCCTATAATGCAATGCCCCGTAATAACCCCGACAACAGCGCTGAGCCTGCTTCTTTGGAGTTCAAGCAGAGCCGCCGTGCGCCTCCTATCCAGCCTTGGCCAGATTTTTTGCGCTGTTCTGCCCTTATCCGAAGCCGCCCACCTTCTGTTGACAAGGTCCACGATTGCATTGTCAATTATACGCTTGCAGGTATCCAAAGGGATCCCTAATGTAGAGAATTCATCAGAGGGTTCGATGGTCGTACCCTTTCTGGCCAGTTCGTCCGCTCTGCAGTTGCCGGGAATATCTCTATGTCCCGGTACCCATGTAATACAGACATCATATCGGCTCGCCATCTCATTGAGACATCTGCGACAGTCGTTCACCGTCTTTGAGTTTATTACACTAGAATCCAGTGCCTTGATGGCCGCTTGGCTATCGGAAAGTATGGTGATTTCTCGCCTGTGAACATTTTTGTCCACAATAATTTTCACCGCAGCCTGAATAGCCGACACTTCCGCCTGAAATACGCTGCAGTGATCTGGTAGCCTTATAGACTTGGATATTCCAATTGATTTCGAATAGATACCAATTCCAACGGCTCCCTCCAATTTGGAGCCATCGGTGTAGATTTGTACGGCATTCCCCGCGGGATGCACCGCACCTTTCCTCCAGTCCTCCCTTTTCGGGATGGAAGTTCTATAGTTTATTGAGAAGTCATATCGCGGTGTCATATAGTCAATGCTCCCGGCAATATCAGTTTCCTCAAGTATCCTTGTATGACCAATGCTCGATGCATGCCATTGTCCAGTCGCCCAAAGACGCCTACTTACCCTAGCCGCCACACCCCTGCAGTATAGGTCTAGTGGTAGAAGGTATAGGATCATCTCCAGAGCGATCGTCGGAGCAGTGCGCAGGGCACCACTTATAATCATACACGCAGATCGTTGTAACCTGCGTATCAGGTTTAAATTCGTTGTCCTATTCAGGGATTCCCACCACACCAGGCATCCGTAGGTCAGGATAGGTCTGACCACCGCCGTGTAGATCCAGTGAGTCATCCTAGGTCTAAGGCCCCATTTTTTCCCCAACACCTTGTTGCAGGCGTAGAGGGCAATGGAGGCTTTTTTCAGTCTGTTAGTGATGTTTGGTTTCCACGATAGCTTTCTATCCAGGATAAGGCCCAAGAATTTTGCTTCATCCTTGAGTTCAAGTTCCGCCCCATACAATCTCAGTGGACGGAAAGATGGAGGCTTGTATTTTCTCGTGAAGAGTACGACCTCCGTTTTTCCGGGATTTACACCCAAGCCACGACTAGATGCCCACTCTCTAACCCTTCCTAGGGCAAGTTGCATCCTGTCTCTGATAGTGTCGACAAATCTGCCCGAAACCGTGAGAACTACGTCATCCGCATAGGCAATCGCCCCGCATCCCACGTTTTCTAACAACACTAGCAGCTCATTCATCACAAGGTTCCATAGGAGAGGGGAGAGTACTCCACCCTGTGGAGTTCCCCTTCCCACTTCTCTGGTGATGAGCGAGCACCCTAGTGTCGGGTAGATTGTTCTTCCACATAGTAGTCTGGATATCCAGTTCACCAGAGTGCCCTGTACATTCAGTCTTCTTAGTGCGCCGGAAATAGCATCCAGTTCCACGTTATTGAAGGCTCCTTCTATGTCCAGAAAAGCAGCCAGGGTATACTCCTTTCGTGCAAGCGATTTTTCTATTGAACACGTCAGGCTGTGTAGGGCAGTGTCGACAGACCTTCCCTTATTGTACGCATGCTGTTGCCTAGATAGCAGATTCCCGTCTAAGGCCTGGCGTAGTTTAACATCAATGAGTCTCTCCATGGTTTTCAGCAGGAAAGAAGAGAGACTTATAGGTCTGAAATCTTTAGGTGAGGTGTGAGAGTTTTTTCCTGCCTTCGGTATGAAGACAACTCCCACTTTGCACCACTCCGATGGTATGTGATTTAGCCGAAAACTGGCAGAAAACATCTCTCTAAGTATCGCGATGTGTTCCAGTTTCAGACGTTGTAGTAGGGCCGGATATATTCCGTCTGGACCCGGAGATTTAAACGGTTTAAATCCATCTATTGCCCATTTGATTGCCCTTACAGACATGATTGAATAGTAGTCTTCCTGTGAACCGCTTTCCACGACCCTAACCTGCATATCCAGGTTTTGTCCCGTTGGAAAGTGCGTGTTCACGAGGAGCTCCAAAGTCTCCTTTTCCGAGTTGGTCCATGAACCATCCGCCTTTTGCAGTACACTCGGCACGAAGGCCGTTGTCGCAAGAATCTTCCTTAGCCTGGAGGTTTCGTTGATAGTTTCCATATTGCTACAGAAGCTTCTCCACGAATCTCTCTTGGCGCGTCTCAAGGCTCTCTTGTAGTCGCCTAGGGACACCTTATATAGCACCCAATGTTCCGCATTACCGGATTTCCTTGCCGCGTTAAAAAGTCTACGTGACTCTTTCCTGAGCCTGTCCAGGTCTCGGTTCCACCAGGGAGGTTTGTTCCCCCCTCTGATGACCCCCTTTGGACATGCTTTCTTGAAAGCCCCTAATATGACCTTCGTAAAGACAGCCACAGTAGCTTCCAGTTCCGAAACACTATCAATTCTACTGCGCGTAAGTGGACCCATGCCCAGATTGACAAGACGATCGTAGACATCCCAATTCGTGTTTCTGGGATTCCTAACCGTCCTCATACTTCTAGTCTCCCTGTCTAGAGAGAATTCTATGTATCTGTGGTCAGAGAAGGAGTGCTCCTCAGAGACCCTCCAGTCTTTGACCTCTTCAAAACTACTTCTCGAGGCAATGGTTATGTCCAATACCTCTTTTCTGCTTTTGGTTACAAACGTGGGCGTGCTACCCACGTTGCATATCATTAAATCATTTGAGATTATAAAATCAAATAGTGACTCACCCCGTTCATTGACGTCCGTGCTGCCCCATATGGTGTGGTGAGAGTTGGCGTCGCATCCAATGAGAAGGCCAACTTTAGCGCGCTTGGCTTCGGTGACCAGTCTTCTAACTGGATCTGGTGGAGGATCTTCTGCTGGATGTGGCATGCAACTGGAGGAGATCCAATACTGCCTTCCATTTATTTCCGTCGTAACCGTAGTTAGGTCTTCATTACTGAAAGAAGGGAGCAAATATGCTATTAAGTTATTCTTAATTAGTATACAGGATCTGGGCCTACCTATAAGTTTGGCATGTACCAGCCTGTAATCTTTGAGCCTTAATCCACAAACCTTGTTGGCCACAGACCATGGTTCTTGAATTAGGGCGATGTCTTCTCCTCTGTTCGCCAGCCGGAGAAGCAGTGCAGCCGATGCTGCCTTAGAGTGATGGAGATTTATTTGGATTACTCGGACCATGATCTGTTTCATCCTCTTTCCTCTCCACCATCGTTGTATCCAGGCCATCACCTTCCTGATCAGCCTCGTCTAGGAGTTGAGATTCCCTCAGCAGCATACCAAAGACAGATGCTATATCCGATCCAGTGGAAGAGAAAGAGCTAACTCTGGATCGGCTATGGATCTGTGTCGAGGATGCCGTAAGGTTGTCACCCTCCTTTACTTCTTCATCCGATTCGCCCATGTGTTCGTCTTGTGGCTTATCCCCCTGAGGGGCGTTGTCACTCGACTCCATGGGGCGATTATCCTTTTTGTATACTTTAAGGATAATATGTTCCATGAAAAGCTTCTCAAAAATCTGTCGTTCGGAGTCGTCTTTAAACTGTAGGTCCCGCTACTCATGTATAAAATTAACGCACACAACACGAGTGGTGTGAGAAGCTAGGACGTTGTACAATGGGTCAATTCGACCTCCGGGTATTGTACTTGCCACAGTTGACAAGTACACGTCCTCTAACCTAACCTAACCTAAAAATCATAGTACTGTTTTGCAAAAAGGCACAAAATCAACGAGTGTGCATTTATGCATATTTAAAGGAAAAAGAAACTTGTAGTCTCTATCGTTCAAGAAATCACGAATCATACGCATTTTTTACAAAAACAAAAATAAATGTCCTATATTCTAAAATATTGAGAAATATGAAGTGTTTTCGTTAGAAGTTTTTATTGTTATGAATGTTATATATCATTAAGAAAGAAGTATTTTATTATAATAATAAATACACAATAGTTTTATCAGAAACAATATTACATTACAAAGCATAAAACACATTTTTAAAACAAAAAGGGAAGATATATTTTAATTTTCCAAATTCTCAAGATAGGAGTTCATAAAAATTAAGCTGTCGAACGACTTAGGTCCAATTCTGTTTCTTTTTTCAGCAATAACATTACCTGATAAAGAGAAAGGTCTTTCGGCAGTAGCACTGCTTGCAGGTATAGAATGAATTTGCAAAGCAAGTTTTGATAAAGATGGAGAATTCTTCTTTATGTATCTCCACCACTTTAATGGGTCAAAATCTTCAGTAATTTTCACAATTTTCGTACTATATCTCCTTACTACTTCTTCAGGTGTTGCTGTAGAACACACACTCGAGTTTTCCAATAGGTCAGGTAAAAAACTCTATGTCTTTCATTTGTGATGACTGGCTTACTGAAATCCGTGAATCTGGTTCTTCAGTTGTCGAAGTAGATGCACGTGGTTGTGAAGGATAAGTTAAATTAAAGTTTTTGTTTTCACTAACGCAAAACTTTTGAATATCTTGTAAATATTATCCTTGCATTTGTGCTGCTGGTGGATACAAAAAAAGCTGCCGTATGCCACATACTTATGTTATTTTTCCAAATTGTATCAGTATTATCGGAAATATTTGTTTTTAGTGCCATAATTGCCATTATGTTGGAATTGTCAGACCCGCACAGAGTTTTAATTTTGTTAGTCGATGATATTACAAAACATAAAGAGGGAGAACTGCAAGGATGAAATTTTTTGATAATAATTTCAAAGTTTTGGCAAAGCTCTACTAAAACTTTCCCTTCCTTTCTTTCCCCGCCTTTGACTTTCTCCTTTCAGTGATAGTAAACCAGTTGTCTACTATTGATTTCAACATAATGTAATTAGAGTTCCAGCGGGTGGGGCAAGGACTCTTTAAAGACGTTGACAGTCTGTAAGTTTGCCTTTTTAAAATAGTTTACTATTTTTTACAGGCAACTAAAATTTCTGCTAACTCCCCTGTTTCCTCAAAGGACTTGTCTAAAATATTTGATAACAGGTGGCTGCTGCAGTTTAAACGTATATTGTTTTCCAAAGATTTAACAATATTTTTTTTTTTAACAGCACTCAGGGGATGACCCCTACTCATGCAGTGCATTGTGCAGGTTTAGGAAAATAGGTTGTAGGAAGGTGGAAAGAAGGAGTAGTGTTTGTGGACATTTGAGTTACAAAAATCGATGCGACCCGTCATCACGATAAGGAACAATTGAAAATCAAACGCCCTACCTCAAGATGCGAACGGCAAGGAAACGAGTTTCTGCTAGGTGACTATAAAATGGCCAGTGTCATTCCTCATGCCTTCACCATTAGACAGTCTACACCAATCGTCCACAAGAAGCCCGCATCATAAGGTAAACAACGCCACTTTAGTTTGTTGTTATTAATATTCAAATTATTGCAGTTAGGTGTATGTAATAGGTGTGTATGTAATGTAATAGGTATGTATGTATGTAATAGGTTATCTTTAATAAATATTTCGTTTGATGGTGTTGTTGTTTAAAAACTGTAATTATTGACCGCGGAATTGTTATTGCTTCGGTTTTGTTTTATTTTAATTATTATTTTTTTCCTTTTTAATTTTAGCATTTTAATATTTTTATGTTATTGTTTGTGTATGTAATAGGTATGTATGTATGGTTATTTTTAATAAATATTTCTTTTGATGGTGTTGTTGTTCAAAACTGTAATTATTCGTTTGGTGGTGTTGTTGTTTAAAAACTGTAATTGACAGAAAATAGACGGACAGCACGAATACGTCTGCACACGACGGATGACAAACCCCTATCTGTAACAAATTTTAAATTTTGAATGTTAGAAACTCCAAACTCACTGAATAGCTTTTTCAATTTTTCACTTATATTATCTGAGCTTTTGAAATCCATCGATTTCACTCCTAAAACAATGTCAACTAGAGCCAATTCTTCCAACAAAGTTTCTTTTAACGTAGTTGTCTGTTCAAATATCAATTGTTGAGGTTGCACCACCACTGCTCACCACCTCGCATATTTTCTCCTTTAATTTGGACTTGCAGCCAGTTGCTAGTTTCTGTACCTTACGAGAAACCGTTACCGCGTCTGTAAGGAGGTCGTTGACATCTACGTTTTCACCGTACTTGGCGCCTAATTTTATAAAAAACTTAACTAGCTTGGCAAAACCAGTACCGGAGACAGATGAAAATGGCCGGCAATCTTCAACGAACAATGAAGCACAGGTATAGATGGTAGCAAATTTGTCTTCAGTTGCCACTTTTTCCAGTACTGCCGCCTGCTTCTCATCTTGGCAATATTTATGTCTCATAAGATTTAAAGTTTGGTTTTTTTATATATTTTAAAGCCTTGGCCCACTCCGTGCATTATACCAAGCCTTCTAATATGGTTCCTTCTATATTACGAAAACGACTCCTGCCTTTTTTTGAATTAGTGTATTGACCATTTGCAATTTTTTTTCACGATTTCAGCTTGATTATCCGACATTATACCAATGTGAATTCTTTCAAATACATAACTAGTGCTTGATTCACCCATGTTGTCCATTTGTATATGTGGCTCTCTTCTTGAGAAAGAAAATGTGTATTACAAATAACTCTCACTTTTAATTTTTATCCTGATTCTGTAAGTTGAATGTTTCTCTCCACAAAAAAAACGTGAAGAGAGCTATTGACTAATTTTTTATAATATGTGAATCATGCTACAGAAAATAAGAATAACATTTGTTTTGTGTGACGCCACAATTGTACGACAGGTAGTATAACCACAATCAACCCATTTTTCAATTACGACCCTTTTAGCATTATTGTTATGACAGAAATTTCCTACAATTTATTTCCTTGGCAATTTACCTACCTGCTCTGAAAAATTTGAATACCAGGCAATAAATGAATGAAATCAAGTGATTAGCGAGAATTTTGGAAATTTAGATAATTAATGACACACATATCAGTAGTTATTTTTGAAATTGGACCCTGTTTTCCCTTAATATTTTTTAAGGGCGAATGTTAATTAAATAAATTATAATTAACTTGATGGGCACTTTGTGAATTTAAAGAAAAGCAAGCACTCGCGAGAAAAGACCAAATTTAGAGTTTAAAAAAAGTAGACCGATGTCGATTATGTTTCTATGGCAACTAAATTCTTTATTTTCTTAATGTTCTATTCGTACATCTAATACATAACAATTTAACTTAATACTAACGGACAAGGACATTCAGCAACTCCGTTGCTTTATTTGTCCTTGTAATAGATATTATATATTCATTGAACTTAACGCTAATTTCTTACTTATTAATAGATTACATTAGGGTAGTTCATGTTTCTAAGGTTAGTATTATTAATTAATTATTATTATGTTATAAATTCATTTTTATTGTTATTATTGTATTATTATATTATTCAATATTAGTTATTTATTCAATATTAGTTGATCGACATTGTGGATATGGCCCAACTTTCCGGCCCCATTGAAGGACTGAACGTCTTCAATTATATGGCAGAGGCGCTAATTTCTGGACCGATCTTGCCGTCTTCGCCTTTGATTACGGCCACGACTCTCCCGGTCAACCATTGCTGTGGCGGGCGATTGTCTTCGTGGATGATTACCACTTGACCTTCTTCGAGGTTGGGCATTCCTTGGTGCCACTTGGTTCTGCCCTGCATCCCGAGGATGTAGTCCCGAGACCAGGCCTGCCAGAATGTCTGCTTGAGATTGCAGAGCAGACGCCAACGCTTGCATAACTTCGCCTCGTTGTCTTTCACGCCTTCTGCGGATTCTGGCGGCAGCGAACGCAGACCCTCGCCTATTAGTAGATGTGCTGGTGTCAGGGCTTCTCCGGCGTTGGGGTCTGGAGACAGCGGTGCGATTTGACGACTGTTGAGCACCGCCTCTACGTCTGCGAGCATTGTTGCCATCTCTTCTTGTGTGAGGGCCATGTTGCCCACGGCTCGCAGAAGTGAAGTCCTCCGAAGTGCGGCGCCCGAGGTGGTATGAAGCTGAACTTAACCCCGGACGACGCTGCGTACGACTCGACGGCCTGTCGACTCTTGTCGAACGCTTGGTGCAGCTCTCTCAGTACGCGGCTAGCCCCGACGAAATTTGTCGCGTTGTCGCAGTAGACTTCTATGGGTAGTCCTCTCCTGGCAGCAAACCTTTTAAAAGACATAAGAAAAGCATCAGAGGAAAGATCAGAGACTAATTCTAAATGTACTGCCTTAGATGAAAAACAAACGAAAACCGCTATGTACATTTTTAATGGTGGTCGTCCACGTATTCTCAACGAAACGTCAATAGGACCACAGTAGTCGACTCCGACTATTAAAAACGGACGCGAAGCTCTCACTCTATTAGTGGGTAAATTTCCCATTATTTGGGACATAAGCTTCGGGTTATAGCGGAAGCAGTGTACGCATTTGCTAACTATCCTTTTGCATTCTTCTTTCACATTTATTAGCCAAATATTCTCTCGCGAAAGAGCTATAAGTGCTTTTGTACCAGCATGACAATTTTCCAAATGCAAGTTTCGCAAATAAAGCGTAACAAAGCTATTTCTTTTCGGTAACAATAGTGGAAACTTGGTATTATACTTCAAGTCTGCGCTTAGCAGTCTTCCACCTACCCTAAACGATTTATTTTCTTCAACAAATGTATGTATGAATGGTGTCAACCTCTGGATATTAGAGGGCAATACAAGAGATTTCTGAAGCTTGAGTATCTCTTCAGAAAAATTAATTTTCTGGACCGTTTCTACAAGTCGAAAGAAGGCCCATTTCAATTCGATTGCAGTAGGTGGACAATTTCTCTCAACCTTACGTTTTCTCAAGATGTCAATAAATCTTATTACTAACGCAGTTACTCGTAACAATTTTTTGTACGAGGAATACTTTTCCATTAGATCCAACAAGCAATCTTGTGGATCCTCTACTGCAAGAAATACATTTGTCTTTCTTTTCTCCAATAGTATTTGGTTCTCTTCTAACTCGAAATGTTTGTTAACAGGCCAGGAAGAACTGTCATTTAATAAGAATGACGGTCCCTCAAACCAGATCAAGAACAATATCGGCTGGATTATGGTCAGTTGGCACATGTCGCCACGAAACTTTCTCTGACCACTCCTGAATATCAGCTACTCTGTTCGATACAAAAGTGGCAAGTGAGGATGGATGCGTCTTTATCCAATGTAGACTTATTTCCGAATCTGTCCAGAAATGAACTTGATCGATCTTAAAGTTGAACATGCGCTTAATTCGAATCCACAACTTAGCCAATAGGTGTGCAGCACACAGCTTAAGTCTCGGAAGAGATTTTGTCTTGAGTGGAGCAACTTTCGATTTTCCAGTAAGTAATCTGACAGTAACTTTGCCAGATTCAAAACTTCTGACATAAATGCAACACCCATATGCTCGCATTGAGGCATCAGCAAATCCATGTAATTGGGTGTTTGCTGTGGAAGTTGTTTGGACGAATCTTGGGATTACTATTGAATCGATCTCCATTATGCCCAGTCAAGCTTTTGAATCCAAAGCTCCTGTAGTAGGATCTAGGTTTTTATACCGATAGGGCACAACAGTCCGAGAGGATCAAATAATCGAGAAGAAACTGATAGTATGTTTCTTTTCGTTGCTTTCAAATCCTTAAAAGAATTCTCCAAATGAAACTTGAGTGAATCATTCTTCGGACTCCAATGTAAGCCCAAAGTCTTAGCCGAATCGGAATCGCTATGCAATAGTTTTTCACTTTGCAGAGTACTAACAAATTTAGGATGATTAGAAACCCCATTTGGCAAGGTTAAAACCAGCCGAACTAAGGATCTTAGCGACTTGATTACGAATTGTGATCAGATCCTCGTAACTTTCACCACCGGTTAACAAATCATCAACGTAAAAATCACTGCGAACAACCTTTGAACCAATAGACAAAGTCTCTTTGTACAAATCGCTCAATTCAATGAGACATCTTATAGCTAGAAATGGGGCAGAAGCTATGCCATAAGTTACAGTGTTCAATCGAAACACCTGTAAACTATCAGACGGATTTTGTCTCCAAAGGATTAATTGAAAATTTCTATCATTATCGTCGATTAAAACTTGACGATACATTTTCTCGATATCTGCAGTGATTACGTACCGATGAAGCCGAAAACGGATGAGTGTAGGATACAGTTCCTCTTGTATAGTAGGACCGACCATAAGCAGATCGTTTAGTGACACATGAGAGGATGTTCTACACGAAGCATCGAAAACTACTCGAAGTTTAGTAGTTGTACTTTGAGGCCGCAGAACACATTGATGGGGTATAAAATAATGAGGAGAATCTGGCATATTATCCAAAAGTGACATATGCCCCAAATTGAAATACTCTTTCATAAAGTCATGATACATATGTCTCATCGTGTCGTCTTTGGACAGTCTTCGTTCCAATGAGAGAAATCGCCGCTTTGCGACTTCGAACGAAGAACTCAACAATTTTATATCAGACTTGAAAGGCAGTGAGACTACTAATCGTCCTGACGGTAAACGTCGTATTGAATTTCTAAATTTATCCTCACATTGTTGCTGCTCCTCTGAATAAATCTTCATTGATTCTTTTGGAACCTCCTCAAGTTCCCAGAACTTCTTGACTATCGAATCAATGTTGCTCTCGTTTTCTATCGCAGTACTCAAATGACAAACGCTATAGTTAGTGGAGCCCTTTGATTGATTGTACTTTCCAGTAACAATCCAACCAAGTGAAGTTTTTTGAAGGATTGGAAGGCTCGGGCCAGATTTTATCTGACCAACACACATTAGCTCGAAGAAGATTTCTGCTCCGATAAGCAAATCAATCTTTCGTGGTTTGTGGAAGCACGGATCAACTAATTTTATATTATTAGGAATATGAAAGCCGGTTGTATTTATAATACTATCAGGTTGGAAATTGGTTATCGAACTCAATACCCAAAATTTCGCATTGAATTGAGTAGAGTTAACCCTCGACGTGACAGTTAAGTTAACGCAAGATTTCGAAAGTGAATTCGTTTCACTAATGCCAGTTAAATTTAGTCTTTTTAATCGAAGTAGCTGCGCAAGTTCCTCAGTTATTAAATTCGGTTGAGATCCGGAATCCAAAAGTGCTCTCGCTGGTATCAATTTACCAGAGCTACTTCTTACACTGACCACTGCTGTCGCGAGAATAACTCTTTCATCGGACGAAGAATAATTCACCGATCCATGTGAAGCCGATGATTGTCCAGAGTAGTTGTTTTTTGAACTTACACTAATATTGTACTTATGTAGCAATGAATTGTGTGAGCTACAACAAATTCTACATTTCGATGAGGTACACTTCGCTACTGTATGTCCCTTTTTCAGACAATTGATTCATGCTGGCACTGATTTAATAAAGTCAAATCTTCGACTTACTGGCTCAGCAGTGAATGAAGGGCAATTATTAATATTATGCTGAACAGATTTGCAAAATAAACATTTGTCAGCAGACAATTTGGATTTTGATACATTTAGTGAGGCTCTATTATTTCTCCTCGGAAAGTGTTCAGTTCTTTGAGTGTCAAACCTCGGCCTTGAACTTGAAGAACCATCAGCTGCAATATGCTGATATCGTTTGTTCAAGGCGGATTCACAGTCTGACCAAAGGGGAAGTTTCTCGAAATCAAGTTGTTCTTCCCATTTCGATTTGGTAACTGGATCTACCTTTGACATCACTAAATGTATGAGAATGGCATTAGTTATTTTCTTGTCATCACCAATTGATAACAACGAATCGTAAATGGCAGAAACCGTATCGATCATGCTTCGCAAAGCAATAGCTGAAGGTTTTGTGATTTGTGGCAAATCAAAAAGTTTTCTGATATTATCAAAAATATAAGACATTCATTGTCATAAACCTTCTTCAAACTTTCTATTGCTTTGGGATAATTCTTTTCTGAAATCTGAAAAGCTTTTACTGTACCCAAAGCTTCATCGGACAAGCATGATATCAGATGATTAAATTCTTCGATGTCTGTCAACGTCGGATCATTGTGGACCAAGTTCTCAAACAAACTCATAAAGTTCTTATAATCGGAATATTTTCCGCTAAACTTAGGGAGTTTCATGTTTGGGAGCCTCGACTGGTGTTGTTGTCCGAGAAAGGACGTTTCTGGCAAATTTGATTGCCTATTCTTAGCCAGGAGGCTCAAAAACAGTGATTTGGTGGTCACACAAATGTCTTCAAGCTCAGCTCTGTCATCGTTCTCGGGATCCAAATTATCCACGTCAGACTGGAGCTTCATAGCTTGGTCAATATAATTTTTTAATATGTCAAGTCGACATTCCAATTCGATTGGATTAAAAGAAATTGTCTTTTCTACAATCGATTTACGAATTCGAATTATATTGTCAACAACCTTTGCTTTTTTTGTAATTAGCTTCTCCAAGCTCTCCGATTTGGAGGGAGAATCCTGTCTCTTTCTGCTAGTCATTTTTTCAATTAACTTATGAAATCGAAGGTAACCAAATTAATTTATTGGTCAAATAAAATTCGCAAAAGACGAATGATTTGCTTTGGACTAGGATATCTAACGAAGTTATTAAACTCTCGCCGGTCACAAAATATTCGGGTTTATGTTCTGTTATTCGCGATACTGATTCCACAATCAAAATAATTAAATTGCACAATGTGTTCATTCACCTCACAGCCTTTGATAAATATAAAATTTATCAAGTTAAATAACAAATCTGTTCTTTAGAAAACAACAATTAAACAATCCAATAAGATTGTACCGAATAGTTGTCTGAAAAATTAAATTCCTCAGACAGTGTAAATAGTCCCACTGTAAACAGCTGTGGAATGTATATACGATAAATGGTAAGGGAACGACGGAATGGAACACTGATCATATGCAATTTATATTCAGCGAAGAAACAGAACAAGAACAAGCAGACAAAAGTGAGAAACAATTTGTTAAAATAACAATTGCAAAAATAATTTGTAATATATTGTAAAATAATCTCAACACAAAAATAAATTATTTCAAATAAAATACCGACGGTAAAAAAGTAGAGTAAATGAATAAATAAAACGATAATAATTACTGTCGCGATAATCAGTAATTTATACGCAATAGTGTGTACGACAACAACAACACGCACGATTTATATCAAAATAAGGGCGGTAAATATCACAAATTTCAATTCTAATGGTAAATAAGTGAATAATTTCAAATATTTTGAAGTATAAAATATATTATTTGTGTTCAAATTCAAGTTGCTACGCAGTTTTTGGTTAGATTACAAAAACCTCTTAAATTTGAGTAACTTGCAAATTTAAGGAACCAACACAAATATATTTTATACTTGTTACCTCGGATTCGGAACTAATCTCAGAAGTACGTTCCTTTTTACAGATGATACAGCGGCAACGGGGCATCTGGGCAATCTTCCTTCAAGTAGGTTGAGGGTTGATTCGATGATCTGATGTCCTCTTAGTATGACGGTATGATGATGTGATATATGTATATACCTATATATTTTTTCCACTACACTTCACTATATTAGTTTCATATATGTAATATATTGTTGTTTGTAGTTATAATTATTATTACTTTGACTTATATGTGTACTTATTCTATATTTTATATTTAAATTTTTTTTTAACGTTCTATTTTTTTGTTTGTAACACTTGTTATTTGTAGTATATATTTTCTGACAAAATATGTAGATTGTACACAGTAAATTAAAATTAATGTAAAATTTTATTATTTTTTTTTGTTTGTTTTTTATGTAGGTATATAATTTTTCTTTTTATTTACGTTTATGTGGTTTTACAACACAATATATGTATATTATTTATGTATTTTTTATCACTTGTTAATTTCTGTGAGTGTTTTATCTCTTTTAATATTTGTATTTGTATTTTTATTTATTTTTTTTAATTTTGTATGTATTTGTAAATTTGGTGTATATATTTTAATTATTTAAAAAATGAAATTTACACTCGCGAATAGATATATTTTAAGCAATTTATAAAATTTACCGCGAGAATTTGGTCTTTTCGAAAGTCTCGACGAGATCACTTTTAAGTATTAATTAATCTCTTTAACTATAATTAATTCGAAATAACTTATCAAATTAAATTTCAATTTTTGTGTTTTGTATAAGATTAATCACTTTGTATTTTTTAAATTCAAGTCCCTGCTCGGGCGCCAAAATGTTTTCCCTTAATATTTTTTAAGGGCGAATGTTAATTAAATAAATTATAATTAACTTGATGGGCACTTTGTGAATTTAAAGAAAAGCAAGCACTCGCGAGAAAAGACCAAATTTAGAGTTTAAAAAAAGTAGACCGATGTCGATTATGTTTCTATGGCAACTAAATTCTTTATTTTCTTAATGTTCTATTCGTACATCTAATACATGACAATTTAACTTAATACTAACGGACAAGGACATTCAGCAACTCCGTTGCTTTATTTGTCCTTGTAATAGATATTATATATTCATTGAACTTAACGCTAATTTCTTACTTATTAATAGATTACATTAGGGTAGTTCATGTTTCTAAGGTTAGTATTATTAATTAATTATTATTATGTTATAAATTCATTTTTATTATTATATTATTAAGTATTAGTTATTTATTCAATATTAGTTGATCGACATTGTGAATATGGCCCAACAAACCCTTTTCAGATTATTGGCAAGACGAGACAATTCATTTTTTGACCTAAACTAAAAACACTAATATATACATAAAATATAAATATAAAGAAAAACATAAACATAAAATTATAAATTTAAATTTATTTACATACATATATAAATAAATACATTTACAATCACTTTTGTCTTATTTAAATTTTTTAGAATAGTAAAATTAAAAATTCTTAAAGCCATCACTGACTGGTGCACCTACATGATTACAATCATACTCGTTAGATTATTGCAAAACAATCTTTAATATTTGTATAGGAAATACATATATTTTGCATTAATGCATTTTGGTTTCGTTCAATGCTGACACCGCAAAAATAATGTCTATTTCAAACGAGTGTCAATCGAACATTTGCATAATCATTACCAGTAAATCGTTCGAGTGTTCTGATCGATCGTGCATAAAAATTTGTGAGCATGAATAAATTAACAGAAATGTGATTTTTTTTTTGATATATGTATATACCTATATATTTTTTCCACTACACTTCACTATACACTACACTATATTAGTTTCATATATGTAATATATTGTTGTTTGTAGTTATAATTATTATTACTTTGACTTGTAGGTATATAATTTTTCTTTTTATTTACGTTTATGTGGTTTTACAACACAATATATGTATATTATTTATGTATTTCTTATGACTTGTTAATTTCTGTGAGTGTTTTATTTGAGTTTTATCTCTTTCAATATTTGTATTTGTATTTTTATTTATTTTTTTTTAATTTTGTATGTATTTGTAAATTTGGTGTATAAATTTTAATTATTTAAAAAATGAAATTTACACTCGCGAATAGATATATTTTAAGCAATTTATAAAATTTACCGCGAGAATTTGGTCTTTTCGAAAGTCTCGACGAGATCACTTTTAAATATTAATTAATGTCTTTAACTATAATTAAATCGAAATACCTTATCAAATTAAATTTCAATTTTTGTGTTTTTTATAAGATTAATCACTTTGTATTTTTTAAATTCAAGTCCCTGCTCGGGCGCCAAAATGTTTTCCCTTAATATTTTTTAAGGGCGAATGTTAATTAAATAAATTATAATTAACTTGATGGGTACTTTGTGAATTTAAAGAAAAGCAAGCACTCGCGAGAAAAGACCAAATTTAGAGTTTAAAAAAAGTAGACCGATGTCGATTATGTTTCTATGGCAACTAAATTCTGTATTTTCTTAATGTACTATTCTTACATCTAATACATAACAATTTAACTTAATACTAACGGACAAGGACATTCAGCAACTCCGTTGCTTTATTTGTCCTTGTAATAGATATTATATATTCATTGAACTTAACGCTAATTTCTTACTTATTAATAGATTACATTAGGGTAGTTCATGTTTCTAAGGTTAGTATTATTAATTAATTATTATTATGTTATAAATTCATTTTTATTGTTATTATTGTATTATTATATTATTCAATATTAGTTGATCGACATTGTGGATATGGCCCAACAAACTCTTTTCAGATTATTGGCAAGACGAGACAATTCATTTTTTGACCTAAACGTTAAAAACACTAATATATACATAAAGAAAAACATAAACATAAAATTATAAATTTAAATTTATTTGCATACATATATAAATAAATACATTTACAATCACTTTTGTCTTATTTAAATTTTTTAGAATAGTAAAATTGAAAATTCTTAAAGCCATCACTGACTGGTGCACCTACATGATTACAATCATACTCGTTAGATTATTGCAAAACAATCTTTAATATTTGTATAGAAAATACATATATTTTGCATTAATGCATTTTAGTTTCGTTCAATGCAGGCACCGCAAAAATAATGTCTATTTCAAACGAGTGTCAATCGAACATTTGCATAATCATTACCAGTAAATCGTTCGAGTGTTCTGATCGATCGTGCATAAAAATTTGTGAGCAGGAATAAATCAACAAAAATGTGATTTTTGCAGTTCTCTGATTCCAATGTAAAAGATAATTTGCACACCAGAGATTCTTTTGTTTGCTTTCTTTGTCTTTTTCTTTCTTCTTTTTTTGTAAATGCAACAACAACTAAGACTGTGTAAATTTTCATGAATGATCCTACTCACTCGAATTATTTATGAGTATTATAAGTATTCTAAATTTATGAATTTGATTGAGTAGGCGTACGAAGCAAACATATTTCGTGTGTTATGGGTTTGATGTCAACGTTGTACTCATACTTATTGCAACCTGTACCTAAAAATCAATGTTGTAGTGAGTACGAATGCATGTAGTTGAATTTCAATACTGTTGAAAAAGTTCATGAGTACGAAAAAAAGATTCATTGCTGATCTCTGTTGCACACGGCACACGAATTTATCCTTTGGATAAATTCTTAATTTTCTTTTAAACAAATTTGTACTGAAAATCACTTCTTTTTGTAACCCTTAACCGAATTGTCACTTACATACTTAATTATAAATAAAATTGTTTTTAATCATATTTACACTTATTACGAAAATAAAAAGATCTCTCTTTCTGAGCACCCAACTCTACAATGTGGGTTTCTCATAACAACCTTAAAAGAAATGAGAAATATTTATTAATATTTCATTTCTTCTTTCTCTTCTCTTAACCCCAATTAAAATTACGAACCAGTAATTATAATAACAAATTCTCTGCAGAAGATTGGGCCAATTTGTTTCAGTCCCAATGTCGCAAACTTCTAAGGGCCAGTATTACAACTTGTCGTTAAACTTAGGTTTAGTTAAAGATACCTTCAGCTAAAGGAAACTGTAAAGTTAACTTTAACTTATTTTCGTTATTACAACTTATAGATAAAACTTTTTCAAAAATATGGCAGTACCGATAAACGCAGTGGCAAATAATTACCTCTTTTTGTTGTTGTTGTGTTTCCTAATTTTGTTTATATTTGAAGTTGCCATATTGAAAATAATATATAATATAGCTAGTTCAAACTTTGGCCTAACGCTCACTTCTATCTTATTGGGTACTCATAATAATGAAAAACCACTTATATGCTCGTTAAAATCCTCCCTTTAGTTAACTGCGAGTTATAATAATGGCCCTAAAAGAGAGTTTATTTTAAAATTACATACAAGTTATTTCGCCTAAGTTCAATCAATTCAATTTGTCCAAATAACAATTTGGACAATAAACTTTTTTTATAACAATGAATTCCAAACTGTAATTACGTTATATTATATTATTATCATTATTATTGAATTAATGTAATTGAATTTAAAATATGTTTGTCAACACTAGTATGTGTTCTAAAAATATCTGTACCGTATAGATAATTTATATCTGTATATATAGATTTACAGATATAGATAAAATTCTAATTTTCCTGAAGGATAAATTCATTTGTAAATTTCATTTTTCCTCTTGCGCTTAAAAGATAAACATTAACTTTTTCTTTGTATTAACTATAAACTCTCTTATTGCAAAACATAACTAAAAAAAATCTTGAACTCAAAATATTAAATAAACCAACACATTAAATCAACAATATACACACTCTCAAACCATTTGGTTACAATCCATTGGTACTCTACAAACACAAGATAAGATTTCCCAACATTTTACCATATAAAAAGAATATTATTAATTCTTTTTGTTTTCTCTCCCCTCTAACCCTAAGTATAATTACATCACGTAATTATAATCGCAACTCTCTCTGGAAGTTTGGTACACTTGATTTCAACCCCTATTTACCAATCTTCCACAAGAGAGTCTGCTTAAAATAACACTCGTTATTTCATGGTCCTTCTCCCCGCGAACTCCCCGCAACCTATGGAACAATTACATGCTCCTCCATTATCTATATCTACACAAGATTAAAATTTGGTTCTCATTATTACACACAAGAAAAAGCAACTCTATTTCTCCACAATAAACGTAACGGTGATCGACAACAACACAACTTAATCTCTCTCTTACTGTGGATCCTAATTTAATAAAGGAAAAAACATGGAGAATGAGGTATGTAAATTAAACACAATAATCATTAAATTCGCAAGCGTAAAAGAGGAAAGTACACAAATAAAAAATTCAAACTAATAAAAGAAAAAATTTGAAAGTAAAAAAATTGTAAGTAAAAATAAAAATTTTTAATACAATTAATATTAATTTAAATAAAATAAAAATAATTACTTATATGAAAGAAAAAAAATCAAAGTGCGAATTTAAACAGAAAAATTAATAATATTAATAAAAAATATGTGAAACAAAAATCAAAAAGTTAAAATTAGAAAAAAAGTGTTTTACGAAATTTTAATAAAAGAGAAAAAAAACAACAAAAACAAATAAATGAACTTAAAGAGAAAAAAATATAAAAAAATCACCTACATAAAGAAAGTTTTCAAAAAAATTTACAAGAAAAAACGAAAAAATAGAAAATCATACTCAGAAAAACTAAATAAAGGTGAGTTAAATATGAAAAAATATAAAAAGTAACACAAAATTAAAGTTAACACCTAATAGTGTAAAAAATTAAACGATAAAAAAGTAAATGTGCATATAAAAAAAGAGAGAATAGAATAAGTGCTTACACCGGTAAAAAAAGATTAGTGCATTTACGCACCGGTGCAAAAAATGTTAGTGAAAATTAATAATAATAATTAATATATAGAAAAATTAAAAAAAGAGATATATATTATATTAATTGTTTAAAAAAAGAAAATATTTATGATAATAACTAATAACCAAAAAAGCAAAAATTTATAAAAAAGAAAAAGTGCGTTAATACGGTTATAAAATTTAGTGCTTCACCAAGAAAATAAATATATATATACAAAAAAAAAAAATTAAAAAATCATATATATTTATATATAACAAATTATAGCAAATTATCCAACATACATGTGTACATAAGCCTCTCTTTACGCACGCCCCTTATAAAAATTCCCCTGCATAAAAAGGTATTTATGATTATTAAAACATTTAAAATAATACATATATAAACCGTTAAAAAGAAGTATTTCAAATTCAAATTTTTTCCAATTGCTCTTGCCATCATTTCTCAATCTCTCTCATATATAGCTGATAAATAAAAATCAACCACTAAATTTTGCCAATAATTTGATCTCTTGCAGTTAACAGTAAAAACTTTTTATAAGTGACAAAAAATTTCGTATATACCTAAAGTAAAAAAGTAAAGTACGAACAATAACAAAAATTTATTTTACTAAAATAGGACAAAGATAAACAGAACAAATATAAAACATAAATTAAATTTTTTGAAATTAAAAACAACAATTTGTCGCAATTATACGTACATAGGAAAAAGAAAGAGATCGCATAAAAGGCAACAACTACAAAAAACCAGTTAATGTTAAAGAAGAGCAATTGCAAAAAATAAAATTCATACGCACATACACATACATACTCCTATACATATATTCCTTGAACTTGTACTTTAGAGTTGCCACATAATAAATAAATAAATCGAAATAAAAAATAAAAATCAGAATTTAAATATTTTAATAAATTTCATAAAGAAAAATATTATATACACTAAATAAAATATTATCATATTTTATTATATCACTTTATATTAATATAACATTTCAGCTCTAATCAATTATAACATATACAAATGTAATAAACCCCATTTATTTAAAAATAAATTTTTGTTACTCAAATTTTAATTTTGCTGTATGGATTTTGAATTTTGGTTGCTTTAGTCTAGTGTAAAAATATGTCATGCAGCAATCCAACAAAAATTAAATATATGGAAATGATTATTTTAAAGGCAACGAAACAACAAGCAAATTATTGTTCCAAACTGCTGCATTGCTTTTATTGTGTTTATTGCATAAGGGATGTGATTCCCCGTAATATGAGTTACTCGTCAGCTGTTATATTACATACACCATTTATAAATCTTTCTTGCGGGTAATATAATACTTATAATTTGAAATTGTTATTCTATTATTATATATCATATCAAATTTAAATTTTTTTTCTTGTCTTATTTACAGAAATTACATCAGGATAGAAAAAAATCATCAAACATGGTTTAAAATATTATTTTTTAATACCCAACACATTGAGATTGTGAACTTTGTGAACCAATCTGGGAATTTACTTTAACTTTTGAGTTTGGTTGCTATAAGATGAGGCCATCTTTGGATAGCAGTATTTCTTCGTTTAAATTATATGTTGCCGTTGAAAGATTTGATGAAGTTGTTAATCCTGCGTTTTGGCCACAGGGTGTATTGGTACGGGAATTCGTATTCAGGCTGGGCCATTGTAGGAATGGTGCTAATTTGCCTGGTCCTATTTCTCAAAAAAAACTAACTTCGAAATCGTCTTTTAATTTCCAAATTGCTTATCAGAATGTTCGCGGACTTAGGTCTAAACTTTCTTCACTTTATAATAGTAGCTTTGATTTTGAAGGAATTGCTCTTACTGAGACTTGGCTAAATTGCAATATTCTTGATTCTGAGATTATGTCTAGAAATTTTAACATTTATAGACGGGATAGGAAGTCTAGAAATGGTGGTGGTGTTCTTATTTCCATTTGCTCTAAATACACATCTAAATTGATTGACTTGTGTTCTTCTGAGGATATTGAGTTTATTTGCGTTAAGATCTATAACCGTGGAAAGCATATATACATTACTTGCTCGTATATTCCTCCCTGTTCTGACATTCATATCTATAGGGCTCACTTCGATTTGATTTCTGGAGTAATTGATTCAATGGGGCAAGAGGGGATTATAGTGGTTCTTGGAGATTTTAATCTTCCGCATATATCTTGGAATTTTTCACCTGAGACTGCCTTTTTGGTGCCATGTTCTTCAGTTCCATTCATTCCATATGTTTTCAGAGGTTTTCTTGCCAGCACTCGGACAGATGTAATTTATACTGATTTCAGTAAAGCTTTTGATAGGGTTGACCATAGAATTATTAATCGGTATTCCCGATACTATTCATCTTTGGCTAGACTCCTACGTCTCCCTTAGGACTCAGAGGGTATTGTTTATGAATGTATTGTTTAGGAATGTATTGTCTAATTATTATTTTATACTTTTGATGATGATCATGGTCAGGCTGTTCTTCAGCGGAATATTGATTTGGTTGTAACTTGGTGTAGAGTTAATTTAATGGATCTTAACTTGAAAAAATGTAAATTCATGGGTTTCTCTAGCGGGGGCGTGATTTCGTCCACTTATATGATTAATTCTTGCCCTCTGGAAACTGTGACTACATTTCTTGATTTGGGAGTATTATTGGATATGAAACTGTCTTTTGTTTATCATATTAGTATGATGATTGGCAAGGCTCGGGCTGTTCTTGGTTTTGTGAAAAGTTGGGCTAGGGAATTTATTGATCCTTATATAACTAGACTGCTATACATTTCACTTGTTAGAACTATTTTGGAGTATACGTCTATTATTTGGAATCCATACTATCGTTGTCATAGTGATTCAATAGAGTCTGTGCAGAGGCAGTTTTTATTATTCTGTTTACGTGGCTTAGGATGGGATTATGCCAATGGGTTTCCGTCATATGAGGCTAGATTAGGTTTGATAAAACTTCCAACTTTGGAACGTAGAAGAACTGTTTTAGGTGTTTGTTTTGTTTTTAATCTGGTTAAAGGTGACATTGATTCTGAGTTTTTGCTTTGTAATCTGAATTTCAGTATTCCAGCAAAATTTTAACGGCACTATCGTCCTCTTTCTTTAGATTTCTATAAAACGAACTATGGATGTAATTTTCCTTTTCGTAGATTTTTTTATTGATTTTAATTGTAGTGTTTGTAATATGAAACGTAGCTTATATGCTGACATTAATTTGTAAATTATTATATAAAAATGTATTTTCGTTCTTGTCATAGGTAGTTCCTTTTTATTGTTAATTTATTCAGCTTGTGATCAAGTTCTGTAGCTGATTTATGTTCTCGTTGCCATTACTACAGTGCGCTACAGTCCGGACTGTAGTGTGTACGTATCCCTACGTAATGGGGACGAGCCCACCGCGGTCGGGTGAGGGTGGGTTACATCCATTTTAAAAATTTCTGTTTGTTTTGGTTTGTATGTCTTCTAATGTTTTGTTATAAAACTATTAATTTGCCTCACATGCTTTCATTACTGTTTCGTTGGTGAAATGTGTACGATCAATGACTATAAATATATATTTTTATATATTTTATTTATATTTATATATTTGCTACTAGAGTATGACGACTTCGAAGGGAAAAATGTCAATCGACACTATTCGATGACTTTTATATGTTCGGAATTTAGCAGGTAATTTAACATTAGATTGAGTCCTATTATTTGCATGCAAAAATCTTTGAAAAGATCCTAAATTATTACTTTGATTTCATCTTAGCAAATTCATACAGTGTAATTACCAACAACCTATTATCAGTTACCAGAAAACGTTCAAATTTTTCAAGAACAATTTTTTGTGGACGATTGACATCCAACGTAATTATTTCAATTTATTTTAGTAGCAAATTTGATTCAATTTCATTGTATGTTGCTTTCTATGTGTTTTCGTTTTTCCACTATAAAAGAGTCAATTTGTCTTGCATAATTTCAGTGTGTTTTCGTTCTCTATGCTGGTGAAATGTTAACGCTAATCTTTTTTTATCACTTTCTGTTTTTATATTCGAGTTAATGGTTGTAGTAGAAGCAGGAGCTCTATTTGCGTATATTGTTCTACAGGGTATTTTGGACTTGATCATATTTCGCCGAAATCCTTGATAAATAATTGTTTCGTTTTGAAGTCTTTCGTGTTGTCCCAATGGTTTGTTTTAGGCAGATGAATAATCCAAATACTTATCATAAAATGCAAATATGTACGCGGACAGAATTCTTCTTAGGCAGGTCAATAAAATAAAATTTATAAATTTCTCGAAATCAATGAAATACAACAAATAGATCAACAAATTTTAATACCTATTAATTGATAATTAGGAGAGTCAATGCCTCTGTTTTATTAAATATTTGTGCAATGTGATCATTAAGTTTTTTATTTTATTTATTTATTTATTTTCCCAATTCCTGCTCAACAACACATAATTTTATACTTATAGTAAAGAAAAGTAAAGTTTAACAATTAAATTAATTAAAATTAAATTATCCATTAAATTGTTTACGTTTCACTATTATAATACCATTATACGCTCAATTACAAATTAAAATTATAAATTATCATAAATTTTATAAAAAACTAGTTGCGTTGCTATTCAGTTGCTTAATATGTGATAGATAATTCCAAAGGAGAGGCGCCGGAGTCTAGTAAAGGATGATTTTTTAAGAGCTATAGGAAAATTTAAAAAAAGAAAACACATTCAATTCAGAAAAATGCATGAAATCTTTATTTGAATCGATAGTACGGTCCATGTAATTTAATGTTTGAAGATTATTTCATGCAAATATTGACCGTGACTGCGCCTCAAATGGTCCATCCGCTTAGTCCAATTTTGGCATACTCTTTCCAACATTTCGGCCGGTATCTCACGAATAAATGCTTCAATGTTGTCTTCCAATGCGTCAATTGAAGCGGGCTTGTCTGTATAGACGATCTAGCCGTCCATTTGACCGGTCCCGAACGTGAAATAAAATGTTCACCGAACTCGCCTCTCAATAATTCCATTGTTGCGCCTGCTGTGTGGCATGTGGCACCGTATTGTTGAAACCACATGTCATGCAAGTCAAGCTCTTGCATTATGAGCAAAAAAAAAGTTCGATATCATCTCATGGTAGCGCTCACCATTCACATTTACGTTACGATTCTCAGTATCTTTGAAAAAGTACGGTCCAATAATGCCACCAGCCCATAAACCACACCAAACTGTGACTTTTTCTGGATGCATTGGTAGCTTTTGCAATGCTTCTGCCTGATCTTCACTCCAAAATCGACAATTCTGCTTATTTACGTATCCCGAATAGCCGCTTCAGTGGGTCGATTAAACTGACCATAAAATGGAAGAAGCGCGCAATGAACTGTCTAACAGAGCACGCATTTTGATAATAAAATTCAATGATTTGCAAGCTTTGTTGGTATGTAAGACGATTCATGGTTAAATTATAGACCAAACTAAAGATGTTTGACAGTGAAACAAAACACGAAACGTGCGTGAGCAGTTTAAACCAGTGTTGCCAAAAAGATAATAGCTAAAAAATCACCCTTTAGGTAGTGTGTTGGCTTATTCGGCGTCAGGCCACGGTTTAAACCCTAGGTCCAACAAAATGAAATTCGAAAAAATAATTCTTCGGCGACTTTCTCTCAGCAAATTTCTGGCAAGAACTCTAAGAGTAAAATAAAATTGATATGATAAATTTCTCAAAAAAATCTGTCGTTAAACTGTAGGTCCGCCACAGCATAAGTGTAATGAGAAGCCAGGTCGTAACCCGGACTGAGCAGACCATTTATATAGATGTATATCAGTGTTGAAATATTCAGTACTTTAGTACTTTTTTCAGTACCTTTCCATTTCAAAAATACCGCAGTACCACCGCGACGTCTTCAACACCTTTTTATTATTATTTCATATTTTATGCCCTGCGCTTTTCAACGATTAATGCATTAGAAACGTAATACCAAATGTAGAATTAATCTTCAGTTCCAGTCCGCCAAACGTCCACGAAACATACGTTCGTTTTTAGAATACGAAAAGCAATGAGAACGCTTGCCGAACCGTAATGTAATTTCGGTAAGCATTTACATTTCTCTTCATATGCCAAAAACGAACGTAAGTTCCATTACGTTCCGTTGACGTTTGACTAAATATAAATAATACGTGCATTAAATATAAATAAATAAATAGTTTAGTTTTAGATGTAAGCCCATGGTTCAAACCCCATGTCAGACATCGCCAACAAAACGAAAAATAAAGAAAGTATTTCATCGGTGACCTCATTCTATCAAAAACTGTGAGAGTAAATAAAATTGCCATTAAAAAATTTCTCAAAATCTGTCGTTCGAAGTCGACGTTAAACTGTAAGTCCCGTCACTCAAGTATAAAATTAAGGCACACAACATTAGTGGTGTGAGAAGTAAGGCCGTAAAACATACAATGAAATGAAATGAAATTGTTATCAGCTTTGATATACGTATAAAGCTGTAAAAAATTTGTATCAATTGGCACTAGCAGCATATTTAGACAAGCTTTATTGAGTTCTTTATCATCTAATGGACAGTTGTTAATATTCACTAACTTACCAGCTCCAATTTCTCATATACATGGGCATTTTAGCCGAGAATTAACCAGAGAAGCAAAACGTTTGGAATAGTACTCAATCGTTGCTATTCTAATGCCTGTATTTACTCTTTTCCTAACTATTTTAAATTCGACTTTTAATTCTGCCCTAAATCACTTTCACTTTTATTGTTCTGGCATAAAGCCGATGTTTTGCTGCAGAGGATATTGTTTTTGATCTAATTCGGATTGTATCATCGGCGTCGTATGACATTCTTTGTGAAAGCTCAATATTATGCTGTATTGTGTATTTTGCATTCAGTGTATTTCAGTATTCATAATTTGATTTTCAAGCAACAAAATGAAAAATATTACGGAAAAAAAAATTAATTCATTATTTGTGCGAAAAATATAATTTTGAAATTTTAATTGTTGACTCAAATCACATAGAAAATATTTTGTATTTTTGTTCTTCTTCTTGATAACTAGCATTTACATAAACTGATAGCAAGAAACCAATACAACTTTTAAAAGCATATGAAAATCATTGGGCAATTCACACAAGCCGATGTATCGTTGTATTCATTGTATTGTTGGAAGAACATACAACAGTGTATGATTGTTGTTGATAATTTTCATATAAAAATCCGATACACTTATACACATTTTTTTCATGTGTTTTTAAAAGTTGTATTGGTTTCGTGCTATCAAATTGTGTGAATGAAAAAAATGTGTATATGTTTTCATATGTTGTGTTGATTTCGGGTTATCAAATTGTTTGAATGCCACGAAATACACAATACAGCATTGCATTGAGCGTTCACAAACAAACAAATGTATTCAATACAACATACACATTACAAAGTTGTGTGAATTGCCAAATTTAATTACTCAGTAGTGCCATAAAAGTCCCTAACGGCAACGCTAGAAATATAGAATTTTATTCAATTAGTTTGATAACGGCGAATGTTGGTTTCGATTAAACAATTAATGATTGTATATTAAATTTGTCGTTGTTAGGAATTGAAAACCAGAATTAGGATATTTTTTCCATATATATTGAATTTGTCCCACCAAATTATAGCATTTCAGAGCAATCTCAGAGGCCTTCTTCATACTTGCCAAAGTGGAGTAAAACGGATGAGTTCTTGACGGCCAGATATCGGTGTTTGAAATCGATTTCGGACATTATTGAAAGTCTCAATTTAATCGAATCTACTGCAGGAAATAATCTGATCACACAGTTTTATAATATTTATCTTAGAGCCGACTGCACCAATCACGGTCTGATTCAGAGAGCAGCAATGAGTATTCAAAAAGATGTGTAGATTCGAATCGTACTCATAATTTCAGATACTTATACGCATTCATACTTATTTTAATATCATACTCATATTCATAGTCTGAAGTACTCATCGTACTCATACTTAACAATACGCATGATGTTGTTGATTTCAACTTTCCATGACTCAACATTTACAAGAATCATAAATCACTCAAATCATTTATGAGTATTATAAATATTTTTTTAAATTTATGAATCTGAATGAGTAGGCGTATGAATCAAACATTTTTCGAAAGTTATGGTTTTGATGTCAATGTTTTACTCATACTCATTGCAAACTGTATTTATAAATCAATGCTGTAGTGAGTACGAATGAATCAGAGTAGCTGAATTTCAATACGGTTGACTCACTCATACTCAAAAATTCATTAGTACTTATGAGTAGCGAAAAAAACAATTCATTGCTGATCTCTGGTCTGATTGTGAGACAATATTGGTATGTTCTACTTTTTGTACCTCTTACCAAGTTGAAATATGCACATTTTTGATGGAATAGACTTTAGTATGGAAGTTACCCACGAGTTTCCTACTTGCTTCGAAATATTTCAGTCTGTGATAAAAAATTCCTGCGCCGTTTCCAAAATCAGTTCTTGACTCATTTGTATATCATAAAATACTCCCTTTCTAAAAGAGTATAAATCGTCCCGATTACTTCATTCATTTCTGTTGCTAAGTCTCTTAGCGAAGCACTTCACAAAATAATAGAGTCCTACAGAACCTACATTCAACCTATTACACTATGCGAATTTTTGAAGGATCTTTTCACATTTGAGCGATAGTTAGAAGTTGGACAATGTTTGCGCAAAGAGAAATAATAATAGTTGCAGAAAACACAAATATTAGCCGACTTCTGGTGGTCGTTCAAATGTGAAATTGACACATTGTGCGATAAACAATCAAGATCCATCAAAACTTTTGAACATTTTTGAGCTGAACGTTCATTTGATAAGATGACATATATAAAAAATATATCAAAATTCATAACTTTTAAGTTTGAATCATATATTTATGTATACCGTATTAAAGGCTAATCTCTTCCCTTTCTAAAAACTTTGGATTTTTAAAATAGATTGAATATATTTGAGTAATTAATAATTTTGGGTGTAAAGATCAAAAAACAGTTTTTGTCAAATAAAACAAATTTGGAGGCTTCGAGGAATAAAAAAGAAGTATTTTTGAGTTCTACTCAACCTAGTGAACAGCTTAGATTATATAGTTACCCGGGTGTATTTTCACTGTCGCACCGTGTTATCAATGTATTCGAATATGTTCACTTTTTTCTTGGCTGTGTATGTATTTAGCGCATAAAATAAAAAAAACTATATATCACATGGAAGTATCGACGCGTAAGACCAAGTAAAGCAATTTTTTTTGCGATCGGATTTTTTGTTTTTTGCCATCTCTCGGAAGGGAATTGTTGGGTCATTTTCATACTTATCACACAGTATGAACATAATCTTTAAATTTATTTTGATTGTCAAAATTCCAATTCATATTATATTAAAATTTGTTCGTTAACTGTCTATTACAAATTTATTAAAAAAATATTCATGTACTATTCACATTAATTTTTAATTGTCATGCCTGAATTTTGCTTTGTATTTATTTTAAATTTTTTTTTTACTATAAAAGAGTTCATTTGCACTGAATGCTTTCAGTGTTTTTACGTTTTCTATGCTGATGACATGGCTTTGATACTTTATCTCATACTCACACCTGTGGTGAAATTTATTCTCGCCTTAGTTCTACTTGTATATCTTTTGTTACAGAGTATAAATTACTTCACCAAATAATCGTGTTGATCAAAGTTAATTATGGTACATTGTGATATTTTGATTTATGTGTGGAATGGTATGTTTTAAAACAGATGGTCTTGTGTCAATACAATACAATAATTTTAAATAATGTAATCAAATTGTTAATTAATTTTCTTTTTACAATATCGTTTTTAATACAATGTCTTATGATATGCTAAAAAATGTCCGTGGTTTTAAAGCCTAATAGGAGTTAGTTTAGTTGAAACAGAAAATTTTTCCGCAGTAGTGATGAAATATTATTTCCTTATATTTATTTAATTTTTTATATATTCATATTATATTAAATTTTATATTTTATTCATACCTATTAATTAATGATTAATAATTGTAATGATTAGTAATTTGATTACTTTTTTTTGGAATGGTGAAATAATGTTTACAATTATGAATATTTTTGGTTAAAATAGTTAATAATTGATTACGATTACAAAATAATCAAAAAATAATCACGATTAGTCTACTTATCAAAAAGAATCAAAAGTAATCGAATTGTTTTCAATGATTCTTTTTCTTTATTTTCAATAAATGAAAATTCATGCTTTCTACAATTTATTCGAAACAGTTGAATTTTAGTTTTATATACACTGCCCGTCATAACTATAACCGCACCCTATTAATGTTAATATTTCAGCTCGTACAGCTTGTAAGGAATTTAGTTTTTTAGTATAAGAGAAAATAGACGAAAACTTACATTATATAATAAAAATAAATTATTTATTCACTTTAGTTTCATAAATATAATTAATTTTAACAAAAACCGCTGTTTCATAACTATAACCGCACTTTAGCAAATTTAACAAAATTATAAGTTAAACAAAAAAAAATATATTTAATAATATTTTCTATTGGGTTTTGATCCGGAGAACAGGATTGACTGGCCCAATCACTTCTATGTTTTTTGATTTAAGTCATTCAATCGTCTGACGACTTTTGTATACTGACGCGTTGTCTTGCTGAAAAATGAAAGTTTTTTCAGCCTGGGCTTCCAAGAAAGGCATCAGTTTTTCATTAAGAATGCCTATGTATTCTCCGGAATTCATTCCAGTGCTCGGAAAGGCCAAATCAAGCATTGCATAGCTGCAAAAGGCTCCCCATACCATTAAGGAACCGCCACCGAAATTTCGTTTAGAAGAATATCGTGGTTCCTTTCGCAGATCCCTCCAATATCCACTGAAACCATCTGGACCGTCAAGATTAAATTTTTTCTCGTCTGAAAAAATCACCTAAAGGAGAAGAGAATCAATTAAATATGTACATACATAAAAAATAAAAATATTTACTTACCTGACTCCAGTTTGTTTGCAAATTTTTCCTTGCGAATAACATCCGGGCTGTCTTGTGGCGCGAGTTATTACATGTGCTCATCATAAACAAAATAATGATAAGCAGACAAAGAGTTAACACATGTGTTCATCATAAACAAAATAATGATAAGCGGACATAGATAACGAACAAAGGACCATATAATCAAAACACATTTTATTGATAGCACAGGTAGCAGTTATTTCCCATATGAACTATTACCTAATTATCATACGAACCATTATCTAATAAACAAGGAAATTATTTTGTAAACTCTTATCTCATAATTCTAAGAAAAACAATAACATACTTTGTAACAAAGAAATAAAAATCTATATATAGCGGATAGGAAACAAATGTAAAGGCAGTCTTAAGAAAGTAATACGAATAAATTAAACACGTTTCGGTGTTAAGAAAAAATACTTTTTTTTTACTCAATTTCTTCACCTGAATTAACTCGCGTGAGTAATCTTGGCATAGTTATTAGCGATTGTCTGGTTATTGTTCCGGATTCTTTTAGCACTCTACTTATTGTGGAATTTGAAAGGCTTTTCATAGAATTGCTTGCGGCTTTAACAATTCTGCGTCGATCTTTTTCAGATAACTTTCTTTTTGGTCCGCCGGTCTTATTTTTGGCATACTGCCTCTGGTTTTTGACAAAATTTCTTACCACTCTGTCCGATCGACCTAGTTTTCTACCGATCTCTACCTTTTCCAAAATTTTTCCTTTTTCGACATCTGTAAGATATGGTCTCCTTGGCATTTTATTTTAAGTTAAATAAAACGTTAACTTGCCAACAAAAAATTTAAAATTTTGACGCATTTATAATTTATTTTTAATTTAAACGCGATGCGGTTATAGTTATGCAACACTAAGAAATACATTAATTGTTGTGGATTTACCAATTCAAAGAGTAACTGACAACTTTTTTGTTTGAATAAAACTACCGTTATAATGCTGTAATATACCGTAAACCCTTTCATGAAAAATTTCTTTTTATTTTTTGTATTTATTTTAATAAAATCAAAAACAATATCAATTAAAACACAAACTGAACAAACCAAATATTAAAGATATAAATAATAACAGAAAATAGACATTTGATGAAACACTACAAAAAAATAAATAACATCATGTAGCACTTGAAAAGTAAAACACGTCCTCTCGTCTCAATCACAGCTAACTTTATAACTTTAGCTAAGTTATACTTTGGTCTCAATCACAATTTTATTAATGACGCTTCTTTCTTTTACATATCAAAATCAAACTTCTGTATGTTTATTATCTACATACGTTACAATATGAAAGAAGAACAGAGACAAATATATATAATATACCAAATATTTCATAACGACTGCGTATACGTAAATAAACACCGTTATCAATTCGAGAAATATAGTATAGAGATATACAATAACTAGTACAGTATAAACAAAATATATGAAGGCAAGGAATATATTACTACAATCATACAATTACACATTTGCCTTCATTAACACTAATTAATTTGGCTTGGCGAAAAGAAAACAGTCGTTCCACCGTACTTTTTAAAATGTTCAATATGCTTGAATTGCAAATGTTTAATGAAGTTGGAAATCACTTCACCGCTTCCTCTTGTCATGCGATGACATACAACACACTTAGCACATCTTGTCTCATCTGTAATATGCAATGTTTTTTAAGTGCCGCGGCCACGATCAAATTTTGCATATAGGTTGGTAATATTTGTTTGGCTCAGCACAGCAACACATCAAATTTCAGCATTCAAATCACAGGAAAGCGTCTTTGGATGAAAGAATGGTCGAAGAAATGGGATGAATTTTGCGCACGAAAATCCTCTCAATGAATTCAAGCTGAGTTCTCCAAATGATTTTCGAAACTTTTTAAGGATGGATGAAGACACATATGAGGAACTTTTAAATTTGGTTGGCCCAAAAATTTAAAAACAAAATACTCAAATGCGTGATGCCATCTCTTCGAATCAACGTCTATCTATAACATTGCGTTTTCTTGCTACAGGCAATTCTTTTTCTGATTTAAAATTTGTTAGCGCTATTTCGGAACGGGCCGCAATTGGTCGCATTGTTATGGAAACTTGTGAAGAAATAAACAAGATATTAAAATATATAATATAAAGTTAATTAAAACAAATTATTAATGGACTTAATTTTTTCGGTTTATAATTAAAATAATTTTTATTAAACAAATAAAGTTCATAAAAATAAATTAAATAAATAACTTCATAGAATTCATAAAAAACAACAAGACTAAGTTAAAAATACCTTAAAAATAAATTAAAAATATCACAAAATTCAATTTTAATCAATAAATAAAATAGTATCACAAAATGCAGCCTTACATATATAAAAAAAAATTAAAATGAACTATTTACATACAAATAGGGAATTTCTGACTATTGAAAAGACGAGAAATATTCTGCAATTGTACTCTCTGGCTCTATCTGATTCATTTGTGGGGTCATTAATGATAGTGGTATTTGGGGCAGTTGTGGGGTCATTAATGGTAGTGGTACTTGAGTCGGTTGCGGACTAAATGTATATGGATGGGCTATAATCGATGGTGTTGGCGTTAAGCTATATCCACTGCTTGGAGTATGGCATAAAATGTTAAGCTGCATACAATTCCTATGCAGAGTTACCATTTGTCCCTTTAAAAGTATATCATTTATGAATTTTTCCGCATATATCCTTTGAGTGGGATTCATTTTCCTTAAGTTACGCGCCCAGCTTACAGCAACCTGGTCGTATTCGTCCGGCGGCTGTTGGAGACGTTTTGCTGCCAAACTTATCAGCTGGTCAGCCGCATCGGACTTTTTTCGTTTCTTGGCTTTTTACTTAGTTGATTATACCTAAATGAAAAATAATGCACGTCGCATATATTGTATATCTATTTACAGCTTCCTACATACGAAGATGAATGGAAAAAACATGCTGCAGAATTGCATCGCCGTTGGAATTTTCCTAACTGTTTAGGTGCTATCGATGTAAAGCACATTGCAATAAAAAACCCCGAACTCTGGGTCGTTCTATTTTAACTACAAAAAGTTCTTTAGCATTGTTCTAATGGCAATAGTGTGGATGCAAACTATGAATTCATTCTGGTCAATGTTGGCACAAACGGAAGAGTCTCTGATGGTGGTGTATTAAGCAATACAAGATTCGGAAGAGCACTATCTGAAGGTGAATTAAATTTACCAAAACCATGCCCATTACCATCCAGCGATAAGGAAATGCCTTTTGTTTTTGTGTAAGCCAAATAGCTCTTACCGAGGAGCGACGTATTTTCAATTATCGCTTAAGCCGTGCCCGACGAATTGTTGAAAATGCCTTTGGTATATTAGTTTCTCGATTTAGAGTTATACAAGGAGCTATTGATCTTTCTCCCGAAAAAGTTTAAACGATTGTATTAACTTGTTGCCATTTACACAATTTCTTAAGAAGAAAGAAGTCTAATGAATACATTACTGTAGGTGCAGTTGCTAGTGAGAACTTGATAGAAGGAAATATTACAGAAGGTTTATGGAGAGAAGATTGCCCTTCTACATCATTGCAAAGCACTCACTGCCGAAGTTCTACAATCACAGCTAAATTAATTAGGTACCAATTTTGTAACTATTTTAATAATAATGGCCAAGTGTCTTGGCAAAAGCAACAAATTGAACTGTAATTGCATTGTATCATTATTTATTTGTAAGATCTACGCACAAAGAAATACATATCGAAAAGTAATTTTTGGGGAGACTATTTTGGAATCAAAATCATTTTCTATATTAAAAGATTTGCTATAGGGTATGTCACTTCGCTAACAAAAATTACGATAAGGAAATTGCTCTTACCATTTCATATCCTTCATCCATAGTTGATTGGGATGTACTTGGCTTCTCATTATCCCTCAGGAAATCCATGGCGGAAAAATAGTACAAATTAGGTTCCGCTACTTCGTCATTTGGTCCAGCACCACTTTTTTGTAAACTGTCAATCCTTTTTAATTCTTTTCTATACGCAATACGTACAGTTTATTTTTTGCGCCACATCTTTTATCCGCATTTGAGAACTTTTCTTCATATTTATTTAATAAAATTTCGTACTGCGCATTTTTCTACTCTATTGCTATATGCTTTTGATTTTACCTGTCATAAAGCAGGCAAATTGCGATATACTTCGATAAATTCTAAAATAAAAATTAGACTTTCAAGACACCCGCGAAAAAAGAGTGACGAAATCTGCAGAAAAATGAAATTTGAAGTAATTGCCCGCACACACATCAAATTTGCTTTCAATTTCTGCGGAGCAGGTAGCGAAAATCAAAAGTATTTTGATATTCTTCAAATTCTTCTCAGTCTGTACGTGCGAGGACAGTATTCTGTACGTGTGAGTATAGTTTTACCAATACATTCGCAAAAATGGCAGATTGATCAGTTTTATTTGATCGTGGCTGTGCTACTTTATAAATATATACTAAACTTCAACTAATTAGTAGAGTAGCTAAAGATCTCACTGTTTCTACTTCCGTAGAAAATTCGTTTTAAAAATTGTTTTATGGAAATTCAAACACATTTGTTTAACAGATTGTTCAGATGCAGATTCAATCAGAGTTGTATTTTCCTTTCACTTGAAGAAGGTTTAAGGTTTGGATCCTTAAAATTATCATCTGACGAAGGATCGCTCTCGGATATATTTTCCGACATTTCGAAATCTAGTCTAGTAGGTAGTGTATTCGCTTATTAGACGTAAAGCCCGGGGTCGAGCCCCAGGTCAGACATCAAAACGAAATATAAAAAAATGTTTCTTTGGCAACTTCCTCTCAGCAGATTTCTAGCAAAAACTCTGTGAGTAAATAAACCTGCCATGAAAAAGTTTCTCAAAAATCTGTCGTTCGAAGTCGACTTTAAACTGTAGGTCCCGCCTACTTGTGGCTTCAACTCTCTTTATGTTGTCTTATCTAAATTCCCCGAGAGTTGTCCGAACAGTAAAATTGTTGTTGCTGGTGATTTCAATGTTCACAACACCTCTTGGCATCACCATTCAAGCCATACAATTCCAGGAGGACAATACGTTGAATTACTCATCTCGCACAACTACCTTTCGCAATTGGTGAAATAACCAACTCACATATCTTATGTTGAAGGGCAGCATAATAACATCCACGACCTTTTCCTAACTTTACACTCTGAAAAGTATGAAGTAAAATTTCTTACATCATTCGGAAGTAAGGATCCCTGCAACAGTACAGCCTCCTTTTCGCTCTCAAGACTTCATGCCATTTCACTACAAGGTACTAATCGGTGCCTTTTCATGTACGGAATGGCACGTTGGGCTCAGCTCAACAACTTTGTTTCTTCGATCATAATACTGATGCCACGGCAAAAATGGTTGAAAAGATAATATGGCTTGGAATGAGTTTCATCCCTTGGAAGAGGATTGTGAATTAAGACTAGAAACAAATCTTGGTTTAATAAGACGTGGGAACTTGGAGTCATACTCATATAGGAAGTATTCAGAAATTGGAGCAATAATATCAAGGAATAATGCTGGTTAAATTCTACTCTTATAGTGAATGATCCCCTCAGTTCCATCGAAGCGGCTAGGTATGACGCCCTTGATGACGGTATTAGGAGCGAGCCCGAAAAGGTTCTAATTATGGTATACCGGAAAATGGATATGAATAAGCGACACAGACAGTATTCTGGCACTTTTGCTGGCTGAAAATGTTGTCGGGTTAATACTGCCATTGCCCCGTACCCGTTAAAATTATGGCAAGTCTGTCGGTGCAGCCCTGATTTCGTGCCGTTGAGTTGGTGTTAAAGGACCAGATGGTATGCTTCTGAACACGTATCCCCATGAGATTATGTGTCAACCCTAGCGTGGCCTCCCTGCTTAAGTATAGATAACCATGTCATTCGTGACGACTACAACGATGAATTAGGATAATGGCCGGTAGTTGGGGGCCGAATATGATTACTAATATAAATAAATCTGCGAATAAAACGACGAATTCAGCTGAGTGAATACTTTAAGAGCTGAACGCTGAGATGAAAACTGTGAACGCAGAGCTCAAGGATACCGACATATCCAGTGAGGAATCGGGATATGAACCCATTGGACAAAGTGCGATGACTCTAAGACCCCCGTAGATGAAAAATCTTTGGAATTGATAGCGTCAACAAGTGAGGTTTTCGGTCATCTTTTGGACCAAATTAGGAGTTTGATTGATATGCTGGGGGATGGCAAAAGGAGATCAACAAACTAACCGATGAGGAGCGCGATTGGCTCTATTAAGACCCTATACGACCTGAATGCGGATGAGTTACAGGGGCAGACTACCAATGAAAAGTGTTGCAACAGTTCTGCTACACAAATATAACCTTGGATGATTGTAATTCTATTTAATTTTATTCGATTTGGGTTATTAGTCAGTAAGGAATTTGTCCATTGACAATAAATAAATAAAATGAGGAACTACAAGGAACAAAGAGGAGACATGAGAAAACTGTTGAGGTTTCTGAAGCTATGGGGAGAACTCAAAATCCTGCATCAAAAGTTTTAATGAGGAAGAACGCTCGGATACGACTTTCGAGTCGACAGGAAAATCCTGAGGGAGCGACTGGAGCACCTGGGTGGAAAAAAGTCACGAAGAAGAAAAGAAAGGAAAAGAAACCGCGGGGAATGATACATTGTATGCCGACATTCAGGAGAACGTGACCAAAATTAGGAGAACTAGTAGCACACGGAGCACCTTAGAGGAGCCATAGGAGATCTCTTCAGTGAATGTGCGTCTATCCACACTCTAAAGAAAAGGAGGACGATTGAAATATAGGACATCGATAAGGTTACGGAGAAGGAGAGTATATATAATGCTATACAAAACATTCCAAGTCTCGAGGGTTTCGATAAACCCGACATAGTTGGTCTTAAGAAAGCATACGGTGGGACGCAAATGGCCTGAAGGGAGGTAATACATATGAAGATCGGCTGGGTGATATGTAGGATACGCGAAAGGAATATTCAGACGAACTGCTTCTGATGCTTGCAATATGGAGATGTAGCCCATCGGTGCAGGAGTAAGGTTGACCGTTTAGGAACATGCCACTAGTGTGGACAGAAGGGTCAGATTACTAAGAATTGCGACCAGGAAATACTCTGTATGTTCTGCTAAGCGGACAACCCGAAGTGAGCTAAACATATCGCAGGGAGCGGAAAGTGTTCGCAGTTTCTAAGCTCTATTAATTCGGGTTTAAAGAGATAAGGATAATACAGATTAATTTGAATCATTGTGTAGCAGTCCAGGGTCTATTAATCGGAAGGGTAAAGAGGAGAAATACTTCGATCACGGACAAATCTACAATTGCAGCTTTATGGATTTGTGGTTCATTACCCTTCCAACGAATCTATACGCCGGACACTTGTTTAGTAATGGCCATGGTAAAGCGAATTGTCATCTATAGCTGTTATACGCCCCCGAGGTGGTCGATGTTAGAATTCCAGCAAATGCTAGAAACACATCAGCGACTAAACACCCGCGAGAGAACATTTAGAAGAGATGGATCAAGTTCGATGATAGATTTATCGTTTATGAGCGACAGCCTTGCTTCGTGGACCGCGTGGAAACTAACTGAGGACTTCACGAATATCGTAACAACTCGATACGCATGCACATTTTTTGGCTAAGTGACGACTAAATGAAATGTATTTTGTTTTTATTTTAACAAGCAACCTATTACCATCGGCTGCCCCGCATGCCCAGTTGGCAGTGTGCTAAACTTCAAGTGTCGAGGCTATGGGTACGATACCCACTGTGTTTGTGATTGTCTGATTGCTTCTCTGACATTATATGCGATTACTTACAAATAGAACTTACTTAGATGCTAGAAATCTCATTGTTATGCATAGGGAAAATGGCAAATCCTGGCGGGTAATTTCTAAAACTGTTGGACACTCAAAGTCTAGTGTGTAAACGGTATTAAGAAATTATAAAAAGAATAACAGTATAAATAATAAGCCAAGAAGTTGTCGACCTCCAAATGAAGTTGGGAAAAATCCGAGGACAAAGCCCGTTGATATTACGAAAGACATGGAAAAAAATTCGATTGCCAGTCTACACCCAGAAACAGTACGAAGCGTATTAAGAAGTATTGGTTACAATAGTCGAGTGCCCCGGAAAAAGCCATTCATAAGCATTGTTAATAAAGACAAACGGTTAGAATTTTCTAAAAAGCATGTAAATACATAAATACATACATAATTGGCCATTACAACCCTTGAGTCAGATTACGGCCTAGCTTCTCACACCACTCATGTTGCGTGCCTTAATTTTATACTTGAGTGGCGGGCCCTACAGTTTAACGCTGATTTCGAACGACAGATTTTTTTTGAGATACTTTTTAATGGCGGGTTTATTTACTCTCAGAGTTTTTGCTAGAAATCTGTCGAGAGGAAGTCGCCGAAGAAATATTTTTTTTCATATTTCGTTTTGATGTCTGGGGCTCGAACCCGGGCTTTATGTCTAATAAGCGAATACACTACCTACTAGAAGACAGCGACTGCGCATGTAAATAACTGCGAAAAATTCTGAAAAAATGTAGTTTTTAGCGACGAAAGTAAATTCAACTTATTTGGATACGATGGGAAACAAAAAGTTTGGTGAAAAAAGAATCAAGATCTGCAATCTAAGAACTTAATGGCCACAGTAAAACATGGTGGCGGCTCTGTTATGTTGTGGGGTTGTATGTCGGCGGCTGGAGTTGGCAATTTTAATTTAATTAATTATTTAATTTTATATACTCTAAGAGTTTTTGCCTGAGGTAGTACATACGTACATACATAATTGGCCATTACAACCCTTCAGTCAGGATTACGGCCTAGCTTCTCATACCACTCATGCTGTGTGCCTTAATTTTATAGTAGAGATGTCTGAAATGGGTTTTGAACCGAGACTTCACGTCCAATAAGCCAACACACTACCTATTAGACTGCGACGATTTATTTCATTCATCCTTAAATTTACATTTACTTAATATTTCTTGCCTTGAAATAAATTATTTCATAGCTTGCCATTTACAGTCACATTATTTGTTTCATACTCGAAAATTTTTAATATTTTGCTATAAAAGAGTCAATTTGCTTCGAATGCATTCAGTGCGTTGTCGTTTCATATCGTGATAAAATGGATGTGTTTCCACATTTTGTTATTCCTGCGTTTATTTTGATTGTAATAATAGAGATCTGCCTTGTAATGGCAATAGGGATGGTTCTGAATATTTGGCTAAAGTTTTAGGGAGCGTGCGTTTGTAGTCATGTCATGTCATGTCAAGTATTGATACATTTTAATCTTTCAAGTTGTAAGATTTTTCGTTTTCAAATAGTTTTTTGTTATGATCAAAACGATTTACAATATGGTAACATTTATTATAAATTAAACCAAACATTATCAAAAGGGACATTATGTATTAGCATTAAGAGATCAACCGTAATCAACACCTATTACTTCCTAATTACGAATTACTTTAGTTGGAACTCAAAAGTGAGTTACGAAGATGGAACTCTGAATTAACTTTGAATAAGTATTACTGCAAGACCTACAATAACTTTTTAAATTTGGTATCTTAATAACACAAAGCACGTCAGTATTGAATTGACAAAATCTTAATTTTAGGTGAACTTAGGAAGGACGTGGATGATTGGAAAAGTTTTGTAAACAATCCTCTGGTGTACTCCAAAGACGTGTTGGAAACCGAGTGCCTGTTATAGTACAACATTAGTGTAAACGATTAAAACCAAGATAGATTTTATATTTTTTGTTTTATTTTTCAATCGAATCTCTTTTTTATTGAATTTTTTCGCCTTGACTCTTTTTTTCAAAAATGACAACTTTCTCTAGGTCTATCTTATGACTATATCGGCAGTTTTCCTATACTTGTTTTCTGAATACATTTTTTTAACAGTGTTGCCACAATTCGGCCATCTTGACTCTAAATCGCCCCGATTTCACCTTCAATTTTTAATACATTTTTGTCTTCATCAGCCCCAACGTTTTTATTTTTTAAAATTCCATTTTCAATTTTTAACGATTCTATTTCTCTCCTTTGCACTTCCATTTCTCGCACCATTATTTTCATTTCTTTCTTCATTAATTCAATTTCTTTCATTTTCAGTTAATTTTTTTCATTTTCAATTCATTTTCTTTCATTTTCAATTCATATTCTTTAGGTACACTACGCTCTTTTGATTCATTTGCTTCTTCTACACACAGTTTATTGTCGATTATTTGTTCACTCTTTTTTTCGTTCCACCTACGACGTTCATTTTTTAAATTGTATTGACGGTATCACCGCCGCCACATTGCTCTTCCATCTCATCCACACTGCCGCTTCTGCTGCTGCTACTTTCTGGTTTTCTTTTCCTTTCGTTCAGCAAACGGTGACTTTCTTCTGGGAACTCCAACAGACGCAACACTAATTCATTTGTATTGCCTGTGGTTTTTTCTTTTATTTCTTCCAAGATATTCTTGAGTTCCCTTACCGTGCAAGAATTTAATATTTCTTCAGCCATCTTTTCGGTTTGATCCCACTTCTGATGTTGTAAACGATTAAAACCAACATAGATTTTATATTTTTAGTTTTATTTTTCAATCGAATCTTTTTTTTTTATTGAATTTTTTCGCCTTGACTCTTTTTTTACAAAAATTACAACTTTCTCTAGGTCTATCTTATGACTATATCGGCAGTTTTCCTATACTTGTTTTCTGAATACATTTTTTTAACAGTGTTGCCACATTAGTAGAAATAGATCCGTTATAATTTAGGATTCCAATAATATTTTTTTAATTTTTCTAGTTAGTTTTTTATATACAAAAAAATAAAACTGGATATATGAATTCCATAAATAACTCAACAACTAGCCCCACACATAACATAAGTGAGAGTAAAGCTAATATCAAATCCATTTCATCACCTTAAGAAACCAAAATACACTGATACCTTCGGAGGATAATTGTTTATTTTATAGCAAAAAAAAAAATTCGAAGATATATTTACAAAGAAATATTTGTAGAGAAAAAAAGTTAGGTTTGTAATAGGTTTACCAATTCGAATGAATTTCTTCTTCTTTAATAAAAATAAAATTCGAGAAACGAAGAATCAGACTTGGTATTTTAAAAGAAACAAAAAATGGTAAATTTTCTTGAAATGAAAATTCTATGCCAAAAATTTTGTGAAACAACTATTTTTTCATTAAATTTTTGACCCGAATTCGTAACGTGGTTTTTTGATAGCCTTGATTGCACATACAATGACTAATCAACCATAGTTTACGTCTCGGCAAATATGATTAACGCTATTAAATGCTAAGTTAATATATGCTGTGTAATGTATTGCTAAAAATAGTCCAGTAATAATTTGAATTATTAAACATAAAAATAAAAGTGATCAAAAATTTCATCATGCAGAAATATTAATAGGTGCTGGAAGGTCTACTATGTAGTGCTCTATTTGCAATTCTAAGAATAGGGTGTTTAACTCGTAAAGGTTTGTTCATTAGTTAAATATATGTAGGTCGTAAAGGTCCCTTAAATAATTTATGTAATTTTAACTACAGCAATTAGGGTGATTAATAAATAATTTATTAATATAATAGTTAATAAATTAGTTATAATTTTATAAGAGATATAGAGTTTTCAGTAATATATGAATATGAATATCAAAAATTGATTTAATTTCTATATTCGAATACTGTGTTCGAATGTTTTTATCAAAAAAATTAGATTAGATATGTGTACTTAATAAAAATATTGTAATTGCTGTAATTATTAATTTAATTGAAAATGAAAATATTTCGTTAGATGCTAAAGATGTTACATAGATAAATAAAACTAATATTCCTCCTAAAAATACTATGAATAAAATATAAGAGAATCAGTATGTTTTAGTTATTAATCCTGATGTTAAACAAATTAATGTTGTTTGGATTAATAAAGTTAATCCTATAGCTAATGGGATATTTTATATAAAAAAAAAAATAAAATTAAAAATAAGTAATAATGTTAATAAAATTCTTTGTACAATATCAAGAGGTAGTTTAATTAAAATATTAATTTTGGGGATTAATGATAAAGAAATTTATTTTCTCTTGAAGTTTTAAAAGAATATTTCTTATTTTTGATTTACAAGACCAATGTTTTTATTAAACTATTAAAACTAATGTTAACAATTTAAAATTGAATTTTATCTAGAGTTTTTTTTTATTATAGGGGGTGTTTACTTTTGTGTCTAATCGTAAGCATTTATTGTCTATACTATTAAGATTGGAGTATATTCTTTTAAGATTATTTTTATTATTATTTATTTATTTAAATATACTTAATTTTGAATTTTTTTTTTTTTCAGAATAATATTTTTAACTTTTAGTGTTTGTGAAGGTGCATTAGGACTTTCTATTTTAGTTAGAATAAATCGTACTCATGGTAATGATTTTAATATTTTACAATGTTAAAAATTATTGTTTTTATTTTATTTTTATTTCCTTTGTGTTTTATAAATAATACTTATTGAATGGTTTAAGGTTTATTTTTATTGAGATTTATTTTTATTTCAATAAATATATCTATATAGAAACAATTTTAAATCTATTTCTTATTTTTTTTTTTTGGTTGTGATATGATTTCTTATGGATTAATTTTATTAAGTTTATGAATTGTTTCTTTAATGTTAATGGCTAGAGAATCTGTTTATAAGTATAACAATTATGTTAATTTATTTTTAGTTAATATTATTTTATTATTAATTATATTAGTATTAACTTTTAGTTAGTTAGTATAAGATTATTTATGTTTTATTTATTTTTTGAAAGAAGATTAATTCCTACTTTATTTCTTATTTTAGGGTGGGGTTATCAACCTGAACGTTTGCAGGCTGATCTATATATTTTTTTATACTTTATTAGTTTCTTTACCTACATATGTTAGTAGGTATTTTTTACACTTATAAGATTTCAGGTACTCTAAAATTTTTATTTATTAAATAATTATATATTTGATTTAGAACTTTTATATTTTTCACTGGTAATAGCTTTTTTAGTTAAAATACCAATATTTTTAGTTCATTTTGGACTTCCTAAGGCTCATGTAGAGGCTCCTGTTTCTGGTTCTATAATTTTAGCTGGTATCTTATTAAAATTAGGGGGTTATGGATTAGTACGAGTTTTACCTTTTTTTACAATTAATAAGATTGAAATTTAATTATATTTGAGTTAGAATTAGATTAGTAAAAGGTTTAATTGCTTATTCATCAGTTGCTCATATAGGAATTGTTTTGGCTGGATTAATGACAATAACTTATTCTGCAATTTGTGGTTCTTATACTTTAATAATTCCTCAGGGATTATTTCATATACCCAATATTCTGTAGCAAAATAATCTCTATTATTATTATGTATATGGAAAAAAGTCAACATACACCGCTGTAGATTCAATTGTAATTCACGTAGAGTAGGTGGTGTTCTAATCGCAGTGCCTGCTTTACATCCAACTGAAATTATTGCAACTCATCTTGAATAAATTGAATGCGTCACTATAGCAGTCAAACAAAGAAGTTCAAAAGTTTACTTAACTTGCTCTTATGTTCCAACTTATTATCTTTTTGGCAACACTGGTTTAAACAGCTCACGCACGTTTCGTGTTTTGTTTCACCGTCAAACATCTTCAGCTTGGTCTATAATTTAACCATGACCCGTCTTACAAACGAACAACGCTTGCAAATCATTGAATTTTATTAAAGTAGTTTTGATTTAGCTGCCTTTTACTTACGTGCGCATTGGCTTTACCTGCACACAAATGTTTCGTATCTTTATAAGTCAGGTAAAAGCATTTAAGTTAGCTGCATTTTTGGCTTACCTGTACAAAAATTCTTTCAAAAGTTAGTTGTGCAGGTAAGTCAAAACTACTGATCAAAATGCGTGCTCTGTTAAGAAAGTTCATCGCGCGCTTCTTCCATTTTATGGTCAGTTTAATCGACCCACTGAAGCGGCTGTTCGGGCTATTTTTGGAGTGAAAATCAGCCAGAAGCATTGCAAAAGCTACCAATGCATCCAGAAAAATTCACAGTTTGGTGCGGTTTATGGGCTGGTGGCATCATTGGACCGTACTTCTTCAAAGATACTGCGAATCGTAACGTAACTGCGAATGGTGAGCGCTACCGTGAGATGATATCGAACTTTTTTTTTGCTCATAATGCAAGAGCTTGACTTGCATGACATGTGGTTTCAACAAGACGGTGTCACATGCCACACAGCAGGCGTAAGAATGGACTTATTGAGAGGCGAGTTCGGTGAACATTTTATTTCACGTTCGGGACCGGTCAATTGGCCGCCTATGTTAAAGCTCATGTCTATACAGACAAGCCCGCTTCAATTGATGCATTGGAAGACAACCTTGAAGCATTTATTCGTGAGATACCGGCTGAAATGTTGGAAAGAGTATGCCAAAATTGGACTAAGCGGATGGACCATTTGAGGCGCAGTCGCGGTCTACATTAGCATGAAATAATCTTCAAACCTTAAATTATATGGACCGTAATATCGATTCAAATAAAGACTTCATGCATTCTTCTGAATTTTGTTTTTTTTTTTAAATTTTCCTATAGCTCTTAAAAAATCACCCTTTATTAAGTCAGTAGCAAAACTTGCAAATGAGAATCATACTATTCTTGTAGTTATGGATTTTATACTATGTTCAGACATGTACTTTTATTGAGCCAATATTCGATTATTTGAGTACAATATTTTAAGTGTTCAGATATAAAATAAGTAATATTTATTTGACAACTGATAAACCAAGCAGTGGTTGTTTCAAGACATTTGAATTGTCAAATGTCAACAGAAAGTGTTCGGTAAACTGGAATATGCTCACTGAACGTACTTATGGCAGTGCTGTATTTTAAGTTTTAATCAATATTTTAACATTTTGCGTATTTATTGCGCAATAATTAATTGAAATTTTATACGAAATATTGACCTCAATAATGGCGTTTATTGTGATTTACGCAATAAGAGTGCATGTGTGAACATAGCATTAGCCTTTCTTCAATTTCAGTGATATATGTATGTATGTACCTGATGTGCTAATTAATTTCTAATAAGGAATAAAAATTGCTATGATGACTTCTTCTTTTTTACCATTCCAGATTACATTGGTTTGTAATGACTATGGGAAAATATTTGATTTGGAATTTGTAAATTATCTTCATAATGCCACCGTCATTAATTCTGGGCATGTAACTTTACCTAAATATTATTATCATCCAACGTTGAAAATTGTCAATGATGTATTAACATCCTGTAATTATCAACTAAAAAAAATTTAATCATAATAAGGGACATTATTACAACTTGCCGTTAACTTAAGCCAGTATTTTAACGGTTAGATAAATTGTTCCTCATTTCCTAAGTGAACAAAAAGATAGAAGTGAGCGTTAAGCAAAAGGTAAGATCATTCTACATGTAACTTTTAAAGTTAATTTGCCATATTATACATTATTTTCAATATGGCAACTTCAAATATAAACAAAATGAGTAAACACAACAATAAAGAAGTTTGCCGTTGCCACTGCGTTTTAAAAAAACTTGTTTAATTTGGCAAATGTTAACGACATTGCTACGTCACTGCCATATTTTTTAAATAGTTTATTTTTATTTTTTTGTATATAAAAAACTATTTAGAAAAATTAAAAAAATATTATTGGAATCCTAAATTATAACGGATCTATTTCTACTAATGTGGCAACACTGTTAAAAAAATGTATTCAGAAAACAAGTATAGGAAAACTGCCGATATAGTCATAAGATAGACCTAGAGAAAGTTGTAATTTTTGTAAAAAAAGAGTCAAGGCGAAAAAATTCAATAAAAAAAAAAGATTCGATTGAAAAATAAAACTAAAAATATAAAATCTATGTTGGTTTTAATCGTTTACAACATCAGAAGTGGGATCAAACCGAAAAGATGGCTGAAGAAATATTAAATTCTTGCACGGTAAGGGAACTCAAGAATATCTTGGAAGAAATAAAAGAAAAAACCACAGGCAATACAAATGAATTAGTGTTGCGTCTGTTGGAGTTCCCAGAAGAAAGTCACCGTTTGCTGAACGAAAGGAAAAGAAAACCAGAAAGTAGCAGCAGCAGAAGCGGCAGTGTGGATGAGATGGAAGAGCAATGTGGCGGCGGTGATACCGTCAATACAATTTAAAAAATGAACGTCGTAGGTGGAACGAAAAAAAGAGTGAACAAATAATCGACAATAAACTGTGTGTAGAAGAAGCAAATGAATCAAAAGAGCGTAGTGTACCTAAAGAATATGAATTGAAAATGAAAGAAAATGAATTGAAAATGAAAAAAATTAACTGAAAATGAAAGAAATTGAATTAATGAAGAAAGAAATGAAAATAATGGTGCGAGAAATGGAAGTGCAAAGGAGAGAAATAGAATCGTTAAAAATTGAAAATGGAATTTTAAAAAATAAAAACGTTGGGGCTGATGAAGACAAAAATGTATTAAAAATTGAAGGTGAAATCGGGGCGATTTAGAGTCAAGATGGCCGAATTGTGGCAACACTGTTAAAAAAATGTATTCAGAAAACAAGTATAGGAAAACTGCCGATATAGTCATAAGATAGACCTAGAGAAAGTTGTCATTTTTGAAAAAAAGAGTCAAGGCGAAAAAATTCAATAAAAAAGAGATTCGATTGAAAAATAAAACAAAAAATATAAAATCTATCTTGGTTTTAATCGTTTACACTAATGTTGTACTATAACAGGCACTCGGTTTCCAACACGTCTTTGGAGTACACCAGAGGATTGTTTACAAAACTTTTCCAATCATCCACGTCCTTCCTAAGTTCACCTAAAATTAAGATTTTGTCAATTCAATACTGACGTGCTTTGTGTTATTAAGATACCAAATTTAAAAAGTTATTGTAGGTCTTGCAGTAATACTTATTCAAAGTTAATTCAGAGTTCCATCTTCGTAACTCACTTTTGAGTTCCAACTAAAGTAATTCGTAATTAGGAAGTAATAGGTGTTGATTACGGTTGATCTCTTAATGCTAATACATAATGTCCCTTTTGATAATGTTTGGTTTAATTTATAATAAATGTTACCATATTGTAAATCGTTTTGATCATAACAAAAAACTATTTGAAAACGAAAAATCTTACAACTTGAAAGATTAAAATGTATCAATACTTGACATGACATGACATGACTACAAACGCACGCTCCCTAAAACTTTAGCCAAATATTCAGAACCATCCCTATTGCCATTACAAGGCAGATCTCTATTATTACAATCAAAATAAACGCAGGAATAACAAAATGTGGAAACACATCCATTTTATCACGATATGAAACGACAACGCACTGAATGCATTCGAAGCAAATTGACTCTTTTATAGCAAAATATTAAAAATTTTCGAGTATGAAACAAATAATGTGACTGTAAATGGCAAGCTATGAAATAATTTATTTCAAGGCAAGAAATATTAAGTAAATGTAAATTTAAGGATGAATGAAATAAATCGTCGCAGTCTAATAGGTAGTGTGTTGGCTTATTGGACGTGAAGTCTCGGTTCAAAACCCATTTCAGACATCTCTACTATAAAATTAAGGCACACAGCATGAGTGGTATGAGAAGCTAGGCCGTAATCCTGACTGAAGGGTTGTAATGGCCAATTATGTATGTACGTATGTACTACCTCAGGCAAAAACTCTTAGAGTATATAAAATTAAATAATTAATTAAATTAAAATTGCCAACTCCAGCCGCCGACATACAACCCCACAACATAACAGAGCCGCCACCATGTTTTACTGTGGCCATTAAGTTCTTAGATTGCAGATCTTGATTCTTTTTTCACCAAACTTTTTGTTTCCCATCGTATCCAAATAAGTTGAATTTACTTTCGTCGCTAAAAACTACATTTTTTCAGAATTTTTCGCAGTTATTTACATGCGCAGTCGCTGTCTTCTAGTAGGTAGTGTATTCGCTTATTAGACATAAAGCCCGGGTTCGAGCCCCAGACATCAAAACGAAATATGAAAAAAAATATTTCTTCGGCGACTTCCTCTCGACAGATTTCTAGCAAAAACTCTGAGGGTAAATAAACCCGCCATTAAAAAGTATCTCAAAAAAAATCTGTCGTTCGAAATCGGCGTTAAACTGTAGGGCCCGCCACTCAAGTATAAAATTAAGGCACACAACATGAGTGGTGTGAGAAGCTAGGCCGTAATCTGACTCAAGGGTTGTAATGGCCAATTATGTATGTATTTATGTATTTACATGCTTTTTAGAAAATTCTAACCGTTTGTCTTTATTAACAATGCTTATGAATGGCTTTTTCCGGGGCACTCGACTATTGTAACCAATACTTCTTAATACGCTTCGTACTGTTTCTGGGTGTAGACTGGCAATCGAATTTTTTTCCATGTCTTTCGTAATATCAACGGGCTTTGTCCTCGGATTTTTCCCAACTTCATTTGGAGGTCGACAACTTCTTATTATTTATACTCTTATTCTTTTTATAATTTCTTAATACCGTTTACACACTAGACTTTGAGTGTCCAACAGTTTTAGAAATTACCCACAAGGATTTGCCATTTTCCCCATGCATAACAATGAGATTTCTAGCATCTAAGTAAGTTCTATTTGTAAGTAATCGCATATAATGTCAGAGAAGCAATCAGACAATCACAAACACAGTGGGTATCGTACCCATAGCCTCGACACTTGAAGTTTAGCACACTGCCAACTGGGCATGCGGGGCAGCCGATGGTAATAGGTTGCTTGTTAAAATAAAAACAAAATACATTTCATTTAGTCGTCACTTAGCCAAAAAATGTGCATGCGTATCGAGTTGTTACGATATTCGTGAAGTCCTCAGTTAGTTTCCACGCGGTCCACGAAGCAAGGCTGTCGCTCATAAACGATAAATCTATCATCGAACTTGATCCATCTCTTCTAAATGTTCTCTCGCGGGTGTTTAGTCGCTGATGTGTTTCTAGCATTTGCTGGAATTCTAACATCGACCACCTCGGGGGCGTATAACAGCTATAGATGACAATTCGCTTTACCATGGCCATTACTAAACAAGTGTCCGGCGTATAGATTCGTTGGAAGGGTAATGAACCACAAATCCATAAAGCTGCAATTGTAGATTTGTCCGTGATCGAAGTATTTCTCCTCTTTTACCCTTCCGATTAATAGACCCTGGACTGCTACACAATGATTCAAATTAATCTGTATTATCCTTATCTCTTTAAACCCGAATTAATAGAGCTTAGAAACTGCGAACACTTTCCGCTCCCTGCGATATGTTTAGCTCACTTCGGGTTGTCCGCTTAGCAGAACATACAGAGTATTTCCTGGTCGCAATTCTTAGTAATCTGACCCTTCTGTCCACACTAGTGGCATGTTCCTAAACGGTCAACCTTACTCCTGCACCGATGGGCTACATCTCCATATTGCAAGCATCAGAAGCAGTTCGTCTGAATATTCCTTTCGCGTATCCTACATATCACCCAGCCGATCTTCATATGTATTACCTCCCTTCAGGCCATTTGCGTCCCACCGTATGCTTTCTTAAGACCAACTATGTCGGGTTTATCGAAACCCTCGAGACTTGGAATGTTTTGTATAGCATTATATATACTCTCCTTCTCCGTAACCTTATCGATGTCCTATATTTCAATCGTCCTCCTTTTCTTTAGAGTGTGGATAGACGCACATTCACTGAAGAGATCTCCTATGGCTCCTCTAAGGTGCTCCGTGTGCTACTAGTTCTCCTAATTTTGGTCACGTTCTCCTGAATGTCGGCATACAATGTATCATTCCCCGCGGTTTCTTTTCCTTTCTTTTCTTCTTCGTGACTTTTTTCCACCCAGGTGCTCCAGTCGCTCCCTCAGGATTTTCCTGTCGACTCGAAAGTCGTATCCGAGCGTTCTTCCTCATTAAAACTTTTGATGCAGGATTTTGAGTTCTCCCCATAGCTTCAGAAACCTCAACAGTTTTCTCATGTCTCCTCTTTGTTCCTTGTAGTTCCTCATTTTATTTATTTATTGTCAATGGACAAATTCCTTACTGACTAATAACCCAAATCGAATAAAATTAAATAGAATTACAATCATCCAAGGTTATATTTGTGTAGCAGAACTGTTGCAACACTTTTCATTGGTAGTCTGCCCCTGTAACTCATCCGCATTCAGGTCGTATAGGGTCTTAATAGAGCCAATCGCGCTCCTCATCGGTTAGTTTGTTGATCTCCTTTTGCCATCCCCCAGCATATCAATCAAACTCCTAATTTGGTCCAAAAGATGACCGAAAACCTCACTTGTTGACGCTATCAATTCCAAAGATTTTTCATCTACGGGGGTCTTAGAGTCATCGCACTTTGTCCAATGGGTTCATATCCCGATTCCTCACTGGATATGTCGGTATCCTTGAGCTCTGCGTTCACAGTTTTCATCTCAGCGTTCAGCTCTTAAAGTATTCACTCAGCTGAATTCGTCGTTTTATTCGCAGATTTATTTATATTAGTAATCATATTCGGCCCCCAACTACCGGCCATTATCCTAATTCATCGTTGTAGTCGTCACGAATGACATGGTTATCTATACTTAAGCAGGGAGGCCACGCTAGGGTTGACACATAATCTCATGGGGATACGTGTTCAGAAGCATACCATCTGGTCCTTTAACACCAACTCAACGGCACGAAATCAGGGCTGCACCGACAGACTTGCCATAATTTTAACGGGTACGGGGCAATGGCAGTATTAACCCGACAACATTTTCAGCCAGCAAAAGTGCCAGAATACTGTCTGTGTCGCTTATTCATATCCATTTTCCGGTATACCATAATTAGAACCTTTTCGGGCTCGCTCCTAATACCGTCATCAAGGGCGTCATACCTAGCCGCTTCGATGGAACTGAGGGGATCATTCACTATAAGAGTAGAATTTAACCAGCATTATTCCTTGATATTATTGCTCCAATTTCTGAATACTTCCTATATGAGTATGACTCCAAGTTCCCACGTCTTATTAAACCAAGATTTGTTTCTAGTCTTAATTCACAATCCTCTTCCAAGGGATGAAACTCATTCCAAGCCATATTATCTTTTCAACCATTTTTGCCGTGGCATCAGTATTATGATCGAAGAAACAAAGTTGTTGAGCTGAGCCCAACGTGCCATTCCGTACATGAAAAGGCACCGATTAGTACCTTGTAGTGAAATGGCATGAAGTCTTGAGAGCGAAAAGGAGGCTGTACTGTTGCAGGGATCCTTACTTCCGAATGATGTAAGAAATTTGACTTCATACTTTTCAGAGTGTAAAGTTAGGAAAAGGTCGTGGATGTTATTATGCTGCCCTTCAACATAAGATATGTGAGTTGGTTATTTCACCAATTGCGAAAGGTAGTTGTGCGAGATGAGTAATTCAACGTATTGTCCTCCTGGAATTGTATGGCTTGAATGGTGATGCCAAGAGGTGTTGTGAACATTGAAATCACCAGCAACAACAATTTTACTGTTCGGACAACTCTCGGGGAATTTAGATAAGACAACATAAAGAGAGTTGAAGCCACAAGTAGGCGGGACCTACAGTTTAAAGTCGACTTCGAACGACAGATTTTTGAGAAACTTTTTCATGGCAGGTTTATTTACTCACAGAGTTTTTGCTAGAAATCTGCTGAGAGGAAGTTGCCAAAGAAACATTTTTTTATATTTCGTTTTGATGTCTGACCTGGGGCTCGACCCCGGGCTTTACGTCTAATAAGCGAATACACTACCTACTAGACTAGATTTCGAAATGTCGGAAAATATATCCGAGAGCGATCCTTCGTCAGATGATAATTTTAAGGATCCAAACCTTAAACCTTCTTCAAGTGAAAGGAAAATACAACTCTGATTGAATCTGCATCTGAACAATCTGTTAAACAAATGTGTTTGAATTTCCATAAAACAATTTTTAAAACGAATTTTCTACGGAAGTAGAAACAGTGAGATCTTTAGCTACTCTACTAATTAGTTGAAGTTTAGTATATATTTATAAAGTAGCACAGCCACGATCAAATAAAACTGATCAATCTGCCATTTTTGCGAATGTATTGGTAAAACTATACTCACACGTACAGAATACTGTCCTCGCACGTACAGACTGAGAAGAATTTGAAGAATATCAAAATACTTTTGATTTTCGCTACCTGCTCCGCAGAAATTGAAAGCAAATTTGATGTGTGTGCGGGCAATTACTTCAAATTTCATTTTTCTGCAGATTTCGTCACTCTTTTTTCGCGGGTGTCTTGAAAGTCTAATTTTTATTTTAGAATTTATCGAAGTATATCGCAATTTGCCTGCTTTATGACAGGTAAAATCAAAAGCATATAGCAATAGAGTAGAAAAATGCGCAGTACGAAATTTTATTAAATAAATATGAAGAAAAGTTCTCAAATGCGGATAAAAGATGTGGCGCAAAAAATAAACTGTCTACGTACTGCGTATAGAAAAGAATTAAAAAGGATTGACAGTTTACAAAAAAGTGGTGCTGGACCAAATGACGAAGTAGCGGAACCTAATTTGTACTATTTTTCCGCCATGGATTTCCTGAGGGATAATGAGAAGCCAAGTACATCCCAATCAACTATGGATGAAGGATATGAAATGGTAAGAGCAATTTCCTTATCGTAATTTTTGTTAGCGAAGTGACATACCCTATAGCAAATCTTTTAATATAGAAAATGATTTTGATTCCAAAATAGTCTCCCCAAAAATTACTTTTCGATATGTATTTCTTTGTGCGTAGATCTTACAAATAAATAATGATACAATGCAATTACAGTTCAATTTGTTGCTTTTGCCAAGACACTTGACCATTATTATTAAAATAGTTACAAAATTGGTACCTAATTAATTTAGCTGTGATTGTAGAACTTCGGCAGTGAGTGCTTTGCAATGATGTAGAAGGGCAATCTTCTCTCCATAAACCTTCTGTAATATTTCCTTCTATCAAGTTCTCACTAGCAACTGCACCTACAGTAATGTATTCATTAGACTTCTTTCTTCTTAAGAAATTGTGTAAATGGCAACAAGTTAATACAATCGTTTAAACTTTTTCGGGAGAAAGATCAATAGCTCCTTGTATAACTCTAAATCGAGAAACTAATATACCAAAGGCATTTTCAACAATTCGTCGGGCACGGCTTAAGCGATAATTGAAAATACGTCGCTCCTCGGTAAGAGCTATTTGGCTTACAAAAACAAAAGGCATTTCCTTATCGCTGGATGGTAATGGGCATGGTTTTGGTAAATTTAATTCACCTTCAGATAGTGCTCTTCCGAATCTTGTATTGCTTAATACACCACCATCAGAGACTCTTCCGTTTGTGCCAACATTGACCAGAATGAATTCATAGTTTGCATCCACACTATTGCCATTAGAACAATGCTAAAGAACTTTTTGTAGTTAAAATAGAACGACCCAGAGTTCGGTGGTTTTTTATTGCAATGTGCTTTCCATCGATAGCACCTAAACAGTTAGGAAAATTCCAACGGCGATGCAATTCTGCAGCATGTTTTTTCCATTCATCTTCGTATGTAGGAAGCTGTAAATAGATATACAATATATGCGACGTGCATTATTTTTCATTTAGGTATAATCAACTAAGTAAAAAACCAAGAAACGAAAAAAGTCCGATGCGGCTGACCAGCTGATAAGTTTGGCAGCAAAACGTCTCCAACAGCCGCCGGACGAATACGACCAGGTTGCTGTAAGCTGGGCGCGTAACTTAAGGAAAATGAATCCCACTCAAAGGATATATGCGGAAAAATTCATAAATGATATACTTTTAAAGGGACAAATGGTAACTCTGCATAGGAATTGTATGCAGCTTAACATTTTATGCCATACTCCAAGCAGTGGATATAGCTTAACGCCAACACCATCGATTATAGCCCATCCATATACATTTAGTCCGCAACCGACTCAAGTACCACTACCATTAATGACCCCACAACTGCCCCAAATACCACTATCATTAATGACCCCACAAATGAATCAGATAGAGCCAGAGAGTACAATTGCAGAATATTTCTCGTCTTTTCAATAGTCAGAAATTCCCTATTTGTATGTAAATAGTTCATTTTAATTTTTTTTTATATATGTAAGGCTGCATTTTGTGATACTATTTTATTTATTGATTAAAATTGAATTTTGTGATATTTTTAATTTATTTTTAAGGTATTTTTAACTTAGTCTTGTTGTTTTTTATGAATTCTATGAAGTTATTTATTTAATTTATTTTTATGAACTTTATTTGTTTAATAAAAATTATTTTAATTATAAACCGAAAAAATTAAGTCCATTAATAATTTGTTTTAATTAACTTTATATTATATATTTTAATATCTTGTTTATTTCTTCACAAGTTTCCATAACAATGCGACCAATTGCGGCCCGTTCCGAAATAGCGCTAACAAATTTTAAATCAGAAAAAGAATTGCCTGTAGCAAGAAAACGCAATGTTATAGATAGACGTTGATTCGAAGAGATGGCATCACGCATTTGAGTATTTTGTTTTTAAATTTTTGGGCCAACCAAATTTAAAAGTTCCTCATATGTGTCTTCATCCATCCTTAAAAAGTTTCGAAAATCATTTTGAGAACTCAGCTTGAATTCATTGAGAGAATTTTCGTGCGTAAATTCATCCCTTTTCTTCAACCATTCTTTCATCCAAAGACGCTTTCCTGTGATTTGAATGCTGAAATTTGATGTGTTGCTGTGCTGAGCCAAACAAATATTACCAACCTATATGCAAAATTTGATCGTGGCCGCGGCACTTAAACAACATTGCATATTACAGATGAGACAAGATGTGCTAAGTGTGTTGTATGTCATCGCATGACAAGAGGAAGCGGTGAAGTGATTTCCAACTTCATTAAACATTTGCAATTCAAGCATATTGAACATTTTAAAAAGTACAGTGGAACGACTGTTTTCTTTTCGCCAAGCCAAATTAATTAGTGTTAATGAAGGCAAATGTGTAATTGTATGATTGTAGTAATATATTCCTTGCCTTAATATATTTTGTTTATACTGTACTAGTTATTGTATATCTCTATACTATATTTCTCGAATTGATAACGGTTTTTATTAACGTATACGCAGTCGTTATGAAATATTTGGTATATTATATATATTTGTCTCTGTTCTTCTTTCATATTGTAACGTATGTAGATAATAAGCTAGATAATAAGCATACATAAGTTTGATTTCGATATGTAAAAGAAAGAAGCGTCATTAATAAAATTGTGATTGAGACCAAAGTATAACTTAGCTAAAGTTATAAAGTTAGCTGTGATTGAGACGAGAGGACGTGTTTTACTTTTCAAGTGCTACATGATGTTATTTATTTTTTTGTAGTGTTTCATCAAATGTCTATTTTCTGTTATTATTTATATCTTTAATATTTGGTTTGTTCAGTTTGTGTTTTAATTGATATTGTTTTTGATTTTATTAAAATAAATACAAAAAATAAAAAGAAATTTTTCATGAAAGGGTTTACGGTATATTACAGCATTATAACGGTAGTTTTATTCAAACAAAAAAGTTGTCAGTTACTCTTTGAATTGGTAAATCCACAACAATTAATGTATTTCTTAGTGTTGCATAACTATAACCGCATCGCCTTTAAATTAAAAATAAATTATAAATGCGTCCAAATTTTAAATTTTTTGTTGGCAAGTTAACGTTTTATTTCACTTAAAATAAAATGCCAAGGAGACCATATCTTACAGATGTCGAAAAAGGAAAAATTTTGGAAAAGGTAGAGATCGGTAGAAAACTAGGTCGATCGGACAGAGTGGTAAGAAATTTTGTCAAAAACCAGAGGCAGTATGCCAAAAATAAGACCGGCGGACCAAAAAGAAAGTTATCTGAAAAAGATCGACGCAGAATTGTTAAAGCCGCAAGCAATTCTATGAAAAGCCTTTCAAATTCCACAATAAGTAGAGTGCTAAAAGAATCCGGAACAATAACCAGACAATCGCTAATAACTATGCCAAGATTACTCACGCGCCACAAGACAGCCCGGATGTTATTCGCAAGGAAAAATTTGCAAACAAACTGGAGTCAGGTAAGTAAATATTTTTATTTTTTATGTATGTACATATTTAATTGATTCTCTTCTCCTTTAGGTGATTTTTTCAGACGAGAAAAAATTTAATCTTGACGGTCCAGATGGTTTCAGTGGATGTTGGAGGGATCTGCGAAAGGAACCACGATATTTTTCTAAACGAAATGTCGGTGGCGTTTCCTTAATGGTATGGGGAGCCTTTTGCAGCTATGCAATGCTTGATTTGGCCTTTCCGAGCACTCGAATGAATTCCGGAGAATACATAGGCATTCTTAATGAAAAACTGATGCCTTTCTTGGAAGCCCAGACTGAAAAACTTTCATTTTTCAGCAAGACAACGCGTCAGTATACAAAAGTCATCAGACGATTGAATGACTTAAATCAAAAAACATAGAAGTGGTTGACTGGCCCGCCTGTTCTCCGGATCAAAACCCAATAGAAAATATTATTATACATATTTTTTTTTTTTTTTTGTTTAATTTATAATTTTGTTAAATTTGTTAAAGTGCTGTTATAGTTATGAAACAGCTGTTTTTGTTAAAATTAATTATATTTATGAAACTTAAGCGCATAAATAATTTATTTTTATTATATAATGTAAGTTTTCGTCTATTTTCTCTTATACTAAAAAACTAAATTCCTTACAAGCTGTACGAGCTGAAATATTAACATTAATAGGGTGCGGTTATAGTTATGACGGGCAGTGTATATAAAACTAAAATTCAACTATTTCGAATAAATTGTAGAAAGCATGAATTTTCATTTATTGAAAATAAAGAAAAAGAATCATTGAAAACAATTCGATTACTTTTGATTCTTTTTGATAAGTAGACTAATCGTGATTATTTTTTGATTATATTGTAATCGTAATCAATTATGAACTATTTTAACCAAAAATTTTCATAATTGTAAACATTATTTCACTCATCATTATTTAATTAATCATTACAATTATTAATCATTAATTAATAGGTATGAATAAAATATAAAATTTAATATAATATGAATATATACAAAATTAAATAAATATAAGGAAATAATATTTCAACACTACTGCGGAACAATTTTGTGTTTGAACTAAACTAACTCCTATTAGGCACTAAAACTACGGACATTTTTTTACCATATCATAAAACATTGTATTAAAAACGATATTGTAAAAAGAAAATTAATTAACAATTTGATTACATTATTTAAAATTATTGTATTGTATTGACACAAGACCATCTGTTTTAAAACATACCATTCCAAACATAAAATATCACAATGTACCATAATTAACTTTGATCAACACCAAATAAGTAATTTATACTATCTAGCAAAAGATATACAAGTAAGGCTATCATTTCGAGAATAAATTTCACCACAAGTGTGGGTATGAAAAAAATTATCAAAGCCATGTCATCAGCATAGAAAACGTAAAAACACTGAAAGCATTCAGTGCAAATGAACTCTTTTATAGTAAAAAAAAAATTTTAAATAAATACGAAACAAAATTCAGACAAGACAATTAAAAATTAATGAGAATAGTACATAAATATTTTTTTAATAAATTTGTAATAGACAGTTAACGAACAAATTTTAATATAAAATGAATTGAAATTTTGACAATCAAAATAAATTTAAAGATTATGTTCTTACAGTGTGAGAAGTACGAAAATGGCCCTACAATTCAATTCCGAGAGATGGCAAAAAATCCGATCGCAAAAGAATTTGCTTTAGTTTAGAGGTGTCAAACTATCGATAGTAGCACTATGATTCTTTTCTTTATTTCTTAGTAGTATTTTTAGTAGCACTATCGATAGTTTTTGATAGTTCATAAAAATATATCGATATATCGAATCTAAACTATCAGTTCTTATAAAAAATATCGATATATCGGCGATACTATCGTAACACTATCGGAGTCTCTCAAATAATACATTTATATACATATTTGAATTTAATAGGTTAAAATACTAAATAACGCATTTTGTATAAACAAAAATAAACAAAACCGAACTTTATTTCTTAGTTCAAAAATCAAAAAATTAAACATGAAGTATTTAAGATGAAGGGTCAGTCAACCAATTGTTTTTGTTTGTAAAAAGAAGCATATCAACGACATTTTCTTTTAATTCTGTACGCCTATTTGAAACTATTTGACCAGCTTTACTAAACATTCTTTTCGACTCAGTCGAGGTAGCTGGGATACACAAATACAAATATGTACACAAAAGCAAGTATTTGCATCTCTTTCATATCACTTGAACGTGTCTGGAAATAAAATAATTGTTTTAGTGATAAATAAATACATCTAAGTAGCACATGTTAGTCAGTTAATGTCTTTACTTCACTCTCTATTTTATAATTATACTGTGGGAATCACCAGTTTATAAATGCAAACAAAAAGTTAGTGGTGGAACATTTGAGGGGCGTGGAAACAAAGACAGCAATCTCCACTTTGTTGAAACAAACTCAATCTCCAAATTTCAGTTCGCATTTTCCCAAAAACTTCAGTGATGATATGGATCAAACTTGGTCGGCATATTTAACTTTTTTTCTATACTAATTAACAAAAAAATTCATTATAAAATACAATTGTCTTTAAAAATACAAGTTTTTCTTATTAATTTCGAAAACTACAAAAGTGGAGATTGCTGCCTTTGCTTTCACATCCCTCAATTTACTATCGATAGTGGAAAAAAACTATCGGCAATAGTTAAATGTTTATATTTTGTAAAAAAAAAAACATCGATAGTAAGGAAAAATATAAACTATCGATATTATCGATAGTGCCATCGATATTTTGACACCCCTACTTTAGTTGGTCTTACACGTCGATACTTCAATGTGGTATATAGTTTTTTTTATTTTATTAGCTAAAGATGTACATACACAGCCAAGAAAAAAGTGAACATATTCGAATACATTGATAACACGGTGCGACAGTGAAAATACACCCGGGTAGCTACATAATCTAAGCTGTTCACTAGGTTGAGTAGGAGTCAAAAATACTTTTTTTATTCCTCGAACCCTCCAAAACTATTTTTTGATCTTTACACCCAAAATTATTAATTACTCAAACATATTTCAATCTATTTTAAAAATCTAAAGTTTTTTAGAAAGGGGAGAGATTACCCTTTAAAATGGTATACATGAATATATGATTCAAATTTATAAGTTATGAATTTTGATATATTTTTTATATATCTTATCTTATCAAATGAACGTTCAGCTCAAAAATGTTCAAAAGTTTTGATGGATCTTGGTTGTTTATCGCACAATGTGTCAATTTCGCATTTGAACGACCACCAGAAGTCGGCTAATATTTGTGTTTTCTGCAACTATTATTATTTCTCTATGCGCAAACATTGTCCAACTTCTAGCTATCGCTCAAATGTGAAAAGATCCTTGAAAAATTCTGAAAATTTTTGAACTAAAAGTTCATTTGAAAAAATATATATACTCGTATATGAAAACTATAACTCGACTGTTAGACTCTTTATATAATAACTAGGTTAATTTTTGTCCGATTTGATCATACGAAGTGTCAATCTCTTCACAAGATAATGCACTTTCAGAGTGGCATCACTTATTTCATATTTTTTAATTAAAATTTCCTACTGTGAACGGACAAACTTGAAAAAATATGAAAAAAAATTAGCATTTGTCAATTTTACCTCATCAAACCCCATAGCATATTAAGTCAAATAATATTTACATATATGTCTATCGTTTTAAAGGCCCATCCCTCTCCTTTCTAATAAGGTTTAGATTTTGGACATCGGTTCAGAAATGTTTGTGTAATCAATAAACTTGTGCGTAAAGTAAAAAAAAGGGTTTTGTCAAATAAGACTAGTTTGGAGGGTTCAAGAAATATAAAAAAAATATTTTTGAGTTCTACTTACCAAAACTTACAACTCATTAGCTGGGTGTATTTAATGTTTTTTTTTTATTTTGTCTCATAGTGTAATAGGTTGAATTTAATTCTGCTGTACCTAAGGACTCTATGATTTTGGGAAGTGCTTCGCTAAGAGACTTAGTAACAAAAATTAATGAAGTAATCTGGACGATTTATACTTTTTTAGAAAGATAATATTTTATGGTATACAAATGAGTCAAGAATTGATTTGGGAAACAGCGCAGAAGTTTTCGGTCACAGACTGAAATATTTCGAAGCCAGGAAGAAACTCGGGGGGTAACTTTGAAACTAAAGTCTATAACATAAAAAGATGTGTATATTTTAACTTGATAAGAGGTACAAAAGATGAACATACCAAAATTGTCTCACAATCAGACCAGAGATAAGCAATAAATCGTTTTTTTTTTTTTGCTACTCATAAGTACTCATGAATTTTTGAGTATGAGTGAGTCAACCGTATTGAAATTCAACTACTCTGATTCATTCGTACTCACTACAACATTAATTTATAAGTGCAGGTTGCAATGAGTATAACGTTGACATCGAACTCATACCACTCGAAATATGTTTGATTCATATGCCTACTCATTCAGATTCATAAATTTAAAAAAATATTTAAATGATTTGAGTGATTTATGATTCTTGTAAATGTTGAGTCATGGAAAGTTGAAATCAACAACATCATGCGTATTGTTAAGTATGAGTACGATGAGTACTTCAGACTATGAATATGAGTATGATATTAAAATAAGCATGAATGCGTATAAGTATCTGAAATTATGAGTATGATTCGAATCTACTCATCTTTTTGAATACTCATTGCTGCTCTCTGAATCAGACCGTCATTGGTGCAGTCGGCTCTAAGATACATATTATAAAACTGTGTGATCAGATTATTTCCTGCAGTAGATTCGATTAAATTGAGACTTTCAATAATGTCCGAAATCGATTTCAAACACCGATATCTGGCCGTCAAGAACTCATCCGTTTTACTCCACTTTGGCAAGTATGAAGAAGGCCTCTGAGATTGCTCTGAAATGCTATAATTTGGTGGGACAAATTCAATATATGTGGAAAAAATATCCTAATTCTGGTTTTCAATTCCTAACAACGACAAATTTAATATACAATCATTAATTGTTTAATCGAAACCAACATTCGCCGTTATCAAACTAATTGAATAAAATTCTATATTTCTAGCGTTGCCGTTAGGGACTTTTATGGCACTACTGAGTAATTAAATAATTTCTCTACCGCAGGAATCATTTTCAAAGACACGACAATGAACATAATTGGGACTCTAGATAGGTAGAAAAAAATGTTTCAAAATTATCCATACAGTGCTCTCGCGATAATATGAACTAATTAAAACAAAGCCTGTTCATATTTTCGAAATTGTTCATATTTACAAATGGCTTAAATTGTTGAAAAAAAATGTCGTTTTCTTGCAAGATAAACACTTTTCCTGCTTTTTTTTCATTAAATAATTTTATTTTTTGTTTTATTTAAAAAAAGGAACTTCCTTCACTAAATTTGTAAATGTGTTCAAATACTTATACAATCTTTAACTTAAACTTCAAAAAATTTGGTTATCTTTTTTGCTGTTTTTTTGATCGAGAATTTTTAAAACAGCCTTCTCCCGCAACTGTCTCAATACATTTAAGCCTCGTTGTTCAACCATTTCACTTTTTTTCTGCCCACTTCAATGTATTATTAAAAATTTCTACAACTTCCCTGTCTTTAATCGTTCTATTTGGCTTCTCCACACAATCATCTTCGCCCGATATTTCTTCTATTTCATTATCGTCACATTCAATAGCATCCTCATTCCATTCTTTAACATTCAATGCTGTAAATTCAATCTATAGAAAACTATAGAATAACATACAACTTCAATTCTTTTATAGTACATTAGCACATTACAGAGAACATGAATTTCGTGTCTCAGGGTACACAAACTATTGACCGCACTTTCTTCTAAATCTATTAAATTCATTCGTAAGCTTTGTCTAAGATTATTTAACGGGATTTCATCTTCAGGATCATTTTGATTAACCACCATATTTTAAATATTATTGCGGCATTTGGATAGCAAAGATGCATCTACTCTACGCCATGCTGATTCGAAAATAATAACGGCTTCCTTTAATGTAGTTTGCTTCATAGACTCTATTAAACTACCCCCTTTATCAGCAATGGAAGCTAGAAGACTGTTTCTGTAATAAAATTTTGTGATCCTGATTGCATTCGGGTCCATGGGTTGGATAAGAGGTGTCACGTTCGGTGGCATAAACATTACAAAAATAGAGCCGTTTTCAGATTATAGTTGGTCTTCAAGTGGGTGAGAAGGTGCATTATGGATTAGAAGAATGGCTTTTGCTGGCTTCACCTTTTTGGTTAAGAATCTTTCTACACACATGTATCTACATATATATTTATGTATGTATTTGTGGTTTTTTTTAAGATTTGGTATTAAAATAAACATAAAAAACTCGGGATTTCCCCAATTTCTAATGCTTTGTAACTGGAATTTGTATGCTTTAAAAATAAAAAAGCTGTTCATATTTTAAAGCCTTTGTACAAAGTTCATATTTTGGAGTAGTCAATGGTTAAGAAAAAGTGTTCATATTTTGGGTTGTTCATATATTAGGGTGTTCATATTATCGCGAGTGCACTGTATTTGTTAATGCCCAGAGTCTAAACTCTAAAATAGATGAATAAAACTGTAATTTAATTTATTTTTATTATTATTACGATTTTATTTACTACAGGCCAATGAGAAGAATTTTATTTTAATCCATGCAACACTAGCTACTGCATGCAATGAGGTTATTACAGCAGACGATTTTAACTCAAATATTCTGTAGCAATCAATATTTGGATAATTCATACAAGCCGTTGTATCGTTGTATTGAGTGTATTGTTGTATCGAATATACAACAGTGTATGCTTGTTGTTGATAATTTTCATATAAAAATCCGATACACTTATACACATTTTTTTCATATGTTTTTAAAAAGTTGTATTGGTTTCGTGCTATCAAATTGTTTGAATGCCAAAAATTACAGAAGAAGACATTTGGAATACAAAATATACAATGCAGAGTTCACAAACAACCAAGTGTATTCAATACAACATACACGATACAAAGTCGCGTGAATTAACCAATTAATTGGCTCTTTGATGGCTCTTATTAAATCATACTAACACAGTGAATTCAAAGCATCATACATTAATCATAGTACTTCACTTGATTTCTTTTTGGTTGGTGTCGAATATAATACTACTTGATCAAATATCTGCACCTCTTTCTTCAAAAGAAGATTTATTATTTTTAACATACTACTAATTTATTATATTATATTATTATTTCTCCGTCAAAAATTTTAGTTTGCCATCATGATTTTAAAAATGTCAATTACATTATGCTGGAAATGTTTAGGGTGTTTCACAGATCGATTGGGCTCATCACTATTGCAAAATTCAGAACTTTTTCATTTCAAAAATACCGCAATACCCTCGCGACGCTTTCAGTACCTTTTATTATTATTACATAATATATATGTCTTGTGGTTTTCAACTATTAATGGATTAACAACATGTTCAACGTAATGCTAAAGGTAGAATTAATCTTTAACTCCGGTTAACCAAACGTCAACGGAACGTATGTACGTTGTTTGAATACGAAAAGCAATTAAAACGCTTGCCAAACCGTAATGTATTATCGGTAAGTATTTGCATTGCTCTTCATATGATAAAAAAGAAATTATGTTACATTACGTTCCATTGACGTTTGACTAAACGGGGCTTTTATGTTTTGTTACGTTCCGAATCAGCTGTTTTTGTCCTGTATGTGTAATAAATATAAATAGTCTAGTGGATAATGTGCTGGCTTACTAGAGGTGATCTCACGATTGAAACCCGATGTCAGACATCTCCATCAAAACGAAATATACAAAAATATTCCTCCGGCGACTTCCTTCTAACAAAAACTCTGAGCCGAAATAAAATTGCCACGATAAAGTTTCTTAAAAATCAGTAGGTCCCGCCAGTCATGTATAAAATTAACACACACACAAAATAAATGATGTGGGAAGTTAGGACATTATCCTGATGGAAGGGCTATAGTTACCAATTTACAAACAACAATTGATGCAAAAAAGTACTTTTTGAGTTATAGTTCAGTACCATTTCAAATTTTGCAACACTGTTCTGTATGCCTTCGGCTGATGATCAAGTATCATTTGGCCAATTTACACGACTTTGTATCGTGTATGTTGTATTAAATACAATTTTTATTTGTGAACGCTCAGTGCTATGCTGTATTGTGTATTTAGTATTCCAAACGTCAAAAAACGATAAGAAGAAGAAGGCCAGTATTCATAATTTGATTTTCAAGCAACAAAATGGATCATATTACGGAAAAAAAATTAATTCATTATTTGTGCGAAAAATATAATTTTCAAATTTTAATTGTTGACTCAAGTCACATAGAAGATATTTTGTATATCTATTCTTCTTCTTGATTACTGGCATTTACATAAACTGATAGCACGAAACCAATACAACTTACAAAAACATTTGAAAATAATTGGGCAATTCACACAACTTTGTGTCGTGTATGTTGTATTGAGTACATTTGTTTGTTTGTGAACGCTTAATGCTATGCTGTATTGTGTATTTCGTGGCTTTCAAACAATTTGATAGCCCGTAACCAACACATATACATTTTTTTCATTCACACAATTTGATAGCGCGAAACCAATAAAACTTCCAAAAACATATGAAAAAAATGTGTATAAGTGTATCGGATTTTTATATAAAAATTATCAACAACAATCATATAGTGTTTTCACACCGAGTGGTTTTAACGCAAAAGTTGGTTTTAACGTTGAAATGAAAAATAAAACCTGCTTTTACCATACAAAATTATTGTGTTAAAATCAACTTCAAACCTTTTTTGAATTGGTTTTAAGTTGATTTTATGAAATACAACCTTGTTTTATGTACTAAATCAGAGCTACCAGCTCTGAAATGGTAAAAACAGCTGATAAAAATTAAATAAAAACAAAATAAAAGCAAAACAAATGTAAAAATATAGAAAGCCGGTTGAATAAAAATGTAAAATTTCAAATAATGAATGCTACAACAATACATAATAAATAACAATATTTTAACAATAATATTAATAATATTAATATTATTTCTTAATTTTTCATATTTTTTGTTTTTTCTTAAACAAAAACATTTCTGTTCCATCATGAATGTATGTATGAAAGTTAAAACCCGATTTAAGAAAGTTTGCAGTGTGAACGCAAAATCAGCTGATTATGGTTTTAATGCTAAAATCAGGTTTTAACTTTTGGTGTGAAAACACTAATACACTGTTGTATGTTCTTCTAACAATACAATGAATACAACGGCTTGTGTCAATTATTGAAAAATGTCATACAACGCCTATATGATGATACAATCCCAATTAGATCATAAACTATATCATCTGCAGCAAAACATCGGCTTTATGCCAGAACAATAAAAGTGAAAGTGATTTAGGGCAGAATTAAAAGTCGAATTTAAAATAGTTAGGAAAAGAGTAAATACAGGCATTAGAATAGCAACGATTGAGTACTATTCCAAACGTTTTGCTTCTCTGGTTAATTCTCGGCTAAAATGCCAATGTATATGAGAAATTGGAGCTGGTAAGTTAGTGAATATTAACAATTGTCCATTAGATGATAAAGAACTCAATAAAGCTTGTCTAAATATGCTGCTAGTGCCAATTGATACAAATTTTTTACAGCTTTATACATATATCAAAGCTGATAACAATTTCATTTCATTGTTTGTTTTACGGCCTTACTTCTCACACCACTAATGTTGTGTGCCTTAATTTTATACTTGAGTGACGGGACTTACAGTTTAACGTCGACTCCGAACGACAGATTTTGAGAAACTTTTTAATGGCAATTTTATTTACTCTCAGAGTTTTTGATAGAATGAGGTCACCGATGAAATACTTTCTTCATTTTTCGTTTCTTTTTTTATTTATTTATTTATTTAGTCTGTGGATTATATCCTTGCAGACATTTAAAAATATATAATACATTTAAGAAAAAATTTACATTTACACAATTAATTAGAAATTATGGGTCAAAAATTTTAAAAATATTTTTTAATTATGATTTATTTAAAACAGAAAATAAAAAAATTGTAGACAAATGTGTGCACATAAAGTAGTATAAGAATTTATACATCAGGAGTTCAAAGAAATAATTAATAATTTTTTCACTGCATTCGTATTTAATGAATAATCAACAAGTCCAAAAAATTGGTTAAATTCGTTACACATCCTTCTAAGCGGGTCAGCATCAGGATAATTGGCTCTAAACATTGGAATAGACAGTGGTAAATAATTTCGTGATAAACGTCGAGGTATATTAAATGAAATTTCGTTTATCAAGAATCCAGCGCATATATCTCCTTTTATAACATTTAGTATAAATGAAACATTTAACATAATTCTACGGCTTTTCAATGTTGGCAATTTAATAAGAGCTAATCGGGCAGAGTAAGATGGCAAATTACGGAGGTCAAAATGTAGTCCACGTAGGCAAAATTGGAGAAATTGTTTTTGCACAGATTCAATTGTATTGGAATGTGTTTGGTAAATGGGATCCCAAATTATAGAACCATATTCTAGAATTGGACGAACAAGCGACACATAAAGTGCCTTTGTGATGTATGGATCCTTAAATTCCTTCGACCATCGCTTTATATAACCCAGTGCAGCCCTGGCCTTATTTACAGTACACGTTATATGAAAAATGAAGCTTAATTTCTGATCGAATAAAATACCCAAATCCAGAAAACGGTTAACAACTTCAATCTCATAACCACCAATAAAATAATTCACAATAATTGGACTGGTTCTCGAAAAGCGCATTAATTTACATTTCCTGAAGTTAAGCTGCATTGAATTGGCGTTACACCATTCATAGAACGAATTTATATCAAATTGTAAATGCTGTTGATCCAAAAGATTATCATAAGTTTTAAAAAGCTTTACATCATCCGCATACATCAAAATATTCGAATACTTTATAACTTGAGGCAAATCATTTATAACTAAAGAAAAAAGGAGAGGTCCAAGATGACTTCCCTGTGGTACTCCAGAACGTGCATGTATTTTTTTGATATAACGTTGTTGAAACAAACCGATTGAGTTCTATCCAATAAATATGATTTTAACCACTTAATAGCAGGATCCGTAAAGCCAATCAAATGTAATTTTTTTAATAGGAGCTTATGATTTACTTTATCAAAGGCCTTTGAAAAGTCGGTATATATAACATCTGTTTGCCTTCTATTAAAAAATCCACGATTTATGACAGTTGTTAGATGAAGTAAATTTGTTGTTGTTGAACATCCTTTTTGAAATCCATGCTGATATGGAGATATGAGATTACAAACTTGGTAATACAATGTATCAGTAATCAATTTTTCAAAAAATTTGGGAATAACACTCAATTTCGCTATACCCCTATAATTTTCTATATCAGATTTATCACCAGATTTAAACAATGGGACTATAAAGGAATCCTTCCAAATTTTTGGGACATATCCATTTTTAATTGATAAATTAAACAGAACAGTTAGGGGGAGAGCTAAAGCATCAGCACAATTAATTAAAATGCTGCCCGGAATTTTATCAGGACCACAACTGTGCGAAAATTTTAATTTTTTTAAATGAGTTGCAACAGTTTGTGTATCAAAGAGTGGTATAGATATAGAATGTTTAACCATCAATGGATAAGGATACTCCATTTTATCATCATAGTTTTCGTCAGAATAAGTGCAGGAAAAAAATTCAGCAAACATGTTACTTATAGTTGAAATATCGCTAGATTCATTATTTCGATATGACATTGAAGCTGGAAAGCATGTAGATTTTCTCTTTGAGTTTATAAATTTATAGAAAGACCTAGGATTACGTCTTAGATTAATTTTAGCCTTTGCCAGATAAAGAGTGTATAATTGTTTATTCAGTCTGGTATAATATGCACGGCTTACTGAATATCTTAGGTAATCTAAATTGGATCCAGAAAATTTATACTTTCTATAACATCTAGACTTTCTATTTTTAGCACGGTTTAATTCGTTGTTATTCCAAGGCGGCCCCGGTAAAGATCTTTTTATATGTTTTGCTCCATAAAAAATAACATTTTATCATAAAAAATATCGAATGTATTATCCAAAGTTATTGATGAATTTACTGAAAGTGACAAAACATTATTCCAGTTTATACTCAGAATCAGTTCATTCAGCGCAAAGTAATTGGCTTGTCCAAACGAAAAAACTCTATCTTTAACGATCGACGAAGACAGGATATTGTTAGCTGGCGTAGATATAATCAACTCAAGTGTAGGATGATAACGATCTTCAGGAATAGTTAATGGATCACATCGGTTAATATGACAGTCTTCCTTATCATTCACGAACACTAGATCCAGTATTTTAGAAAAATCATTAGGTGTACCATTAATTTGAAAAAGACTAATATCATACAAAATATTGAAAAAGTCATTAAACATATCATTATTCGCGGCCTGAACATAATACCCATCCTCGGCTACATAATTCCAAGATACTGATGGAATATTAAAGTCACCCATGATTATAAGCAAATCATTTTCATTGGCAGAGCATGCTACCGTTCGAATTGCCTCACCGTGTTGAATATATAATGATTGCGGGGATGATGGAGGAATCTATGAACACGTAACGAATATTCTTTTATTCATGAGTCTTATAATAACTGCAATAAGTTCAATATCAGCCCATGAATTAAGCACAAACTGTTCAGATGAAATGAGACTGGAAACGGCTATGAGAACACCACCACCATAAGAGCCACGATCACGACGGAAAATATTGTATTTACTACATAGTATTTCAGAATCTAAAAACGAATTGTTAAGCCAGGTTTCAGTAAATGCTAGAATGTGATAATTACAATCGAGACTCTTCATATATAAGCTTGACAGTTTTGTCCTTAGACCACGAACATTTTGGTAAAGTAATGATAATGTATTAACGTAATTAAAATTTAGTTTTTTGGATCACTTTGAGGAAGGACACCAACTCTATTACTTTTATTTTTCTCCCTGTATACATATTCACGAACCAGGGTTTTTTCCGGCCAGAAATTCGGATTAATGATCGTACTGAAATCGTTAGATGAGGTAGATATTTTAAATGATGAGATTGTCCTGGGTTCAGCAAATGCAAACTTCTGCACTGTAACATCAATTTTACGACCATATTTAGAATTGATATAATGATCAACATCATCCGATGAAGTGTCACTTGCTAACCTGGACACAAAAATAGTTTTTCTTGGTGGAACAGCCTGCAGCGGTTTGTAAGTAATTTGATTACCCATTGTTGCCTCATTATTATTAACATTATTTGGTGACAAAATTACCTTTGAAGAACCATTATCGACCGTATGAGAAATTTGTTGACGGGAACTTACAGCATTCAATGATATAGACGGCGTTGAACCAATATCCTTAATGGTAACTGAATTTATAGGAGAAGGCACAGATAAGTTATTCCCAGTGGAAACTAAAGGCAGCATATTTGCGCCTCTTTTTACCCTAGTAGAATTGCTATCAGTATCATTAATATATTTATCCAAATTTGGAAAGCTATTAAATAATTCACCAAATTTGGCAAGCTTAGATTGCAGAGACAAAAAATCCTTATTAAGTTGGTCAAACTCACTCTTGTAGCTTTTAAAAAATTCATAAAATTCTACGTTAATTTTTTTACAACTTGTACAAGTCCAATGAAGGGACTTTGCCGGATCCAGAAGCGCATCAGCATCACGTGCTTTGAGTGCAGTACATTTTAAATGATAATTGCCTAAACACAACCAACATGAAATCATCCGGTCATTTACCGTACCAGTGCAATTTGAGCTCAAACAATCCATATTAACGATTGAAGGTAAATTATAATACAGAGATTGGATATAAAATGTTCGCTAGGTGGTGGTAAACGGTTTAAGGGTAGATGGCGCTACTAAAAGGAATTATCTAATACACAAACCAAACAGATGCAGTGTTGTAATATATATTATTTAGTAGGTAGGATACTCTCACAGCTGCAACAATCCGTATTGATGATACTATGATAAATATTTATTCTCCTTATCAGAAAATATTTCATAAAAACCAATTTTAGGCGACTCAGGCAGACACCTCGAACACCACTCCACAGTACGATGATAATACAGCAGCTGACGATCACAATGAGACGCAACGCAACCAAATCAGGCGGATAAAAACACTTTAAAACACAAATTAATACAGAGCGCAAAAAAACACGTCACGCACGTTGCTTTGTTATTGTTTATTGTTTTGTTGGCGATGTCTGACATGGGGTCTGAACCATGGGCTTACATCTAAAACTAAACTATTTATTTATTTATATTTAATACACGTACGTAACGGAACAGAAAAACAAAATACTTATGCGTGCTCCTCACATACAAAACAAAAATAACTGATTTGGAACGCAACAAAAAGTAAGAGCATGGTTTATTCAAACGTCAACGGAACGTAATGGAACTTACGTTCGTTTTTGGCATATGAAGAGAAATGTAAATGCTTACCGAAATTACATTACGGTTCGGCAAGCGTTCTCATTGCTTTTCGTATTCTAAAAACGAACGTATGTTTCGTGGACGTTTGGCGGACTGGAACTGAAGATTAATTCTACATTTGGTATTACGCATTAATCGTTGAAAAGCGCAGGGCATAAAATATGAAATAATAATAAAAAGGTGTTGAAGACGTCGCGGTGGTACTGCGGTATTTTTGAAATGGAAAAGTACTGAAAAAAGTACTAAAGTACTGAATATTTCAACACTGATATACATCTATATAAATGGTCTGCTCAGTCCGGGTTACGACCTGGCTTCTCATACCACTTATGCTGTGGCGGACCTACAGTTTAACGACAGATTTTTTTTGAGAAATTTATCATATCAATTTTATTTTACTCTTAGAGTTCTTGCCAGAAATTTGCTGAGAGGAAGTCGCCGAAGAATTATTTTTTCGAATTTCATTTTGTTGGACCTAGAGTTTAAACCGTGGCCTGACGCCTAATAAGCCAACACACTACCTAAAGGGTGATTTTTTAGCTATTATCTTTTTGGCAACACTGGTTTAAACAGCTCACAGACGTTTCGTGTTTTGTTTCACTGTCAAACATCTTTAGTTTGGTCTATAATTTAACCATGAATCGTCTTACATACCAACAAAGCTTGCAAATCATTGAATTTTATTATCAAAATGCGTGCTTTGTTAAGAAAGTTCATCGCGCGCTTCTTCCATTTTATGGTCAGTTTAATCGACCCACTGAAACGGCTATTCGGGATACGTAAATAAGCAGAATTGTCGATTTTGGAGTGAAGATCAGCCAGAAGCATTGCAAAAGCTACCAATGCATCCAGAAAAAGTCACAGTTTGGTGCGGTTTATGGGCTGGTGGCATTATTGGACCGTACTTTTTCAAAGATACTGAGAATCGTAACGTAAATGTGAATGGTGAGCGCTACCATGAGATGATATCGAACTTTTTTTTTTGCTCATAATGCAAGAGCTTGACTTGCATGACATGTGGTTTCAACAATACGGTCCCACAGCACGCGTAACAATGGACTTATTGAGAGGCGAGTTCGGTGAACATTTTATTTCTCGTTCGGGACCGCTCAATTGGACGGCTAGATCGTGCGATTTAACGCCTTTAGACTATTTTTTGTGGGGCTATGTTAAAGCTCATGTCTATACAGACAAGCCTGCTTCAATTGACGCATTATAAGACAACATTGAAGCATTTATTCGTGAGAGTATGCCAAAATTGGACTAAGCGGAGGGACCATTTGAGGCGCAGTCGCGGTAAATATTTGCATGAAATAATCTTCAAACATTAAATTACATGGACCGTACTATCGATTCAAATAAAGATTTCATGCATTTTTCTGAATTGAATGTGTTTTCTTTTTTTAAATTTTCCTATAGCTCTTAAAAAATCATCCTTTACTAGACTCCGGCGCCTCTCCTTTGGAATTATCTATCACATATTAAGCAACTGAATAGCAACGCAACTAGTTTTTTATAAAATTTATGATAATTTATAATCTTAATATGTAATTGAGCGTATAATGGTATTATAATAGTGAAACGTAAACAATTTAACGGATAATTTAATTTTAATTAATTTAATTGTTAAACTTTACTTTTCTTTACTATAAGTACAAAATTATGTGTTGTTGATCAGGAATTGGGAAAATAAATAAATAAATAAAATAAAAAACTTAATGATCACATTGCACAAATATTTAATAAGACTAACAATCAAATATACATAGAGGCATTGAATCTCCTAATTAACAATTAATAGGTATTAAAATTTGTTGATCTATTTGTTGTATTTCATTGATTTCGAGAAATTTATAAATTTTATTTTATTGACCTGCCTAAGAAAAATTCTGTCCGCGTACATATTTGCATTTTATGATAAGTATTTGGATTATTCATCTGCCTAAAAGAAACCATTGGGAAATAAAATATATAAATATATATATTTATAGTCTTTGATCGTACACATTTCACCAACACACGAAACGAAACAGTATTGAAAGCATGTGAGGCAAATTAATAGTTTTATAACAAAACATTAGAAGACATACAAAGCAAAACAAACAGAAATTTTTTTTCCCGAACGTCCCCGGCCACACACTAACCCACCCTCACCCGACCGCGGAGGGCTCGTCCCCATTACGTAGGGACACGTACACACTACAGTCCGGACTGTAGCGGGTAAGGGAAAGTAATGGCAACGAGAACATAAATCAGCTACAGAACTTAATCACAAGCTGAATAAACTAACAATAAACATGAACTACCTATGACAAGAACGAAAATACATTTTTATATAATAATTTACAAATTAATGCCAGCATATAAGCTACGTTTTATATTACAAACACTACAATTAAAATCAATAAAAAAATCGACGAAAAGGAAAATTACATCCATAGTTCGTTCTATAGAAATCTAAAGAAAGAGGACGATAGTGCCGTGAAAATTTTGCTGGAATACTGAAATTCAGGTTACAAAGCAAAAACTCAGAATCCATATCACCTTTAAGCAGATTAAAAACAAAACAAACACCTAAAACAGCCTTTCTACGTTCCAAAGTTGGAAGTTTTATCAAACCTAATCTATCCTCATATGACGGAAACCCATTGGCATAATCCCATCCTAAGCCACGTAAACAGAATAATAAAAACTGCCTCTGTAGAGACTCTATTGAATCACTATGACAACGATAGTATGGATTCCAAATAATAGATGCATACTCCAAAATAGGCCTAACAAGTGAAATGTATAGCAGTCTAGCTATATAAAGATCAATGAATTCCCTAGCCCATTTTTTCCCAAAACCAAGAACAGATTGAGCCTTGCCAATCATCATACTAATATGATCAATAAAAGACAGTTTCATATCCAATAATACTCCCAAATCAAGAAATGTAGTCACAGTTTCCAAAGGGCAAGAATTAATCACATAAGTGAGCGAAATTACGGCCCCGCTAGAGAAAACCATGCATTTCAAGTTAAGATCCATTAAATTAACTCTGCACCAAGTTACAAACAAATCAATATTCCGCTGAAGAACTGCCTGACCATGATCATCATCAAAAGTATAAAATAATTTAACGTCATCAGCATACATTAGAATATTACAATCAGAAATAGCACGAGGAAGATCATTAAGAAACAATAAAAACAGTAATGGACCCAAATGGCTACCCTGCGGAACACCAGAAGTAACATATACAGTCTTAGACAATACATTCCTAAACAATACCCTCTGAGTCCTAAGGGAGAGGTAGGAGCCAAGCCAACGATGAATAATATCAGGAATACCGATTAATGATAGTTTAAGAAGCAAAATTCTATAATCAACCCTATCAAAAGCTTTACTGAAATCAGTATAAATTACATCAGTCCGAGTGCTGGCAAAAAAAAACCCTGAAAACATATGGAATGATGGAACGGAAGAACATGGCACCAATGAGCCAGTCTCACGTGAAAAATTCTAAGACGTATGCGGAAGATTCAAATCATCAAGAACTACTATAATCCCCTCTTGACCCATTGAATTAATTACTCCAGAAATCAAATCGAAGTGAGCCCTATAGATATGAATGTCAGAACAGGGAGGGAGGAATATACGAGCAAGTAATGTATATATACTTTCCACGGTTATAGACCTTAACGCAAATAAACTCAATATCCTCAGAAGAACACAAGTCAATCAATTCAGATGTGTGTTTAGAGCAAATGGAAATAAGAACACCACCACCATTTCTAGACTTCCTATCCCGTCTATAAATATTAAAATTGCTAGACATAATCTCAGAATCAAGAATATTGCAATTTAGCCAAGTCTCAGTAAGAGCAATTCCATCAAATTCAAAATCAAAGCTACTATTATAAAGTGAAGAAAGTTTAGACCTAAGTCCGCGAACATTCTGATAAGCAATTTGGAAATTAAAAGACGATTTCGAAGTTAGTTTTTTTGAGAAATAGGACCAGGCAAATTAGCACCTACAATGGCCCAGCCTGAATACGAATTCCCGTACCAATACACCCTGTGGCCAAAACGCAGGATTAACAATTTCATCAAATCTTTCATCGGCAACGTATAATCTAAACGAAGAAATACTGCTATCCAAAGATGGCATCATCCTATAGCAACCGAACTCAAAAGGTTCCCCAATCTTCGATTTAACGAAACATTTTATATCATCGACTGAAGTATCACATGAAAGACGGGACACAAAAGTAGTTCTCTTAGTTTTAACTACAACCAAATCAATTGTTAAAGTAAATTCCCAGATTGGTTCACAAAGTTCACAATCTCAATGTGTTGGGTATTAAAAAATAATATTTTAAACCATGTTTGATGATTCTTTTCTGTCCTGATGTAATTTCTGTAAATAAGACAAGAAAAAAATTTAAATTTGATATGATTTATAATAATAGAATAACAATTTCAAATTATAAGTATTATATTATCCGTAAGAAAGATTTATAAATGGTGTATGTAATATAACATTTGACGAGTATCTCATATTACGGGGAATCACATCACATATTACGGGGAATCACATATGCAATAAACACAATAAAAGCAATGCAGCAGTTTGGAACAATAATTTGCTTGTTGTTTCGTTGCCTTTAAATTTTAAAGTTTAAAATAATCATTTCCATATATTTAATTTTTGTTGGATTGCTGCATGACATACTTTTACACTAGACTGCACTAAAGCAACCAAAATTCAAAATCCATACAGCAAAATTAAAATTTGAGTAACAAAAATTTATTTTTAAATAAATGGGGTTTATTACATTTGTATATGTTATAATTGATTAGAGCTGAAATGTTATTTTAATATAAAGTGATATAATATAATATGAGAATATTTTATTTAGTGTATATAATATTTTTCTTTATGAAATTCATTAAAATATTTAAATTCTGATTTTTATTTTTTATTTCGATTTATTTATTTATTATGTGGCAACTCTAAAGTACAAGTTCAAGGAATATATGTATAGGAGTATGTATGTGTATGTGCGTATGAATTTTATTTTTTTCAATTGCTCTTCTTTAACATTAACTGGTTTTTTGTAGTTGTTGCCTTTTATGCGATCTCTTTCTTTTTCCTATGTACGTATAATTGCGACAAATTGTTGTTTTTAATTTCAAAAAATTTAATTTATGTTTTATATTTGTTCTGTTTATCTTTGTCCTATTTTAGTAAAATAAATTTTTGTTATTGTTCGTACTTTACTTTTTTACTTTAGGTATATACGAAATTTTTTGTCACTTATAAAAAGTTTTTACTGTTAACTGCAAGAGATCAAATTATTGGCAAAATTTAGTGGTTGATTTTTATTTATCAGCTATATATGAGAGAGATTGAGAAATGATGGCAAGAGCAATTGGAAAAAATTTGAATTTGAAATACTTCTTTTTAACGGTTTATATATGTATTATTTTAAATGTTTTAATAATCATAAATACCTTTTTATGCAGGGGAATTTTTATAAGGGGCGTGCGTAAAGAGAGGCTTATGTACACATGTATGTTGGATAATTTGCTATAAATTTTTTTTGTTGTATTAGTTATATATAAATATATATGATTTTTTAATTTTTTGTTTTTGTATATATATATTTATTTTCTTGGTGAAGCACTAAATTTTATAACCGTATTAACGGTTTTATATATATATAAATATATGTATCTTGAAATAGGGTTTTTTTTTTTGCTTTAATACCGTTTCTATTTTTTACCGATATATATACCGGTTTAATAGCACGTTCACATATAAGAAGGTTATGGTTATCTAAAATTAACCTTGGAGATAACCTTGTGGCGTTCACATATGACAAATATAACCTAAACATATGCGAGAATGACAGAAATTGACAGCTGTATGCATTTTTAATGTATTGTATGTATGTATCTTTGGATGTATCTTCTCCATAGCAAATGTTTTTTTTTCTATTGCTGTCAAATTTTAGTCAATATACTATTCACAATAGATATAAAGCGTTGCATTTTTGAGTATTTTATTGAATACTTTTCAATGCAACAATGCGTATTTTACTAGGTTATGAGGTAACCCACAGCTGAACTTGGTTATCTTTTCATACAAATTGTATGGCTAACCTCATACATTTGTGGCTTGGTTACGAGATAACCTCGATAACCACGATAACCTAGCTAACCTGCTTATATGTGAACATGGTATAAGCGCACTTTTTCTTTTTTATAAATTTTTGCTTTTTTGGTTATTAGTTATTATCATAAATTTTTTCTTTTTTTAAACAATTAATATAATATATATCTCTTTTTTTAGTTTTCTATATATGTATTAATTATTATTATTAATTTTCACTAACATTTTTTGCACCGGTGCGTAAATGCCCTAATCTTTTTTTACCGGTGTAAGCACTTATTCTATTCTCTCTTTTTTTATATGCACATTTACTTTTTTATCGTTTAATTTTTTACACTATTAGGTGTTAACTTTAATTTTGTGTTACTTTTTATATTTTTGCATATTTAACTCACCTTTATTTAGTTTTTCTGAGTATGATTTTCTATTTTTTCGTTTTTTCTTGTAAATTTTTTTGAAAACTTTCTTTATGTAGGTGATTTTTTTATATTTTTTTCTCTTTAAGTTCATTTATTTGTTTTTGTTGTTTTTTTTTTCTCTTTTATTAAAATTTCGTAAAACACTTATTTTTCTAATTTTAACTTTTTGATTTTTGTTTCACATATTTTTTATTAATATTATTAATTTTTCTGTTTAAATTCGCACTTTGATTTTTTTTCTTTCATATAAGTAATTATTTTTATTTTATTTAAATTAATATTAATTGTATTAAAAATTTTTATTTTTACTTACAATTTTTTTACTTTCAAATTTTTTTTTTAATTACGTGATGTAATTATAATTAGGGTTAGAGGGGAGAGAAAACAAAAAGAATTAATAATATTCTTTTTATATGGTAAAATGTTGGGAAATCTTATCTTGTGTTTGTAGAGTACCAATGGATTGTAACCAAATGGTTTGAGAGTGTGTATATTGTTGATTTAATGTGTTGGTTTATTTAATATTTTGAGTTCAATATTTTTTTTAGTTATGTTTTGCAATAAGAGAGTTTATAGTTAATACAAAGAAAAAGTTAATGTTTATCTTTCAAGCGCAAGAGGAAAAATGAAATTTACAAATGAATTTATCCTTCAGGAAAATTAGAATTTTATCTATATCTGTAAATCTATATATACAGATATAAATTATCTATACGGTACAGATATTTTTAGAACACATACTAGTGTTGATAAACATATTTTAAATTCAATTACATTAATTCAATAATAATGATAATAATATAATATAACGTAATTACAGTTTGGAATTCATTGTTATAAAAAAAAGTTTATTGTCCAAATTGTTATTTGGACAAATTGAATTGATTGAACTTAGGCGAAATAACTTGTATGTAATTTTAAAATAAACTCTCTTTTAGGGCCATTATTATAACTCGCAGTTAACTAAAGGGAGGATTTTAACGAGCATATAAGTGGTTTTTCATTATTATGAGTACCCAATAAGATAGAAGTGAGCGTTAGGCCAAAGTTTGAACTAGCTATATTATATATTATTTTCAATATGGCAACTTCAAATATAAACAAAATTAGGAAACACAACAACAACAAAAAGAGGTCCTTCTTTGCCACTGCGTTTTTCGGTACTGCCATATTTTTGAAAAAGTTTTATCTATAAGTTGTAATAACGAAAATAAGTTAAAGTTAACTTTACAGTTTCCTTTAGCTGAAGGTATCTTTAACTAAACCTAAGTTTAACGACAAGTTGTAATACTGGCCCTTAGAAGTTTGCGACATTGGGACTGAAACAAATTGGCCCAATCTTCTGCAGAGAATTTGTTATTATAATTACTGGTTCGTAATTTTAATTGGGGTTAAGAGAAGAGAAAGAAGAAATGAAATATTAATAAATATTTCTCATTTATTTTAAGGTTGTTATGAGAAACCTACATTGTAGAGTTGGGTGCTCAGAAAGAGAGATCTTTTTATTTTCGTAATAATTCTAGATATGATTAAAAACAATTTTATTTATAATTAAGTATGTAAGTGACAGTTCGGTTAAGGGTTACAAAAAGAAGTGATTTTTCAGTACAAATTTGTTTAAAAGAAAATTAAGAATTTATCCAAAGGATAAATTCGTGTGCCGTGTGCAACAGAGATCAGCAATGAATCTTTTTTTCGTACTCATGAACTTTTTGAACAGTATTGAAATTCAACTACATGCATTCTTACTCACTACAACATTGATTTTTAGGTACAGGTTGCAATAAGTATGAGTACAACGTTGACATCAAACCCATAACACTGATTCGTACGCCTACTCAATCAAATTCATAAATTTAGAATACTTATAATACTCATAAATAATTCGAGTGAGTAGGATCATTCATCAAAATTTACACAGTCTTAGTTGTTGTTGCATTTACAAAAAAAGAAGAAAGAAAAAGACAAAGAAAGCAAACAAAAGAATCTCTGGTGTGCAAATTATCTTTTACATTGGAATCAGAGAACTGCAAAAATCACATTTCTGTTAATTTATTCATGCTCACAAATTTTTATGCACGATCGATCAGAACACTCGAACGATTTACTGGTAATGATTATGCAAATGTTCGATTGACACTCGTTTGAAATAGACATTATTTTTGCGGTGTCAGCATTGAACGAAACCAAAATGCATTAATGCAAAATATATGTATTTCCTATACAAATATTAAAGATTGTTTTGCAATAATCTAACGAGTATGATTGTAATCATGTAGGTGCACCAGTCAGTGATGGCTTTAAGAATTTTTAATTTTACTATTCTAAAAAATTTAAATAAGACAAAAGTGATTGTAAATGTATTTATTTATATATGTATGTAAATAAATTTAAATTTATAATTTTATGTTTATGTTTTTCTTTATATTTATATTTTATGTATATATTAGTGTTTTTAGTTTAGGTCAAAAAATGAATTGTCTCGTCTTGCCAATAATCTGAAAAGGGTTTGTTGGGCCATATCCACAATGTCGATCAACTAATATTGAATAAATAACTAATACTTAATAATATAATAATAAAAATGAATTTATAACATAATAATAATTAATTAATAATACTAACCTTAGAAACATGAACTACCCTAATGTAATCTATTAATAAGTAAGAAATTAGCGTTAAGTTCAATGAATATATAATATCTATTACAAGGACAAATAAAGCAACGGAGTTGCTGAATGTCCTTGTCCGTTAGTATTAAGTTAAATTGTCATGTATTAGATGTACGAATAGAACATTAAGAAAATAAAGAATTTAGTTGCCATAGAAACATAATCGACATCGGTCTACTTTTTTTAAACTCTAAATTTGGTCTTTTCTCGCGAGTGCTTGCTTTTCTTTAAATTCACAAAGTGCCCATCAAGTTAATTATAATTTATTTAATTAACATTCGCCCTTAAAAAATATTAAGGGAAAACATTTTGGCGCCCGAGCAGGGACTTGAATTTAAAAAATACAAAGTGATTAATCTTATAAAAAACACAAAAATTGAAATTTAATTTGATAAGTTATTTCGAATTAATTATAGTTAAAGAGATTAATTAATACTTAAAAGTGATCTCGTCGAGACTTTCGAAAAGACCAAATTCTCGCGGTAAATTTTATAAATTGCTTAAAATATATCTATTCGCGAGTGTAAATTTCATTTTTTAAATAATTAAAATATATACACCAAATTTACAAATACATACAAAATTAAAAAAAATAAATAAAAATACAAATACAAATATTAAAAGAGATAAAACACTCACAGAAATTAACAAGTGATAAAAAATACAAAATAATATACATATATTGTGTTGTAAAACCACATAAACGTAAATAAAAAGAAAAATTATATACCTACATAAAAAACAAACAAAAAAAAAATAATAAAATTTTACATTAATTTTAATTTACTGTGTACAATCTACATATTTTGTCAGAAAATATATACTACAAATAACAAGTGTTACAAACAAAAAAATAGAACGTTAAAAAAATTTAAATATAAAATATAGAATAAGTACACATATAAGTCAAAGTAATAATAATTATAACTACAAACAACAATATATTACATATATGAAACTAATATAGTGTAGTGTATAGTGAAGTGTAGTGGAAAAAATATATAGGTATATACATATATCACATCATCATACCGTCATACTAAGAGGACATCAGATCATCGAATCAACCCTCAACCTACTTGAAGGAAGATTGCCCAGATGCCCCGTTGCCGCTGTATCATCTGTAAAAAGGAACGTACTTCTGAGATTAGTTCCGAATCCGAGGTAACAAGTATAAAATATATTTGTGTTGGTTCCTTAAATTTGCAAGTTACTCAAATTTAAGAGGTTTTTGTAATCTAACCAAAAACTGCGTAGCAACTTGAATTTGAACACAAATAATATATTTTATACTTCAAAATATTTGAAATTATTCACTTATTTACCATTAGAATTGAAATTTGTGATATTTACCGCCCTTATTTTGATATAAATCGTGCGTGTTGTTGTTGTCGTACACACAATTGCGTATAAATTACTGATTATCGCGACAGTAATTATTATCGTTTTATTTATTCATTTACTCTACTTTTTTACCGTCGGTATTTTATTTGAAATAATTTATTTTTGTGTTGAGATTATTTTACAATATATTACAAATTATTTTTGCAATTGTTATTTTAACAAATTGTTTCTCATTTTTGTCTGCTTGTTCTTGTTCTGTTTCTTCGCTGAATATAAATTGCATATGATCAGTGTTCCATTCCGTCGTTCCCTTACCATTTATCGTATATACATTCCACAGCTGTTTACAGTGGGACTATTTACACTGTCTGCGGAATTTAATTTTTCAGACAACTATTCGGTACAATCTTATTGGATTGTTTAATTGTTGTTTTCTAAAGAACAGATTTGTTATTTAACTTGATAAATTTTATATTTATCAAAGGCTGTGAGGTGAATGAACACATTGTGCAATTTAATTATTTTGATTGTGGAATCAGTATCGCGAATAACAGAACATAAACCCGAATATTTTGTGACCGGCGAGAGTTTAATAACTTCGTTAGATATCCTAGTCCAAAGCAAATCATTCGTCTTTTGCGAATTTTATTTGACCAATAAATTAATTTGGTTACCTTCGATTTGCTTTGATTTCATAAGTTAATTGAAAAAATGACTAGTAGAAAGAGACAGGATTCTCCCTCCAAATCGGAGAGCTTGGAGAAGCTAATTACAAAAAAAGCAAAGGTTGTTGACAATATAATTCGAATTCGTAAATCGATTGTAGAAAAGACAATTTCTTTTAATCCAATCGAATTGGAATGTCGACTTGACATATTAAAAAATTATATTGACCAAGCTATGAAGCTCCAGTCTGACGTGGATAATTTGGATCCCGAGAACGATGACAGAGCTGAGCTTGAAGACATTTGTGTGACCACCAAATCACTGTTTTTGAGCCTCCTGGCTTAGAATAGGCAATCAAATTTGCCCGAAACGTCCTTTCTCGGACAACAACACCAGTCGAGGCTCCCAAACATGAAACTCCCTAAGTTTAGCGGAAAATATTCCGATTATAAGAACTTTATGAGTTTGTTTGAGAACTTGGTCCACAATGATCCGACGTTGACAGACATCGAAAAATTTAATCATCTGATATTTATTTATTTATTTATTTATTTATTCAAGTCAATGGACAAATTCCTTACTGACTAATAACAAAAATTGGTACGAATAAAATTAAATACAATTACAAACAGTTTCTACAAAAATAACGTAACTATTACAATAAAAATTAGGAAAAGTTAAGAATTAAGAAAAACAATAATATTCCGTTTTATAACGCAAGAATTTAAAGAAAAATCAACAAAGTCTGACAAATAATTAAATTGACGGCAAATTCTAGTTAATGGATCAGCAACAGCATAATTAGTTCTGCAGAATTGAATATAAATAAGATTATAACAGCGGAAGTTACGACGAGGAACATTGAATTTAACAGATCTTAACAGAAATTCACAGCAAATATTACCATTGATCAGGTTAATCATAAAAGATATATTTAACATCGTTCGACGACTCTTAAGGGTAGGCAGTTTTATTAAAGCCAGTCTGCTAGTATATGAAGGCATGTCCGAATAATTCCATCCAAGGCCACGCAAGCAGAAGAGTAGAAATTGTTTCTGAACAGATTCGATGTGTTCGCTGTAAACATTATAGTGAGGATCCCAAACGATAGAACCATACTCCAAAATAGGTCTGACACGCGATATGTATAGCTGTTTAGTAATATATGGATCAGTAAATTCCTTTGCCCAACGTTTTATGAAGCCAAGAGTGCTTCTTGCCTTATTTACAGTCAAAGTGATATGATCATTAAAGTTTAATTTTGTGTCTAATAGGATCCCAAGATCAATAAAAGAGTCCACTATTTCCAGTTGATGACCTCCAAGCAAGTAATTAACCGCAACAAAATTACTTCTTGAGAACCGCATACATTTGCATTTTTTAATATTCAGCTCCATCATGTTGTACTCGCACCACAAATAGAAATTATTGAGATCACTTTGAAGATAAATATGCTCAATGAAATTATTAAAGGAGAGAAAAAGTTTTACATCGTCAGCATACATTAAGATATTGGCAAAATTAATTATGTTGGGAAGATCCTTTTTAAAAACCGCGAAAAAAGAAGTGGACCAAGATGGCTGCCTTGAGGAACACCAGATAGCACATACACATACTTAGATAAGCTATTGTTCACACATACAGTCTGCCTTCTACCAGTCAAATACGACTCTAGCCATCTTAAACTCCTATGATTTACACCCATTAAATCCAATTTAGTTAACAGAAGTTTGTGATTCACCTTATCGAACGCTTTGCTAAAATCCGTAAAAATTACATCAGTTTGTTTCCGTTGAGAAAAGGCCACATTTATCATGGATGTTAACTGAAGCACGTTAGTCGTTGTTGAACAGCCCTTTCGGAAACCATGTTGATAAGGCGATAATAACGATGAAGTATGATGAACCAAAAAATCGGCAATCAGTTTCTCGAACATTTTTGGAATAGCACTCAGTTTTGCAATGCCCCTATAACTTGTAACATCAGATTTATTGCCAGATTTAAAAAGCGGTATAATATACGAGTCCTTCCAAAACATAGGAAAATATCCATAATTAATCGAGGTATTAAACAATATGACTAATGGTGTGATGAATGATTCTGCACATCGATTTAAAATACAACTTGGAACCCCATCAGGACCAGGACGAAAAGACATCTTTAACCTTTTCAGGTTTACTAAAATATCGCAGTCACTAAAAGTTGGAATAGATATTACTGGAGCCGATGTCAGCGGGAAAGGGTAATTATTTGTATCCTTGTAAGCGGAGTTAGAATAAGTACTGGCGAAGAAATCAGCAAACATATCACATATGACATCAACACTTCCGGATTCTTTATCAGCAAATTTCATAAAGGATGGATAACCAGTTGATTTTCTCTTGGAATTTACAAACGTAAAAAAAGATCTAGGATTCTTAATAAAATTATTTTTCATTTTGTCCATATATGTTTTATATAATAAGTGATTCAGAATGTTATATTCAGACCGGCAAATAGAATATCTTCCATAATCAATAATAGAGCCAGACCTTTTGTATTTCTTGTAATACTTGTTCTTTTGATTTTTCAGTCGTGACAGTTGTTTCGAATTCCATGGTGGACCAACCAGAGTATATGAAGGTTTTAAGGGAACACAAATTTCAATTATTGAATGCACTTTCTTATAAAAGTTAGAAATCATCAAGTCAATATCAGAATCATTGTTAACAGGAATAGATAAGGTTTCATTCCAACAAGTATTTTTCATCATGTCATTAAATAAATGGTAATTGGTTCGATTAAAACAGTAAACTTTACTTATTTTCGAAGGCTTAGCTTTGAAATTCGTTGGAAGGGAAAAATTAGTTTTTAAGGTCGGATGATATCGATCCTCAGGCAAAGTTACAGGTTCAGAACGTAAAACACTACAGTGATTAACATCATTAACAAATATAAGATCCAGTATTTTTCCAAAGTCATTACAAAGTGAGTTTATTTGATACAGTGATAGTCCAAAAATATCGTTTAGGAATACGTCATGGCAAGTCTTAGTTTTAATCGGAATTAAATAAGGCACATCAGGTACATGTTTCCATATAATTGAGGGTAGATTAAAATCACCCATAACAAAAACAGAATCGTCTTTTTTGGCACATTGGACAACAGATGTTATTGCGTCAACATGATCAGAGTAAACAGCATAGTCAGAATCAGGGGGAACATAAGAACAAGAGAAGTAGACTTTAGACGTTTTTAATTTTACAACAACAGCAACAAATTCAATATTGGAAGTATCAGTTACAAACTGTTCTGATGGATATAATGAAGAGACAGCAATTAATACACCACCTCCTCTGCGTGTATTACGATTGTATCTATAAATTTGATATTTGTTACAAAGAATTTCTGCATTAAAAACACTGTCATTAAGCCAAGTTTCAGTAAAGACAATTACATCATACATAAAATCATGACTATTAACGAAGAGTTTGGACAATTTAGTATTCAATCCACGAACATTTTGATATACTATTGATAAACTATCACAGTGAATATTTAGTTTTTTGTAATCTGCGGTGTAGGTAGACGTACAATATTATTCCTTTGTCTTTCCGAAGAAACATATTCCCGGACATATGTTTTTGCAGGCCAAAAATTAAAATCTTGTATTTTTTCAAAGTATTCGTCCGGAACTGTAATTTTAAAAGACGCTATTGTTCTCGGTTGCGAGTATGCAAATTTATGAATCGATAAATTAATCCCGTCACCTATTTTAGATCTTATATAAAATTCAATGTCCTTTATGGCAGTGTCAGAAGCTAAACGTGAGATAAAAATGCTTCTAGCAGGTGGTATGACTCTTAACGGCTTAGGTGTGGTTATCAAGGTGTTATTAATATCAGTGACTTTTGCAGCAGCTTTCGAGTAACTTGAAGTAGGTTGTGAGTTAGTAGGATTTTCAGTAACGGACGAAATATCAGCAGCACGAGGTAAAGGTGAAATTAAATTTGTGGACGGTGATGTACAATTATTATTCAAAGAATATGACGGTTGCAATTCACAAGATGGAGTCATTACAACATTCTCATTCGGATCAGCAGCAGGTGGTAGTAATGGAGAAACATTTTGAGCAGATCTCAGACCATCCCTTTTACGTTTAGGTGATGCAGAATGTTGGTTACTAACAAATTTATCCAAATTAGGATATTTAGCAAATAACTCACCAAACTCTGTAAACTTCTTTTGCAATTCCATGAGATCATTACTAATTGTGTTAAATTTAACCTTAGAGTCCTTAAATAGTTTGTAGAATTCGATATTGACTTTTCTACAATCAGGACAAGTCCATTGAAGGAACTTCTGTGGATCAGCTAACGCATCAGCATCACGAGCCTTAAGACCACTACAAGTTATATGATAGAGGCTCATACATAGCCAGCATGAGACCATCCTAAGATTCCCAGTAGTGGAACAATTTGCTTTTGAACACTCCATTATATTAATTTAAAAGTATAAACCGCAATATACGACCTTTAGCAAATTCACAAACCAAGGCAGTTGCAATAAATAGTAGTGATTACAAAAAGTAACAATGTTTAACATATAAATTGACTGTCAATACTTTAGATAAATTTGGCAGCACTTAATAAACCGGTAATTAGTGTAAAACAGCTGGTTGTTTTTAATTTGTTTACTTTTGTTTTTGTTTTATTTTGTTTAGGATAATGTTGCTATGTAGGTGTTAGGATTAAAGATACTGTGTAAGTTTGTTGTTGTTCAATTTCAGTTACTTAATTTTGTTTTAATTCTGAGGATGAGTCACCAAGAATAAGATTGTCCGTATTATATTTGTTTCTGTAAATTATAAATAAATATTGCATGAAGAGTTAGACTCTGTTGCTATGCGTTATTCACTTTGATAAATTTCAAATCGGTATTTTTATGTTATTTTGACTATTTTTATGTTACGATTTATTGCCCAAAATGCAACTATAGAAAATATTTTCAGGATGCAAAACTTCAAAAACACAGATATCATGCTTGTCCGATGAAGCTTTGGGTACAGTAAAAGCTTTTCAGATTTCAGAAAAGAATTATCCCAAAGCAATAGAAAGTTTGAAGAAGGTATATGACAATGAATGTCTTATATTTTTTGATAATATCAGAAAACTTTTTGATTTGCCACAAATCACAAAACCTTCAGCTATTGCTTTGCGAAGCATGATCGATACGGTTTCTGCCATTTACGATTCGTTGTTATCAATTGGTGATGACAAGAAAATAACTAATGCCATTCTCATACATTTAGTGATGTCAAAGGTAGATCCAGTTACCAAATCGAAATGGGAAGAACAACTTGATTTCGAGAAACTTCCCCTTTGGTCAGACTGTGAATCCGCCTTGAACAAACGATATCAGCATATTGCAGCTGATGGTTCTTCAAGTTCAAGGCCGAGGTTTGACACTCAAAGAACTGAACACTTTCCGAGGAGAAATAATAGAGCCTCACTAAATGTATCAAAATCCAAATTGTCTGCTGACAAATGTTTATTTTGCAAATCTGTTCAGCATAATATTAATAATTGCCCTTCCTTCACTGCTGAGCCAGTAAGTCGAAGATTTGACTTTATTAAATCACTGCCAGCATGTAACAATTTTCTGAAAAAGGGACATACAGTAGCGAAGTGTACCTCATCGAAATGTAGAATTTGTGGTAGCTCACACAATTCATTGCTACATAAGTACAATATTAGTGCAAGTTCAAAAAACAACTACACTGGACAATCATCGGCTTCACATGGATCGGTGAATTATTCTTCGTCCGATGAAAGAGTTATTCTCGCGACAGCAGTGGTCAGTGTAAGAAGTAGCTCTGGTAAATTGATACCAGCTAGAGCACTTTTGGATTCCGGATCTCAACCGAATTTAATAACTAAGGAACTTGCGCAGCTACTTCGATTAAAAAGAGAAGGAGGCAGACTAAATTTAACTGGCATTAGTGAAACGAATTCACTTTCGAAATCTTGCGTTAACTTAACTGTCACGTCGAGGGTTAACTCTACTCAATTCAATGCGAAATTTTGGGTATTGAGTTCGATAACCAATTTCCAACCTGATAGTATTATAAATACAACCGGCTTTCATATTCCTAATAATACAAAATTAGTTGGTCCGTGCTTCCACAAACCACGAAAGATTGATTTGCTTATCGGAACAGAAATCTTCTTCGAGCTAACGTGTGTTGGTCAGATAAAATCTGGCCCGAGCCTTCCAATCCTTCAAAAAACTTCACTTGGTTGGATTGTTACTGGAAAGTACAATCAATCAAAGGGCTCCACTAACAATAGCGTTTGTCATTTGAGTACTGCGATAGAAAACGATAGCAACATTGATTCGATAGTCAAGAAGTTCTGGGAACTGGAGGAGGTTCCAAAAGAATCAATGAAGATTTATTCAGAGGAGCAGCAACAATGTGAGGATAAATTTAGAAATTCAATACGACGTTTAGCGTCAGGACGATTTGTAGTCTCACTGCCTTTCAAGTCTGACACAAGTGTGTTAGGTTCTTCGTTCGAAGTCGCAAAGCGGCGATTTCTTTCACTAGAACGAAGACTGTCCAAGGACGACACGATGAGACATATGTATCATGACTTTATGAAAGAGTATTTCAATTTGGGGCATATGTCACTTTTGGATAATATGCCAGATTCTCCTCACTATTTCATACCGCATCAATGTGTTCTGCGGCCTCAAAGTACAACTACTAAACTTCGAGTAGTTTTCGACGCTTCGTGTAGAACTTCTTCTCATGTGTCACTGAACGATCTGCTAATGGTTGGTCCGACCATTCAAGAAGAACTGTATTCTACACTCATCCGTTTTCGGCTTCATCGGTACGTAATCACTGCAGATATCGAGAAAATGTATCGTCAAGTTTTAATCGACGATAATGATAGAAATTTTCAATTAATCCTTTGGAGACAAAATCCGTCTGATAGTTTACAGGTGTTTCGATTGAACACTGTAACTTATGGCACAGCTTCTGCCCCATTTCTAGCCATAAGATGTCTCATTGAATTGAGCGATTTGTACAAAGAGACTTTGCCTATTGGTTCAAAGGTTGTTCGCAGTGATTTTTACGTTGATGATTTGTTAACCGGTGGTGAAAGTTACGAGGATCTGATCACAATTCGTAATCAAGTCACTAAGATCCTTAGTTCGGCTGGTTTTAACCTTGCCAAATGGTTTTCAAATCATCCTAAATTTGTTAGTACTCTGCAAAGTGAAAAACTGTTGCATAGCGATTCCGATTCAGCTAAGGCTTTGGGCTTACATTGGAGTCCGAAGAATGATTCACTAAAGTTTCATTTGGAGAATTCTTTCAAGGATTTGAAAGCAACGAAAAGAAACATACTATCAGTTTCTTCTCGATTATTCGATCCTCTCGGATTGTTGTGCCCTATCGGTATAAAATCCAAGATCCTACTACAGGAGCTTTGGATTCAGAAGCTTGACTGGGATGAATCGATTCCCATGAGCCTTGATACTTCATGGGAAAATCTCAAATCCAATTTAATGGAGATCGATTCAATAACAATCCCAAGATTCGTCCAGACAACTTCCACTGCAAATATCCAAATACATGGATTTGCTGATGCCTCATTGCGAGCATATGGGTGTTGCATTTATATTAGAAGTCTCGAGTCTGGCAAAGTTACTGTCAGACTGCTTACAGGAAAATCCAAAGTTGCTCCACTCAAGACGAAATCTCTTCCGAGACTTGAGCTGTGTGCTGCACACCTATTGGCTAAGTTGTGGACTCGAATTAAGCTTATGTTCGAATTTAAAGTTGATCAGGTTTATTTCTGGACAGATTCGGAAATAACACTACATTGGGTAAAGACCCATCCATCCTCACTTGCTACGTTTGTATCGAACAGAGTAGCTGAAATCCAGGAATGGTCAGAAAAAGTTTCGTGGCGACATGTGCCAACTGACCATAATCCCGCTGATATTGTTTCTCGAGGATGTGACGTCCAGGAATTGAAGCAATCGATCTGGTTTGAGGGACCGTCATTCTTATTAAATGACAGCTCTTCCTGGCCTGTTAACAAACACTTCGAGTTAACAGAGAATCAAATACTATTGGAAGAAAGGAAAACAAATGTATTTCTTGCAGTAGAGGATCCACAAAATTGCTTGTTGGATCTCATGGAAAAGTATTCCTCGTACAAAAAATTGTTACGAGTCACTGCGTTTGTAATCAGATTCGTTGACATCTTGAAAAAACGCAAAGTTGAGAAAAATTGTCCACCTACTGCAATCGAATTGAAATGGGCCTTCTTTCGACTTGTAGAAACGGTCCAGAAAACCAACTTTTCTGAGGAGATACTCAAGCTTCAAAAATCTCTTGTATTGCCCTCTAGTATTCAGAGGTTGACACCATTTATACATACATTTGTTGAAGAAAATAGATCGTTTTCATTAATAAGGGTAGGTGGAAGACTGCTAAACGCAGACTTGAAGTATAATACCAAGTTTCCACTATTGTTACCGAAAAGAAACAGCTTTGTCACGCTTTATTTGCGAAACTTGCATTTGGAAAATTGTCATGCTGGTACGAAAGCACTTATAGCTCTTTCGCGAGAGAATATTTGGTTGATCAATGCGAAAGAAGAATGCAAGAGAATAGTTAGCAAATGCGTACATTGCTTCCGCTATAAACCGAAGCTTATGTCCCAAATAATGGGAAATTTACCCACTAATAGAGTGAGAGCTTCGCGTCCATTTTTAATAGTCGGAGTCGACTACTGTGGTCCTATTGACGTTTCTTTGAGAATACGTGGACGACCACCATTAAAAATGTACATAGCGGTTTTCGTTTGTTTCACATCTAAGGCAGTACATTTAGAATTAGTCTCTGATCTTTCCTCTGATGCTTTTCTTATGTCTTTTAAAAGGTTTGCTGCCAGGAGAGGACTACCCAAAGAAGTCTACTGCGACAACGCGACGAATTTCGTCGGAGCCAGCCGCGTACTGAGAGAGCTGCACCAAGCGTTCGACAAGAGTCGACAGGCCGTCGAGTCGTACGCAGCGTCGTCCGGGGTGAAGTTCAGCTTCATACCACCTCGGGCGCCGCACTTCGGAGGACTATGGGAAGCCGCTGTTAAACAAGCGAAGTTCCTACTTCTGCGAGCCGTGGGCAACATGGCGCTCACACAAGAAGAGATGGCAACAATGCTCGCAGACGTAGAGGCGGTGCTCAACAGTCGTCCAATCGCACCGCTGTCTCCAGACCCCAACGACGGAGACGCCTTGACACCAGCACATCTACTAATCGGCGAGGGTCTGCGTTCGCTGCCGCCAGAATCCACAGAAGGCGTGAAAGACAAAGAGGCGAAGTTATGCAAGCGTTGGCGTCTGCTCTGCAATCTCAAGCAGACATTCTGGCAGGCCTGGTCTCGGGACTACATTCTCGGGCTGCAGGGCAGAACCAAGTGGCACCAAGGAATGCCCAACCTCGAAGAAGGTCAAGCGGTAATTATCCACGAAGACAATCGCCCGCCACAGCAATGGTTGACCGGGAGAGTCGTGGCCGTAATCAAAGGCGAAGACGGCAAGGTCAGAGTGGCGGAGGTAAGAACCCGAAACGGCGTCTATAAACGCCCGGTCCATAAATTAGCACCTCTACCATATGCTTGAAGACATCTAGTCCTACAATGGGGCCGGAATGTTGGGCCACATCTACACTATTTGTAATCTACATCTACACCATTTATAAATAATAAACATAACAACATAATAACAATAAATATAATAATAACAATAAAAATGAATTTAGAATATAATAATAATTAACTAATATAATAATTTTATAAACATGAACTACCCTAATATAATCTAGTAATAAGTAAGAAAGTAGCGTTAAGTTCAACGAATAAATAATATATAATATCTAAATTACAAGGACAAATAAAGCAACGGAGTTGCTGAATGTCCTTGTCCGTTATCGTTAAGCTAAATTATGATATGTTAGAAGTAAGAAAAGAATATGAAGAAAATAAATAAGTCAGTTGAAATAATAACTTCATAGACATCGGTCTTAATTTCTTAACTCGATATTTGGTCTTTTTCTCGCGAGTGCCTTTTATTTTAAATTCACAAAGTGCCCTTCATTTTAAATTATAAATTATTTAATTTAAATTCCCTTAAAAAAGATTAAGGGATAACAATATATTATATTATATGTATATTAAAATTGTATAATACAAATATATGGAAACAAAAATTTTTTCAATTTATTCAGTAAGTTTGACTGGTCAAGTGACTAGTCACTGTTGACTAGTTAAATGACTAGTCACAGTTAACTAGTTAAATGACTTGTCAAAAGCCAATAAGTTTGACTAGTAAATTGTAACTAGTAAACCAGTCATTAGTAACTTAAAAACAACGAAAGAGTGAGCAGGTTAGATATATGTTTTACAGTCGAAAAAATTCATATGTTAGAAAGAGAAGCAAAATCACATGTACACGAATGTTTACGTCAAGGTTTTCACATTGCCGTTCTGGTAGGGTACGTCTTATTTTGATCTTGTAATATTTATCTTCTTAATAACCTCTTACACATGAAACTATATTCATTGTGACCGAAAATCAACCACATTTCGATTAATATTTAAATATTTAAGAATCTTTAAAATTTTCATTGAAGTAATTAAAAAATATTCAAAATTTTCCCTTTTTTAACACACAATAAATAAATGTTTGTTTACATTTAATTTTTCTATTTCATACACCAGTTTTCACTCTGTATATCTGTTGCTTTTAACACATTTGCTTTGCAATACATTGTAACATTTTTTTCTCCCTCTAAGCTGTCCTGCGTTTTTATATTATGAACGTTTTTCAACTGTCAAAGATTTCGTTACTTGTTATATTTTGATCTGGAACACCAGAACAGTTAGACTGCTCAAATTTTGTGCAAAGATCTAAAGGTTCAATATCAATATTTTTGTTAAAAATCGGTGATCAAGCATTAGGGGCGTGGCAAACTCCATATGAACTAATTACTAATTAGTTATCAAATCATATTATTTGAGTGACATTTATTTTGCCACAATTTATAAAAATGCCCCAAAAAAAAACACCCCTTTCCAAAAGCACCAAAAATGCATTCCGTTTGTAATACCAGAGAGCAAATGAAAGTTCGGAAGAGCGTGAAATTCGCCTCAAGACTGAAAGGAGTCGAGCTTCAACTTCTAGAGCCGCCGAAACGCCATCACAACGTGAAGAACGCTTTGATGGCCTACGACAATGTGCCACAACATCAAGAGCTACTTGAAAGTCAACGAAATCTTACCTCTTTAGCACTGGCTTCTGAAACGCCGCCAGAACGCGAAAAACGTCTTGATGGTCTTCGACAACATGCCACAATCGCACGAGCTTCCGAGACATAGTTGGACCATGAAGGTCGGCCACAAAGTCCGCGAAAGCGTACCGAAACATCACGAGCCACAGAAACGCCTTCAGAATGTGAAAGACGTCTTGAAGGTCTTCGGCAACATCACGAACTACCGAGACACCGTTGGAACATGAAGGTCGGCTACAAAGCCAGTGAAATGGTACCGAAACATCACGAGCCACAGAAACGCCTTCAGAGCGTGAAAGACGTCTCGCAGGTCTTCGACAACATGCGACAACCGCACGAGTTACCGAGACACCGTTGGAACATGAAGGTCGGCTACAAAGCCAGTGAAATCGTACCACAACATCACCAGCTAATGAAACAATTTCATTTGCGTCGAGAACAAAATCGTAATCGAATGTTGGTGAATCGACGTAATGGTTTTCGTAGATGCTCAGGTATTGCATTTAACTACAGATCTGATATAGATTGTACCGAAGACGAATTAGTGGCAATTGGCGGCATGAATGAAGTATGCCAATATTGCAATGCACTCAGATACAAAAATGAAACACCAGGAATGTGTTGCTCTAATGGTAAAATAGTTTTGTCTGAATTATTTCCACCTCCAGAATTATTACAATCGCTGATTTCAGGTAAGTTTTTCGAAATATATACTTTTTTTAATTTAACAAAATATCAATAAAAAATATGTTTTTTTATTTAGAAACTAATGTGGATTCACAACATTTCCTTATTAATATAAGAAAATATAATTCGTGCTTCCAAATGACATCTTTTTGTGCTACTAAAGTAATTCGAGACAACTTTATGCCAACGTTTAGTGTTCAAGGTCAAATTTACCATAAAATGGGATCATTGTTACCAATTCCAAATGAAGATCCTAAGTTCTTACAAATTTATTTCATAGGAGAAGCGGATAACAATGACCAAGTGCACCACCGCCAGCATTGTAACCCTGATACAAAACAATGGATTGTTGCCGATTTACAAGTGATGTTTCATGAAATCAACGAATTGGTAAGGATCTTTAAGCAAGCCAAATGTAAACCACGATTAAGTTCAGATGACCACAAATTCGCAATTCATGCTGATAAAACTCGAGCTGGACAACACCAAGGGCGATACAATGCCCCAACAATGGATGACGTAGCAATTTTGATGGTGGGCGATCCAGTTACATCACGAGATATAATTATTAGTCGCCGTGACAATAGGATAAATCGGATATCTGAACCTCATCGTTTATATGATGCACTTCAGTATCCAATTATTTTTCCATTTGGCGAAGATGGATATCGCTTTGAATTACGCAAATTAATCCAGCAACAAGTGCAAATTTTTAAAATCTTTTTATATTATACATTTGCTAAACATAAACTAATCTATTTTTATCTTTTTTACTTTCAGATGAACCAACAAGAAAAAAAGTGAGTGCAATGGATTTCTACGCGTATCGTATAAGGATACGACAGAATTCGGTTAATCACATTCTTAATTGCAGAGAATTATTTCATCAGTACATTGTGGATATGTACGCGAAAATTGAAACAGAGCGCCTATTATACTTACGGCGTAATCAAGCTAAATTAAGAGTGGATAATTATATTCATCTTCGGGATGCATTAAACACTCATAATGATATCAATCCCAATGAACTTGGTCAATCTGTAATTCTTCCGGCAACATTCACAGGTAGTCCACGTCATATGCAGGAATACTGCCAAGATGCAATGACATATGTTCGATCATACGGACGCCCAGATTTGTTTATTACATTCACATGCAATCCAAAGTGGGTTGAAATTCTATCTGAATTGTCCCCTGGTCAAACCTCAATACATCGGCATGATATAACAGCACGCGTGTTTAAACAGAAATTAAAATCTTTTATGGATTTTATTGCAAAATATCATGTTTTTGGTGAAACACGGTGCTGGATGTATTCCGTTGAGTGGCAGAAACGTGGATTGCCACATGCCCATATTCTTATTTGGTTGGTTGAAAAAATTACCCCAGATCTTATTGATGATATAATTTCTGCAGAAATACCCGCTCCAAATGTTGATCCAAATCTGCATGAAATTGTTATCAAAAATATGGTCCATGGTCCATGTGGGACCATCAATGCAAATTCTCCATGCATGGTTGACGGAAAATGCATAAAAAATATCGAAGGCAATTGATTCAGGAAACAATCTCGGGAAATGACGGCTACTCACTTTATCGCCGACGTTCTGTGGATAATGGTGGATGATCAATTTCAATAAAGGTGCGTGGAAATGATGTTGATGTTGATAATCGCTGGATAGTACCTTACTCTCCATTGCTTTCAAAAACATTTAAAGCGCATATTAATGTTGAGTATTGTCATTCAGTTAAGTCGATCAAATACATCTGCAAATATGTTACTAAAGGGTCTGATATGGCTGTATTTTCATTACAAAATCCAAATGATGAAATTACGCAGTATCAAATGGCCAGGTACATTAGTAGCAATGAAGCAGTATGGAGAATTTTGGGATTTCCCATTCATGAGCGCCATCCAACCGTTGTTCATTTATCAGTGCATCTGGAAAATGGACAACGGGTTTACTTTACAGAAAGAAATGCTCGAGAGAGAGCAGCAGCACCACCGGCTACAACATTAACATCATTTTTTGATCTTTGTAGAAATGATATGTTTGCTAAAACTTTGTTTTATTCAGAAATTCCGACGTATTATACGTGGAATGCATCAACAAAGAAATTCCAACGTCGAAAGCAGGGGAAACCTGTTGATGGTTGGCCAAATTTATATTCAACAGATGCATTAGGTAGGGTTTATACCGTCCATCCTCAAAATGCTGAATGTTTTTATTTGAGAATGCTTCTGATTAATGTTCGAGGACCAACATCTTTTGAGACATTACGTAGTGTTGATGACTTAGTATGTGCAACATATCGAGAGGCCTGTCAGAAAATAAACATTTATTGGAGAACGATTGTCATTGGGAAACAAAGCTTGAAGATGCAGCAGTAATCAACCATCCATGGAAAATAAGGGCATTATTTGCGATAATATTGGTATCGTGCTCACCATCTAATCCAAAAGATCTTTGGAATAAATTTAAAACATATATGGCTGAGGACATATTACACCGGGAAAGAGTTACCACCAACAATGTAACGCTTCAACTAAGTGAAAGTATGTATAATGAGGCATTAATTCTACTTGAAGACAAATGCTTGGCGATAAGGAATGTGACACTCATTGAAGTTGGAATGATTGCTCCTATTCGGTCAGGAACTGATGCACAAGATCGAGATCTACGACGAGAGATGGAATATAATCATTAAAATTTGGAAATTTTACTGGAAGAAAATTTACCAAATTTACAACAAGAGCAGAGAATGGTATACAACAATAACAAACAAACATGGAGGTCTGTATTTCATTGACGCACCTGGAGGAACCGGAAAAACGTTTTTAATTTCATTGATATTGGCAAAAGTTCGATCGCAAAAAAATATTGCATTAGCTATTGCGTCATCCGGCATTGCTGCCACACTCTTAGATGGTGGTAGAACAGCGCATTCTGCACTAAAATTACCCTTGAAGCCTCAATTTTCCGAAGATTACACGTGTAATATAAAGAAAAATTCTTCAATGGGAAAAGTATTGCAACAATGTGAAATCATAGTGTGGGATGAGTGCACCATGGCGCATAAGAAATCTTTGGAAGCCCTTGATCGCACTTTACGGGATTTTAGGAGCAATAATAACATATTTGGAGGTGCATTAGTTTTATTAGCTGGTGATTTTCGTCAAACACTTCCTGTTATACCTGGATCAACGCCAGCTGATGAGCTAAATGCATGTCTAAAATCATCATATCTTTGGCGACATGTTCACACTCTAAAATTAACCACTAATATGCGTGTTCAGTTGCAACGTGATGCTTCAGCATCAACTTTTTCCAAACAATTACTTGATTTAGGTAATGGAAGAATTCCAATGGATCCTATAACAAAGTACATAAAATTTCCATCAGACTTTTGCAGAATTACCCAATCCAAAGAAGAATTAATAAATTGTGTATTTCTAAATATCGTGCAAAATTTTAAAAATATGCAATGGTTATGTGAACGTGCGTTACTGGCATCCAAAAATATTGACGTTAATTCCATCAACAGCAATATTCTCAACAAGGTCGATGGGAATCTAAGAACTTATAAATCGATCGACACAGTATCAAATATTGAGGAGGTCGTCAATTATCCAGTCGAATTTTTAAATTCGTTAGATTTACCAGGCTTTCCACCACATGACTTACAGCTAAAAAACGGTGTTCCCATTATTTTACTTAGAAATATTGATCCTCCACGACTTTGTAATGGCACTCGACTTACAGTAAAAAAAATGATGAACAATCTTATCGAGGCGACCATTATAACTGGAAAGTTTAAGGGAACTGATGTGTTGCTGCCACGTATTCCTATGACCACATCGGAGATGCCATTCGATTTCAAGCGCCTGCAATTTCCTATTCGCCTAGCATTTGCAATGACGATTAATAAAGCTCAAGGTCAGTCCTTGCAAGTTTGTGGACTTAATCTAGAAAATCCATGTTTCTCACATGGACAGCTTTACGTCGCATGTTCGCGAGTAGGAAACCCCGAAGATTTATATGTATACGCACCAGAGGGAAAAACAAAAACTATTGTGTAGCCCAAGGCATTAGAATAAGAATTATTTATTTAAGAAAAAAAGTATATATAAAATTTTAGCAAGTAAGAAATAAATAGCCCATTAGTGTATTATTTTATAATTTAAATGAAATATATCGAGCCATAACCGCAAAAATATCTCAAGCGACAAAAACAAAATTTTACAGGGGAAGGTTTTTATTAGTTATTTCTTAGGCAAATTAAGTTAGAAAATTAAATTTTTTTCTGTTATAAATTCATAACGGTACAGAGTGTGACCCTGAAATTTTTATAGATGATGCCAATGAATTTATTTATTACAAAAAACGATATTTGAAAAATATGTAGCTTGAGATAATTTTGCGGTTATGGCTCGATATTGTCATCAAGTGAAAGGTTCATTCTTTAAGAAAAATTGCATAATTTAATTACTAAATAAATAAACTTTTTAATTATTATGTATTTAATTTCGATGGGGGGAGGGTAGCGAAGCACACCGGGTATTAGCTAGTTATAAATAAAACTTTTTTAATCATATTTACACTTATTACGAAAATAAAAAGATTTCCCTTTTTGGGTACCCAAATCTGCAAGGTAAGTTTCTCACAACAACCTTAAAAGAACTAAAAAATATTTACTAATATTTCATTTCTTCATTGACTTCTTTTAACTCCAATTAGAATTACGAACGAGTAATCATAATAACAAATTCTCTGCAGAAGATTGAGCCAATTTGTTTCAATTCCAAAATCGCAATCTTCTAAGGGCTAGTATTACAACTTGCCATTAAAGTTGAGTTTAGTTAAGGGTACCTTTAGCTAAAGGGAACTGAAAAGTCAAACTTACAGATAAAATAAAGTTAACTGTTTTCAAAAGTATGGCAGCGCCGGAGCAATGTTGATAAAACTGCTCAATTAAACAAGTTTTTCTTTAAACGCAGTGGCAACGAAGGGCCTCTTTTTGTTGTTGTTGTGTTTCCTAATTTTGTTTATATTTGAAGTTGCCATATTGAAAATAATATATATTATGGCAAGCTCAAACATAAACTTAACTTTAAAAGTTAACGGTAGGATGATCCTCCCTTTGGCCTAACGCTCACTTCTATCTTATTGGGTACTCATAATAATGAAAAACAATTTATCTGCCCTTTAAAATCCTCCATTTAATGACCCTAAAAGAGAGTTTATTTTAAAATAACATACAAGTTATTACACCTAAGTTCAATCAATTCAATTTAATTGGTATCTATTCTATGAAAGTTGTGCTATTCCCTGTTGTGCTATTCCCCACATTCGAATAGAATTTAAAAGAGCTTCTGTCATATGCTGATAATGCTTGGAATAATTTGTGGTAATTTTGATTCGGAATACCTGCTTGACAAAATTAATTTCAGACTTCCCCCTAAAGTGACTCGCAATTAACAATGTAGGTGTTTCACGTTACAGATCTTTCTATACTAATGATGACTATTTTTAACATATTTGTTTAAATTGTAACCCTTTGCATCCGAATGTCGCCTCTCAATTCATTACTTCAACCCGAACAGAGTCTTTGACGGGCCTTTACTATTTCTGATAATATTGTTCCTTAAACTGTGCACGCATTGTAAATTTTCTTCCCAGGTATGAGATTACTCCGAGATTACGAGATGTATCAGATGGGATGATGGACACTTAGACGCATCTTTTTGAAATACTTTTACATGTGTTTGTAACATTGTTGCAAAATTGAAATTTTGAAATGGTACTGAACTATAACTAAAATAGTACTTTTTTGCATCAAATGGTACTTTTGTAAAAAATATTTATTTATACTTAATACACATACGTAATGGAATAGAAAAACTAACGACTTATAACTACATATTAATCATCTACAAAACAAAAACCGTTGATTCGATACGTAAAAGCCCCGTTTAGTCAATTGTCGACGGAACGTAACGGAATGTACGTTCAGTTTAGCATATGTAAAGCAAATTAAATACTTACCGAAATTACATTGCGATTCGGTAAGCATTCACATTGCTTTTCTTGTTCTAAAAACAAACGTACGTTGTGTGGACGTTAGGCTAAACGGGGATAAAGACTAATTCTACCTTTAGCGTTATGTTGAATATGTTCCTAATCCATTAATAGTTGAAAGGCGCGAATTATGAAATATGTAATTATAATAAAGTACTGAAAGTGTACCGGTGTACTGCGGTATTTTTGAAATGGAAAAGTACTAAAGTACTGAATTTTTCAACACTGGATTGTAAGTAAATTGTGAGCTTCGCAAAATATTTTACTAATGTCATCCATGTTTCATAACTAATTTAAATAAATAGAGGTCTACATTAATATCGTATTACCTTTTTGGTAACTTTTTAAATTATCCGTTTTATGAAAAAAAATCTGCTATTATGACTACAAGGATATTAAAATGCTCTTGTAACACAAAATATTTATAAACTGAATCAAGTACGAAAAATTACAATATCCAAACTCATGGCGGATATTTTTACCCCAAATACTACAAACATACATATATAATTACATTTGAATATTCATGTTGCCTAGAACTATAATTTAATATTCAAAGCAATCCAAATTATCTTTAAAAGAATTATCTGTATTAAAAAAATAAAAAACATCCAAAGGATGAAAACAATGGAGAATAAATCCATTTCATCACCACAGAAAACGAAAAATCACTGAACGCGTTCGAGGAAAATTGTCTCTTTTATAGCAAAATATGGGGAGAGTGATACAAAGTCAAATCGTGAACATTACAAACAGAGATTCGTAGCAATAGGATTCAAGCTGAAACTTGACAAATTTAATATATTGCTGAGGCAATATTTATGATTTTAAAAATATTTAAGTAATTAACTTCCAGAAAATAAAAAGGATAACACCATAGTAATACTCTTCTGTTATAAAAGACTTAAAACAGTAGGGACCGTAATACCATAATAATTTTAATGACGTTTCCACAGATGTATTATCAAAAGAATATGTTACATTCCTGTATACCATTGTGGATGAATATAATGGGAAAGAATTTGGATACAATTAAATGATGAGTTTTATACTATGTTCCGACATGCACTTTTATTAAGTCAATGTTCGGTTATTTGAGAACAATATTTTAAGTGTTCAGACATAATGATATACGCAGTTAAGCTGCTTATTCAATATTCATTTGATAGCTGGTAAACAAAACAGCTGGTTGTTTCAACAACATTGGTTTTATTTTTTGTTTTTCGTTGTTGACATTTGAGTTGTCAAATATCAATAGACAGTGTTCGGATAATTGTGACAGTGCTGTATTTTAAGTTTTACAATATTATAACAATTTGCGTATTTATTGCGCAATAATTAATTGACATTTATGTGAAATATTGAGCTCAATACTGGCGTTTATTGCGATTTACGCAATAAAAGTGCATGTCTGAACATAGTATTATACAAAAGCATAAATTTTTAAGGCAAAACGAAAAGGATACCTTTTAGTATCAACAATATGGCATACGAGTATATCATTTGGAAAAGGACTGAAGTAAAAGGTATAAGTTGCTAAGGCAAGATGTCTAAAAGAAGATATGCTCTAGCCACAATAAAAGTCAAAATATTGAAATATATGCATGTATGTATTTTAAGCAAAGAAATTGCAATATTTTGGAAATAATGAATTTGATAATGATTAATGAAAAAATTATTTTTAAAATCAAAATAGTGTTTGGAGCAAAAAAATTTTCTAGGAAATCATTAAAAATAATGTATAATAATAATTCGTGAAATTTTGAACACTTTCAGTATTATTGGTAATAGGTTGTATGTAATTTCATACGAGCAATCCTAAATAGCACATGTTTTATATAGCTGGGTACAGTCTAGCCTCTAGAGTTCTAATCTATCAATTTATTACACTACACCGAACACAAGACGTTCACGCTGATCAGACTACTTTAAGTTTTTATTTTCAAGCTTCGTACAACTATTGTTCAATTCACACAAGCCGTTGTATTGAGTGTATTGTTGGACGAATATACAATAGTGTATGCTAGTTGTTGATAATTTTCATGTAAAAATCCGAACACTCATGCAAAAAAGTATATGGGGAGACCTTTGTATTCATTTGATGGAACACATTATGATAAATTCTTTGGGTTGCCCATTTTCTGGACACTGTTGACACAATCTCAAATATATTTTTTTTATATATTTTAACGTCACAACACTTTTTAAACATAAATATGTATTTAATTCCGGCCAAATAATCCCAATTCGAAAATAGACTCAATAATAAGAACAGCAAGTAGCATCATTCCTGTAACCAAAGAAATATACTGGAATATAGCATAGGCAAGGAATAAATATAGCTCCCACATCTCATCACCACAGGAAACGAAACAGTACTGATAACATTTCACGCAAATTCACACTTTTATAGTAAATAATATTTTTTTTAATTTTGTTATATGCAGTATACAGGCAAATTTGAAACAATAAATGAAATTTCGGCACTAAAATTATGATTACTATGCGAAACGACCTGAAAATTCCCTTTTAAAAGGTTGTAAATAAAATTCAAGAAACTAAGATCGTCTTAAAACGAAAACATTTGTTCGTCCATGCTTTCAATATGCAAATGTGTATACAATGTATTTCTAGAAGTTGCCAAACTGAAACTCAATTCACAAAAGAATTTTTCCCAGGATGAAATTTAGCGTTGATTAATTCAGTAATAAGGGATTTCTGTGCTATTCAATCTTATTCTGTATCTAAATGCAATATAAAAAATAAATCGATAATTACCCCTGCAAGTCTACTGTGCTTCATTTTTCTGAATGGTTTGAAAAAATGTCTACTCCTCCATGTGTGCGATACCATCAAAATATTTTTTTCGTTTGAAGGAACTATTGACGTCATAATGTGTAGAATATAACATTCCCTAGTTGCAACGCATTCGAAATGCCAAATTTTCCATGATTTTAAGGGGGATAAATCAGTCTGAATTTGACCGATAGCAAGAGTTATGTTGGCTTTGGGATTTGTTCTGTATTTTGTGCCTTATTCGCATACACAAATTAAGGTTCAGTTAACATCATTTCCGTGTGAGATGATCAAGATCTCAAATTGTTCGTGCAAAATATCCAATGTGTCATGAGCTATGTAGAACGGAACGCTAAACAGTGGTTTTTTTGTGGCAAAAAAACAATTTTTTTTATCATGTCTATCAAAATATATGTTTAAGTTAGCAAAGGTAATAGGTAATTGTTTATGAAGTGATGGTTCAAAGAATTTTTTGATAATTATATATTTACATACATATATATATTATATATGTTGCCTTAGTTTGCCCTCTCTTTTGTATGGATTAATTCCATGAGAACCTAGTTATGTCATATGTGCTAAACGAATTCAAACGTTCGACGACCGGCTGGGTAATAAAAGTTTGTCGACTTAAACACCCAGATTCCATAGGACGTGCGATGATCGTGAATTTTTTTTTTTTTTTCATTAAATTTGTTTCCTAAAAAAACAAGTTTTTTTTCAAAATTCAATTTTAAATTTTTTCACAATAAATTTAATAATAATAACACGAAATATTTACATTTTTAAATAAAATATTGTCCCGGGCAAAAGTAGCAAAGAAACACAAACAGAGGACACCGGCCTCCAGTGTTTCCTTTAAACATTTTGGAATTTTCTTTTTTTTTTTTTGGTAAAGACAGTTTTTCCCCAGAAATAAAAAATTTTTTACAAAAAATTACTGACAAGGCTGTCGACAACTGAACAAAAGAGCATAAGCAATATGTGTGAATTCTCTCTGCACAGTTGTGCTATGAAATGGTAATCCCTGCCCTAAAACGATCAGTACATTGTTGGACGACTTTACTATTAACAAGGTACTATATTACGAGGTAATACTATGTAATGCATACATATTTATGTTTTGCCTTAAATTTGTAATTTAAACTAAATTTAAGAGGGTTTTGTATGTTAATCAAAAACAACAAAAAAATTTAATGAAACAAAATTCTCCATAAGATCGATTCTAGGCGTTCCTTTACCACATGTATTAAATACATTACGCAGCTGTTTACAGTGTGGCCGTTCACTCTAGCAATAAAATTCAATTTCATACCACAATTCGGTATGAAAAATAATCGAGTGTTTACACTTGTTTCAAATAATTTATGATTATTATTATATTCCGTTAACACAGTGTGCTTATGTTGATATTTATTGTTGTGATATAAGTTGTGATAAGTTATTTCGAAATTTGACTTGATAAATTCTTATATTCTTATCAAAGGCTGTGGAGTGGATCGGCGTGTATTGTCAATAAATTATTTTGATTTTGGAACTAATATCGAATTGAGAATAACAAGATTGAAATAGAAAATACGAGTAAATCCGAATATTGTGTTAAATTCCACTCGTTTTATTCGTTCATTCAATAAATTAATTTGGTTATGTTTGTTAGATTTGAGAAGTTTATAAATTAATTGAGAGAGACCTGAGAGAAATGGATTACGAAAAAAATCAAAGGTTCAATACTGAGCGGTTCTTTAATTTAATCTTTTTTCTTTTTGTCTTTTTGTACGTAAGTTCACCAGTGTCCTATTTTAACTTTTAAATTATAAATTAATTTAAATATTTCTAAACTATCGAACACCTTCCCTGCAACTGTCCAGCTCTTAGTAGGTTGAGGATGCTGGGCAGGGACTTAGGCTCTCTATCGAGAGCCGACATTAGATTGACAAATAGGTTGATCTGTGTGAGAATTGCTAGGGCATCAAGGTTGTAGTCGCGCTCTCTTGCGTGTTTGTTTACCATTTTTTCCTCCGTCTCTTATATCCTCCCTTTTCTACCTCTTCTCCTTTTCCAATTTGCTATTCCCTTCACTATCCTCTATTTCTCTTCTCTGGGACGAATTTACAATGGATTATTTTGACCTCTTGTCCCATTGACAAGTACACGTCCTCAAACCTAACCTAACCTTAAAATTTCTTAAAAGATATAAGAAAAAACACTGACTTTATTTATAAATGATTTATCTTCGGCTAGATTGAATTCTAAAGTGGTAATGTATTGCAGTTTAGGTGAGAAGTTTTAAAGCTCTGCTTGATCCTGTTTACTGTTACGGATAATGGATTTCGCTTCCTTTTTAGTGTCGAACTAACCTAATTAGATCAACTTGATCAATTCATAATTATCAATTAATAAGTGTTAAATACAATGACATTTTTATACGAAGAAAATTACGCCATTTATTACCATTTTATGCAAATTGTAATAATTGGTTGTAAAAGAAAAGTTATTAACATATGGTAACTTTGTTAAACATTATTGTACTGTTTAGACAAAACCCAACGACGTACTTCAAAATGAACACATAAACATTTAAAAGAACACAATTTAATTTAACGTCCACCAAATCGCTCAATAATCCAGTCTATAATAAAAAGCACAAGTAGACCCAATGATGCCGACATAACAAAGATGTCGAAAGGGATAAAAGTGAGTAAAAAAGCTAACATCCACATTTCGCCACCATAAAAACCGAAAAAGAACTGCGAGTATACTCTTAAAACTGATGCTTTTATAGCAAAAATTGTCGTGAACAGTAAATATTTTTCAGTAAATTCGTAATAGGCAGTTGTTTACGGACAAATTTAAAATAAAAATTTTTTTTTCATTTATTATTATTTATTGAATCTTCATTAATAATGAACTAATAATAATTATTCAAATCTTAAAACTAAAAAGAAAATCTTAAAACTAAAAAGAAAAATTTATATATTTATTTAGGCCATTGCCAAATAAAATAAAATATTCAAATATAATAATTCAAAAATTAAAAAATAAATTAATAAATAAATAACAAATAAAATAAAATATTCATCTCAAATCTTCGGCCGAGCGCAAGAGTATCCTTCCATTTCAACCGAATATGACCAGTGTGACGTAAAATAAAACTAAAATGAAACGAAATTTTGAAAAACAAAATATATTTAAATGTCAATATATAGTATATGGATGATTCCTTGAGAAGTACGAGACACAACTACCCAATTCTCTCCTGTCAAAATAGTCTTTGCAGGAAATAAATCTAAAGAAACACTGTACTTTGAATGTTAAACCACCACACAAAATAGACTTTGAAAAATTCGAACTTTATCTGAGAATTGATAATAGGTTGTCCACGTGGTACTCATACTCATTGCAACCTGTACTTATAAATCAAAGTTGTAGTGAATCAAGAGTAGTTGAATTGCATACTGTTGAATCACTCATACTCAAAATTTCATGAGTACTTATGAGTATAGAAAAAACGATTCATTGCTGACCTCTGATTTATACCACGTGTATGAAAGATCATACACTTAACCAATCATGTACCTGAAAGACGTCACATAAATTTCGAAATTAATTATATTTTATATATCAAACTGTATTTAAATATGTTGTGAAACCGCATGAGTTTGCTATGACATACATAATTGGCCATTACAACTCTTCAGTCAGGATTTTATTTGCTCTCAGAGTTTTTGCCAGAAATCTACTGAGAAGTCGGTGAAGAAATATTTTTTCCTATTTTCGTTTTGATGTCTGACTTGGGATTTGAACCCAGGCTTCGCGTCTCATAAGTCAACACACTACCTACTAGACTAGTTTGAGTTTGCTATGATCATAGAGAAAATAACTCTTTGTACATTGAATATCTGAACAATATCTCAGGATTGATAATAGGTTGTATGCAATTACGCTGTACGAGTTTATTATGATCATAGAAAAGACAAAAGCTTTGTCCGGTATGGTCATGTCTAAAATGAAATTCATTGGGGGTTTTGTGCCCTAAAAATCAATTGCCTGTGAGCTTCGTCCTTATCTGTCCTCTAAACGGAATCATTGAAAATGCTTTGCAACGAGACTTTGTTACAGAAATGAATGGAGTAATCTAAAAGTTGAATGCTTTTTTGAAAGAGGGTTAATTTTGTGGTATACAAAGATTAAAGCCCCAGTTATGCTACCGTAACGGAATGTAACCGCAACAGTAAGAAATTTCTCTTAACGTAAAAATGTAAAGCTGGAAGTCCACCCACGCGTTTTCGCGTCAAAGCGTTGCGTGCATTTCATACCTTCTTCGCATACTACGCTTCAAGTTACATTCAACGCTTTCTACGCGCCAAAGTTTGTTTTGATCAACTGTTAGCAAAATAAAAACATTTGATTGAAAATACTTGAATAAACATTTCATACAAAAATGGCAAATGACATTGAAAATTTTAAAGAATTTATAGAATTAATTGAGTTTGTGAATGTAATATTTTGTGCCACAAGTGTGTACAATAACCTCCAAAAGCACAAACGACGATTTTGGGTGCGTCCTTTGTACTTGGAATGAGATCATAAAAAAATTTAAACAAATTAAAACAAAAGAACTTGTCAAAATCAGCTGTTTTGTACGCGCGCCGCTTGCGATGCTTACAAAAGTAGAAAGTAGATCTACTTTTCGCGTTCTATGCGTCAAGGCGTCCTACGCTTTTGTGCGTATAACTTGCACCAAATAAATACATTAATTCTACTTTTTTGACAGCCGCGTAGAATGCGTAAACGCGTAGAACGCGTTGTGTGGACCTCCAGCTTTACGTTACATTACATTTCTATAACCATTCGAATTGCTTTATACATAACAAAAACGATCAGCTGTTTCTTACTATTGCGGTTACATTCCGTTACGGTAGCATAACTGGGGCTTAAGAAGAGATCTAGGAACAGAAGCTGGAGTTTTGGCCATAGAATAAGATATTATGACAGGCGGAGACCTACATATGCGTACCATCGAAATATGTTGGATAAGGTAAAAAAAAAATGGCCACCTCAAAACAATTTGACTGCTAGGCCGTCATTTGAATAGTCGGTTCTAATGCTTCCTAGATTATTAAAGAAAGTTTTAGTTAAAATTGGAATAATTTTTTTATTTCAAATTCTATCGGATAGCAAAAAACCTGTATAGTAAATAGTGAGTGTCGTTTTTTCCACCAGAAGAATTTATTGAGAAGTTTATTCCTGCTTGTTAAAAAGAATTTTTGGGCTCCAACGAGATTAACTCATATTTAACAATTAATAGGTGTTACAAGCTATGGATCCTTTAATTTAAAATCCTATTGACAGCGTGTCAATTTTAATATTTGGTCAATTCACACGACTTTGTATCGTTTATGTTGTATTGCATACACTTGGTTGTTTATGAATGCTCAGTGTTCCAAATGACTTCTTATTATTCTTCTTCATATTTTTTTCATTCATACAATTTGGTAGCACGAAACCAATAAAACTTTTAAAAACATATGAAAAAAATGTGTATAAGTATATCGGATTTTTACATGAAAATTATCAACAACAAGCATACACTGTTGTATGTTCTTCCAACAATACGCTCAATACAACGATACAACGGCTTGTGTGAATTGACCAGTAGTTGTACGAAACTTGAAAATAAAAACTTAAAATAGCGTGAACGCCTTGTGTTCGGTGTAGTACAATAAATTGTTAAATTAGAACTCGAGAGTCTAGACTCTAACGAGCTATCTAAAACATGTGCTATTTAGGATTACTCGTATCAAATTATATACAACCTATTACCAATAATCCTGAAAGTGTTCAAAATTTCACGAAAGGGCTATCCATTTCGTGGTTTCAAAAGTATGGGACTGGAATTCGGCATCTGTCAAACTAAGTTGTGTGAAATCAATTATTTTGAAAGTCTGACATTGACGAAAATGGATCGCTTAACTATCACACAACGCATAAAAATTATCAAAACCTGCTACAAAAATGGCGATTCTGCCACAGCCAAAATTTTCTTCACCGATGAAGCACATTTCACACACGATGGGTATGTCAATAAACAAAATTGTCGTATTTGGGGTTCTGAGAATCCTCAAGTAATTGAAGAGAGGCCATTGCATCCAGAAAAGGTCGCTGTTTGGTGCGCTCTTTGGTCCGAAGGTGTGATTGGACCTTACTAGCTGAGATACCGCCCAATATGTGTCAAAAAGTGGTCGAAAATTACCTCAAAAGAATCGATGCTTGCAACTTGCTTGCGGAGGTCATTTAAATGATATAGTGCTTCACACATAATGTCAACGTTCAAACTTTACGATAAAAATAAGAAATATCATGAAAAAATATTTCATATGTGTTTTATTTACGTTTACTTTTGAAACCACGAAATGGATAACCCTACATCTTCGTCCAACAATACACTCAATAAAACGATACAACGGTTTGTGTGAATTGAGCAATTATTATAAATCGTTGTGATATTATTGGGCTTGTAAAAAGAAAAATTATTTCACGCTTAATTACTGTTTTTGATATTTTTTATTGCATTTTTTAAGTTTTTAAGAATTTACTCATCACAGGCGTAATTAAGCAAAAAGTAAGCGAACATTTAAAATACTTAAGATCACAATCACATGAAGATCACTTGTCAAACATACATACATATTTAATTTAGAGCATTATTTCAAAATATGTATATACATAGGTACGTAACCCTCTCTATGCATTTTCACAAGTATAATCACTATTACAATTGCAAAAAATAACACGATATAAGGCAAGGCCGGAAGCAGAAATACCGCACCCATTTTATCAACACAGAAAACGAAAAAGCACTGAAAGTATTCGATGCAAATTGACTCCTTTTAAAGGAAAAACAAGAAAAGTCATACAAAGCAGACAACAAATAAATTTAAAATAATTGAAAAAATTATTTGTTCAAAAATTAATCATTTCCTAATACACTAGTAATAGGCTCAATGAAATAAGAATAAGTAATAGGTTCATATATACATCGATATTGTAAAAACACATCATATATCTAATCGACACATTGAAAAATTCGATTTTCGATTGTTTCCCCAGGTTAGAGAAAGTATACTTAGTTAAAACTCTATTAAATAAATAAGTGAAGTACGGCAATAAGCTAGGTGTCACAGCTTTTACAAGTACAGTACTCCCCGGATATAAGCACTTGCAAATATGCTTGCAGGACAGTGCAAAATCTCGCTCCTGAAGGCAAATAGCCGCTTGTCATTTAAACTGACAGAATTCTATTTCTTCCATTGACAGCAATAGCTTCGTATTCGATGCAATACTGGCTGGTCCGAGAGGGCTTTGTTCACCTTCTACAGCTCGGTGTGGGGAAAAAATAATTTGCTGGGCTCCCGTGTCATTTCGGGATCACTGCAAAGATATTGCTGTATAGACATTATCAAGAGTCCTAGGCAGAGGATCAAGACGTTGACTTGCCCGAGACTTGCACCAGGTCAGATTAGTAGAAGAAGAGCTTTACAAATTAAGAAAGGCGAAAATTGGTTTTCTATTAGGAATCAATTATTTGAGATTGCGTTGCCTCAGTTGGTTATATTTTCTGGGTGGGATAGGATGCAGCCCATGTCTCAAGGAGAATGAAATGTGTAATCTCATAAATGAGGCAGCTAGAGAACAGGATCAATTTTGGAAAGAAAATTTTTACAAAGTGGGTGCATATAAACGAATTTAAAATTGAAGAGCATATGTCGAAATAGTTTTAGTACATTTGAGAGCAAAAATCAAAACTGCCTAAGTTTCGGTGCTACTATGAGGGGAATTATTATATCCAGAGTTCTTGTATCCATAATATACTGTATAGAATTTAAATCATGAGAACGAATTGCATATGCTTTTATCGATCATAAACATTCCATAACTTCGAGCTGGCTAACGCAACAAAACTACGTAGGTGTTATAGTGGAACATAGAAGTAAGCTTTGGAACATTAATAAATTGATCATAAAGCATATTTACGTCAAAATCAAGATTAATTTTGGAAAAATATTTGGGAAAATCTAACTTCACCTATTACTTTCAATTTAGATTTGTTGTCTATTGCATTGGAATACTTTCTGAAACAAAACAATGTTTTCGCGATTTTAATACGTTTGCTAAGCTCGGTCAGTAAGGATCATCAGTTCTGAACCTCTTCCACCGCCTGTAGACAGTTTCGAGGGGAACTCATCTGTCATAAAGTAGACGTACATTTTCCTGAATTAAAGACAATTGGTCATTTACACTATTTCCTTATTTTACTTACTTAATTGGCCATTAACAACCCCATTAACGGATTTCGGCTTCCAGGCGCCTCTGTTTCTTGCGCACCGACGCCAGTTGGTCATACCAATCGATGATAGGGCTTCCTCGATTTGGTCCTTCCAACGGATACAAGGTCGTCCTCTTTGCCGACTTCCGCAGATCCCCGCATCAAATACCCGTCTCGCTTGAGCATCCTCCTCCATTCGAACGACATGCTCGAGCCAGCGCAGCCCCTGGATATTAATACGCTGCACAACGTTTATGTCGTTGAGGAGCTCAAACAGCTCGCTGTTGGATCGGATGCAGAAATCATCGCCAATTCGCACTGAACCGAAGATTTTACGTAGGACTTTTCTCTCGAATGCTCTCAAGGCTGCTTCAACAGTGCTTAATAGGGTCCATGCCTCTGAGCAATAAAGCAGCGCGGGAAGGGTGAGCGTCTTGTAGAGTATTAGTTTTGTCGTGCGAGAGAGGCCTGTGCTACTCAATTGCCTATTGAGACCATGGTAGCACCTGTTGACAAGAGTGATCCTGCGCTTGATCTTCAGACTGACATCATTTTTGATGGTAACGACGGAGCCAAGATTAATAAAATCCTTGACTGTATCAAAAGTAAAGTTATCGACCGTAATTTGAGAATCAATTCTCCGCACGTCTCTACTTGTCGATAACATATACATACTTTGTTTTGCCCTCATTTACTGTCAGACCCTTCTTAGTGGACTCACGTTCAATATCACTAAAGACAGCAGTAGCATCTAGCCAATGTATAAATCTGGTCCCAACATATATTGGCAATATTATAATTAAAGGTTCTATATCTATTCTTCGAAAATTACGATAAGTAATGTTATTGTTCTCAACACAAGTTACAGGCATGTCATAAGTAATAAAGAGAAGAGGTAATAGTTTGCAAAGCACGAATCAGAAATTTGGTCATATGGCAGCAGTTCTTTTCTATGATAAAAAATATACAAGATCATTCAAGCAACTAGAAGTTAAACTTAAGCGTGTAGGTGTAGACACATTTACAGCATCAATATGAGGAGAAAACATTGGTCCTCTTAAAGGATTGCCGGCTAAAATATTATTATTAAAGTCACTTATTATAACAATGTCATCATACTGAATGATAATTTCCTCAAGAATAAAAAATGGGTAGAAGTTACAAATTGGTCTACAATCACAACCAAATAGATTCTTCTAATCGGCGGCTAAAATGTCAAGAAATAAATATTTTACTTTACTACCAATTTGTATTAATAACCAATTTGTATTAATAAGGCATTCCGTACTATTGTGAACATAAATCGCAATATCACTACCTTTCGCTTTCCTGTCAATATCATTTACAATAATTTTCTTATCTGCCGGTAATGTCTGTATATCTGTAAGCTGAAATGTTTCTGTATTAAAATAAAGTATAAATTCATATATATTTTCTTCAATTTGCTATGGACTAAATATTTAGAATATATTTAAGAAAATCTTTTCTTATTCAATGAATATATTGTTCAGGATTCCAATTGTTACCAGTTAAGGAGAAAAGACATTCAGAAGCTGCGTTACTAGCAGGAATAAATAATATTTTCATGTAAATTTGGATTTTGTTTTTCTTTAATAGTTTTTAAGGATATTGAATTAATTAAATTATAATTCAAAATTTAAAATGGGACACTTGAAATACTGACCACGAAGACCAAACCTTTGCCAAATGGAAGCATACCGAACGAATAGGATTCTGACTATCAACCTCGGCCTTGAACTTGAAGACCCATCAGCAGCACAGTCTGACCAACATGGAAGTTTCTCGAAATCAAGTTGTTCTTCCCATTTCGATTTGGTACCTGGTTCTACTTTTGACATCACTAAATGTATGAGAATGTCATTTGTAATGTTCTTATCGTCTCCAATTAACAATAAAGAATCGTATATCGCGGATACCGTATCTATCATACTTCGCGAAGCAATAGCTGAAGGTTTTGTAATTTGTGGCAAATCGAAAAGTTTTCATATATTGTCGAAAAATATAAGACATTCATTGTCATAAACCTTTTTCAATCTCTCTATTGCTTTGGGATAAATTTTCTCTGAAATCTGAAAAGCTTTTACTATACCCAAAGCTTCATCGGACAAGCATGATATTAAATGATATTAAATTTTTCAATGTCTGTCAACGTCGGATCTTTGTGGGCCAAGTTATCAAACAAACTCATAAAATACTTATAATCAGAATATTTTCCGCTAAAATTGGGGAGTTTTATGTTTTGGGAGCCAGAAAGGACATTTCTGGCACATTTGATTGCCTATTCTTAGTCAGGATGCTCAAAAACAATGATTTGCTGGTCACACAAGTGCCTTCAAGCTCAGCTCTATCATTGTTCTCGGGATCTAAATTATCCACATCAGACTGGAGCTTCATAGCTTGGTCAATATATGTAATTCTTCAATACGTGAAGTCGGCATTCCAACTCGATTGGATTGGATTAAAAGAATTTATCGTTTCCAAAATGGATTTACGAATTCGATTTATGTTTTCAATAATCTTGGCTTTCTTCGTAATCAACTTCTCCAAACTTTCCGATTTGGAGGGAGAATCTTGTCTCTTCCTACTACTCATTTTCAAATAACTTATGAAATCAATACAAATCCAATGTAATCAAATTAATTTATTGGTTAAATGGAATTCCCAAAGGACGAATAATTTGATTTGGACTACGAGATTTAACGAAGTTATCAAACTCTCGCCGGTTACAAGATATTCGGATTCGTGTTCTATTTCAATGCTGTTATTCGCTATTCCCCAGATAGTGGTTCCACAATCAAAATAAATCACTGTTAAACATCTTCAGTTTAGTCTATAATTTAACCATGAATCGTCTTACAAACGAACAACGCTTGCAAATCATTGAATTTTATTATCAAAATGCGTGCTCTGTTAAGAAAGTTCATCGCGCGCTTCTTCCATTTTATGGTCAGTTTAATCGACCCACTGAAGCAGCTATTCGGGCTATTGTAACTAAATTTCGCACCAAATTTACATTAAACCACCAACACGCTTACGTAGAGTGCGAACTGAAGAAAATATCGCAGCTGTATCGGCCAGTGTTAATGATGACCATCAATTATCGATTCGTCGCCGTTCGCAGCAATTGGGCCTCTGTTACTCAACAACGTGGAAAATTTTGCGGAAGAATTTAGGTGTGAAGCCTTTCAAAATACAGCTGGTGCAAGAATTGAAGCCGAACGACCTACCGAAACGCAGAATTTTTGGTGAATGGGCTTTTGAAAAGTTGGCCGAAGATCCACTTCTTTATCGAAAAATTGTGTTCAGCGACGAAGCTCATTTTTGGCTCAATGGATACGTAAATAAGCAGAATTGTCGATTTTGGAGTGAAGATCAGCCAGAAGCATTGCAAAAGCTAACAATGCATCCAGAAAAAGTCACAGTGTGGTGCGGTTTATGGGCTGGTGGCATCATTGGACCGTACTTCTTCAACGTAACTATGAATAGTGAGCGCTACCATGAGGTGATATTCAACTTTTTTTGCTCATAATGCAGGAGCTTAACTTGCATGACATGTGGTTTCAACAAGACGGTGACACATGCCACACAGCACGCGTAACAATGGACTTATTGAGAGGCGAGTTCGGTAACATTTTATATCACGTTCAGGACCGGCCTAGATCGTACGATTTAACGCCTTTAGACTATTTTTTGTGGGGCTATGTTAAAGCTCATGTCTATACAGACAAGCCCGCTTCAATTGACGCATTGGAAGACAACATTGAAGCATTTATTCGTGAGATACCGGCCGAAATGTTGGAAAGAGTATGCCAAAATTGGACTAAGCGTATGGACCATTTGAGGCGCGATCAACGTTTGCATGAAGTTATCTTCAAACATTAAATTATATGGACCGTACTATCAATTCAAATAAAGATTTCATGAATTTTTCTGAATTTTATATGTTTTTTTTTTTTAAATTTTCCTATAGCTCTTAAAAAATCAGCCTTTACTTTTGTAAAAGATACATATATACATAATTAGGATAATGACCTAACTTCTCACACCATTTATTTTGTGTCTGTATTAATTTGATACATGAATGGCGGAATCTACTGATTTTTGAGAAACTTTATCGTGGCAATTTTATTTTGCCAGAAGGTAGTCGCCGGTGCAATATTTTTTATATTTCGTTTTGATGGCTCACATCGAGTAAGCCAGCACAGTACCCACTAGAGTATTTATATTTCATACACATACAGGACAAAAACAGCTGATTCGGAACGTAACAAAACGTAAAAGCCCCGTTTAGTCAAACGTCGATGGAACGTAATATAACATACATTCATTTTTAACATATGAAGAGCAATGCAAATGCTTACCGAAATTACTTTACGGTTTGGCAAGCGTTTTGATTGGTTTTCGTATTCTAAAAACGCACATACGTTCCGTTGACGTTTGGTTAACCGGAGTTAAAGCCTGATTCTACCTTTAGCATTACGTTGAACATGTTGTTAATCCATTAATAGTTGAAAACCACAAGACATAAATTATGTAATAATAATAAAAGGTACTGAAAGCGTCGCGGGGGTATCGCGGTATTTTTGACATGAAAAAGTTCTGAATTTTTCAATAGTGATGAGCCCAATCGATCTGTGAAACACCCTAAACATTTCGAGCATAATGTAATTAACATTTTTAAAATCAGGATAGCAAACTAAAGTTTTTGACGGAGAAATAATAATATAATATAATAAATTAGTAGTATGTTAAAATTTATAAATCTTCTTTTGAAGAACGAGGTGCAGATATTTGATCAAGTAGTATTATATTCGACACCAACCAAAAAGAAATCAAGTGAAGTACTATGACTAATCCACTCGTATGATGCTTTGGATTCACTGTGTTAGTATGATTTAATACAAGAGCCATCAAACAGTCAATTAATTGGTCAATTCACTCGACTTTGTATCGTGTATGTTGTATTGAATACACTTGGTTGTTTGTGAACTCTGCATTGTATATTTTGTATTCCAAATGTCTTCTTCTTATTCTTCTCTATAATTTTTGGCATTCAAACAATTTGATAGCACGAAACCAATACAACTTTTTAAAAACATATGAAAAAATGTGTATAAGTGTTTCGGATTTTTATATGAAAATTATCAACAACAAGCATACACTGTTGTATATTCGATACAACAATACACTCAATACAACGATACAACGGCTTGTATGAATTGGCCAAATATTGATTGCTACAGAATATTTGAGTTAAAATCGTCTACTGTAATAACCTCATTGCATGCAGTAGCTAGTGTTGCATGGATTAAAAAAAATTCTTCTCATTGGCCTGTAGCGTGCCAGTAGTAAATTTATTTATTTTATTTTATTTATTTATTTGTTAAAATAAATAAATCGTAATAATAATAAAAATAAATTACATACATACTGTTACGTTTTTTACCCTTTAAAAACGTTAAAAATATGAGTTCGTGGATTGCAAATGAAATAAAAGTAAATTAGTGTTTAATTTCAAAATCAATTCTTTATTGTCTGCACAAATCTGTGTGCACCCTGTGTTGAAATTTATTCACACAATAACAATTTCCTTTAAATTGTTATTCTTCTTGTACACAATAACAATTTCCTTTAATTGTTATTCTTCTCGTACACAACAACAATTCCCTTTGTTGTTCTCCTTGGTACACTCGTGCGTTAGCACTTCGAACTACGATTCTCTTCACACGCAACGCAGCGTGTCTGATTGAATTATCACTCTTCTGCTTACAACCCTTTTCGTAAGCAACAAACTTTCTGCTCGCGTAAACACTAACAACTGCTTACTTCGAACGCAACCGTGTCTTCACACAAGACTGACAGAAGTATCACTCAATCATCGTTGCTCGTTTTGCCTTGCCTTTTATATCGCTGGATCATCAGTCTAATGCATGCCCTTGGCAGAGAATGACTGCCTTCGGGAACAATCTAAAAATGTAAACAACTCGCTTCCCTTATTGTTGTTAGTGGATCTTGTTTACATCTATCCTTGTAGCGTTGTTGTTGTTTGTTTACTTTGTCCCTTTTCTCTTCTTATACCTGATGTTATTGTTGCTTGTTTACTTTGTCCCCTTGTTTACTGATGTTGTTGTTATATTCTCGTTTGTTCTTTGATCACGCGATCAAGCCCATTTGTTTGTTTGACCTGGGATTCGAACTCGGGCCTTTCGTCTAATAACCGAACACACTACCTACTAGACCACGGCGACCTCTAAAAATAAATTAAATTACAGTTTTATTCATCTATTTTAGAGTTTAGACTCTGGGCATTTATATGGATAATTTTGAAAATTTTTTTTTACCTATCTAGAATCCTAATTATGTTTTTTGTTGTGTCTTTGAAAATGATTCCTGCGGTAGAGAAATAATTTAATTACTCAGTAATATCCTAGAAGTCCCTAACAGCAACGCGAGAAATGCAGAATTGTATTCAATGAGTTTGACAACGACGAATGATGGTTTCGATTAAACAATTAATGATTGTATATTAAATTTGTCGTTGTTAGGAATTGAAAACCAGAATTGGGATAATTTTTCCATGTACACTGCATTTGTCCCACCAAATTACCCGAATATACCTTAGCATTTCAGAGCAATCTCAGAGGCCTTCTTCATACATACCAAAGTGGAGTGGCGGCCAGATATCGGAGTTTGAAATCGATTTCGGACATTATTGAAAGTCACAATTTATTCGAATGTACTGCAAGAAATAATCTGATCACACAGTCCTATATTATCTTAGAGCCGACTGCTCCAATGACGGTCTGATTCAGAAATCAGCAATGAGTATTCAAAAGGATGAGTAGATTCGAATCACACTCATAATTTCTGATACTTATACGCATTCATACTTATTTTCATATAATACTCATACTACTCATATTCATAGTCTAAAGTACTCATCGTACTCATACTTAACAATACGCATGATGTTGTTGATTTCGACTCTCCATGACTCAACATTTACAAGAATCATAAATCATTCAAATCATTTATGAGTATTATAAGTATTTTTCTAAAGTTATGAATGACATATTCATTGAATCAAACATATTCCGGATGTTATGGGTTTGATGTCAATGTTGTAGTCATACCCATTTCAACCTGTATTTATATCAATGCTGTAGTGAGTACGAATGAATCATGAGTACTCAAAAATTCATGAGTACTTATGAGTAGCGAAAAAAACGATTCATTGCTGATCTTTGGTCTAATTGTGAGACAATTTTGGTTTGTTCTATCCTTTGTACCTCTTACCAAGTTGAAATATACACATCTTTTGATGGTATAGACTTTAGTTTGGAAGCTACCCCCGAGTTTCTTCTTGGCTTCGAAATATTTCAGTCTGTGACCAAAAATTCCTGAGCCGTTTCCAAGATCAGTTCTTTACCCGTTTGTATACCATAAAATATTTTCTTTCTAAAAAAGTATAAATCGTCCAGATTACTTCATTAATTTTTGTTACTAAGTCTCTTAGCGAAGCACTTCACAAAATAATAGAGTCCTACAGAATTACATTCAACCTATTACACTATCCGAAAAAATTAAAAAAATTAAATACACCCAGCTAATGACATAGTGTAAGTAGAACCCAAAAATATTTTTTTTGACTTTACGCACAAATTTATTGATTATACAAACATTTCTGAACTGATGTCCAAAGTCTACATCTTATTAGAAAGGAGAGGAATGGGCCTTTAAAACGATATACACATATATATTTTTTGACTTAATATGCTATGGGTTTTGATGAGGTAAACTTAACAAATGCTAATTTTTTTCATATTTTTTCAAGTTTGTCCGTTCATAGCAGCAAACTTTAGTTAAAAAATATGAAATAAGTGATAAAACTCTGAAAGTGCATTATCTTGTGAAGAGATTGACACTTCGTATGATCTAACAGTCGAGTTATGTATATATTTTATCAAATGAACTTTTAGTTCAAAAATTTTCAGAATTTTTAATGGATCTTCTCACATTTGAGCGATAACTAGAAGTTGGACAATGTTTGCGCAAAGAGAAATAATAATATTTGCAAAAAACGCAAATACATATTAGCCGACTTCTGGTAGTCGTGCAAACGTGAAATTGACACATTGTGCGATAAACAATCAAGATCCATCAAAACTTTTGAACATTTTTGAGCGGAACGATCATTTGATAAGATGACATATATAAAAAATTATATCAAAATTCATAACTTATAAGTTTGAATCATATATTTATGTATACCGTATTAAAGGCTAATCTCTCCCCTTTCTAAAAAACTTTGGATTTTTAAAATAGGTTGAAATATGTTTGAGTAATTAATAATTTTGGGTGTAAAGATCAAAAAATAGTTTTGGAGGCTTCGAGGAATAAAACAAAGTATTTTTGACTCCTACTCAACCTAGTGAACAGCTTAGATTATGTAGTTACCCGGGTGTATTTTCACTGGCGCACCGTGTTATCAATGTATTCGAATTTAGCTAATAAAATAAAAAAAACTATATATCACATTGAAGTATCGACGTGTAAGACCAACTAAAGCAAATTCTTTTGCGATCAGATTTTTTGTTTTTTGTCATCTCTCAAAAGGGAATATTAAGACCATTTTTCTACTTATCACACAGTATGAATTGGCAAAATTTCAATTAATTTTGTATTAAAATTTGTTCGTTAACTGTCTATTACAAATTTATTAAAAAAATATTCATGTACTATTCACATTAATTTTTAATTGTCATGCCTGAATTTTGCTTTGTATTTATTTTAAATTTTTTTTTTACTATAAAAGAGTTCATTTGCACTGAATGCTTTCAGTGTTTTTACGTTTTCTATGCTGATGACATGGCTTTGATACTTTATCTCATACTCACACCTGTGGTGAAATTTATTCTCGCCTTAGTTCTACTTGTATATCTTTTGTTACAGAGTATAAATTACTTCACCAAATAATCGTGTTGATCAAAGTTAATTATGGTACATTGTGATATTTTGATTTATGTTTGGAATGGTATGTTTTAAAACAGATGGTCTTGTGTCAATACAATACAATAATTTTAAATAATGTAATCAAATTGTTAATTAATTTTCTTTTTACAATATCGTTTTTAATACAATGTCTTATGATATGCTAAAAAATGTCCGTGGTTTTAAAGTCTAATAGGAGTTTAGTTGAAACACAAAATTCCGCAGTAGTGATGAAATATTATTTCCTTATATTTATTTAATTTTGTATATATTCATATTATATTAAATTTTATATTTTATTCATACCTATTAATTAATGATTAATAATTGTAATGATTAATGAAATAATGATGAGTGAAATAATGTCTACAATTATGAATATTTTTGGTTAAAATAGTTAATAATTGATTACGATTACAAAATAATCACGATTAGTCTACTTATCAAAAAGAATCAAAAGTAATCGAATTGTTTTCAATGATTCTTTTTCTTTATTTTCAATAAATGAAAATTCATGCTTTCTACAATTTATTCGAAACAGTTGAATTTTAGTTTTATATACACTGCCCGTCATAACTATAACCGCACCCCAATTAATGTTAATATTTCAGCTCGTACAGCTTGTAAGAAATTTAGTTTTTTAGTATAAGAGAAAATAGACGAAAACTTACATTATATAATAAAAATAAATTATTTGTTCACTTAAGTTTCATAAATATAATTAATTTTAACAAAAACAGCTGTTTCATAACTATAACCGCACTTTAACAAATTTAACAAAATTATAAATTAAACAAAAAAAATATATTTAATAATATTTTCTATTTTATTTTGATCCGGAGAACAGGCGGGCCAGTCAACCACTTCTATGTTTTTTGATTTAAGTCATTCAATCGTCTGACGACTTTTGTATACTGACGCGTTGTCTTGCTGAAAAATGAAAGTTTTTTCAGCCTGGGCTTCCAAGAAAGGCATCAGTTTTTCATTAAGAATGCCTATGTATTCTCCGGAATTCATTCGAGTGCTCGGAAAGGCCAAATCAAGCATTGCATAGCTGCAAAAGGCTCCCCATACCATTAAGGAAACGCCACCGAAATTTCGTTTAGAAAAATATCGTGGTTCCTTTCGCAGATCCCTCCAATATGCACTGAAACCATCTGGACCGTCAAGATTAAATTTTTTCTCGTCTGAAAAAATCACCTAAAAGAGAAGAGAATCAATTATACATATTTAATACATACATATAAATACACATACATACATAAAAAATAAAAATATTTACTTACCTGACTCCAGTTTGTTTGCAAATTTTTCCTTGCGAATTCCATCCGGACTGTCTTGTGGCGCGTGAGTAATCTTGGCATAGTCATTAGCAATTGTCTGGTTATTGTTCCGAATTCTTTTAGCTTATTGTGGAATTTGACACTTTTACGCCGCAATCGGCAGAAATTTGGGAAAGGCTTTTCATAGAATTGCTTGCGGCTTTAACAATTCTGCGTCGATCTTTTTCAGATAACTTTCTTTTTGGTCCGCCGGTCTTATTTTTGGCATACTGCCTCTGGTTTTTGACAAAATTTCTTACCACTCTGTCCGCTCGACCTAGTTTTCTACCGATCTCTACCTTTTCCAAAAAGGCCAAAATTTTTCCTTTTCCGACATCTGTAAGATATGTTCCCCTTGGCATTTTATTTTAATTGAAATAAAACGTTAACTTGCCAACAAAAAATGTACAATTTGGACGCATTTATAATTTATTTTTAATTTAAACGCGATGCGGTTATAGTTATAGAAATACATTAATTGTTGTGGATTTACCAATTCAAAGAGTAACTGATAACTTTTTTGTTTGAATAAAACTACCGTTATAATACTATAATACACCGTAAACCCTTTCATGAAAAATTTCTTTTTATTTTTTGTATTTATTTTAATAAAAGCAAGAACAATATCAATTAAAACACAAACTGAACAAACCAAATTTTAAAGATATAAATAATAACAGAAAAAAGACATTTGATGAAACATTATAAAAAAAATAAATAAGATCATGTAGCACTTAAAAAATAAAACACGTCATCTTGTCTCAATCACAATTTTATTAATGACGCTTCTTTCTTTTACATATCAAAATCAAACTTATGTATGCTTATTATCTACGTTACAATAGGGAAGAAGAACAGAGACAAATATATATAATATAGCAAATATTACATAAAGATTCCGTATACGTAAATAAATACCGTAGTTATGCTACCATAACGGAATGTAACAGTAACGTAATGTAACGTGCACAGAACATAAAAATGTAAGTGCAATTATAGATCGTAAAAACGTATCATATGTTTTGATGTAAGCAAAACAATAAAAGAAATAAAAATTGCAAAAGCTAAAAGATTTACTATGGATATAGAAGAAATGTTTTTGGTTTTGAGTTTTTTAAATATTTGCAAAATGTATAAGAAGCTAAAAATGAAAAATCGGCGCCGTTTTAGAAGATGGAGTGTTCGCCCAATTAATTGGGACTATATAATATAAGGCTATAACAAAAAAGTTTTTGTAAAAAATGAAAGAACTTGATGAAGAAGAATTCCTTAAATATACAAGAATGTGTTGTAATGCATTTAATTTATTATTAGCTTTAATTGGACGTAAATTAAAGAAACCGAGACAAAGAATAACTCTCTTGTAAGTTAATAAATCTTTTACAAACAGTAATGTAAGTTACTTAATATTATTCATTTATTTATTATTATTATTTATTTATGGATATTTGAGTCAAGGATGTTATATATCAGTTCATTTAATAAAGTTTTCAAAACTATAAAAATTCATTTAATAAAGTATTCAAAACTACAAGAATTCATTATATTATATGTACTTAAAACTAAAAAATTCCAACTAAAAAGTAACTAAATTTATTATAAATGTAGGGATATTATAATAATAAGCGAGTGCGTTATTTTAGCTTGTTATAATTTATTAATTCATTCAGTTTTTTTTTTTATAATATAATAATAATAATTTTATACAAAAATATTGGTTTAATTCAAGGATAATAGTTTTAATATTTTAATCAAAAAGTTTTAATATTTAATTCAAAAAGTTTTAATATTTAATTCAAAAAGAACACTTTAATTTAAACAACTTTCATAATGTGTAACTTGAGCGCACAACTTTACTCTTTTCAACTTTTAAAAAACAACTTTACTCTAGCTCCCAACACCTTAGACCAGAGCCAGGCAACACTTGCTATTGGTCAATTGTTGGGAGAGCGAAAAATAAGAAAAGAGAAAAATGTATACTCTCACATTCACTACAATGCAGGCATGGAAAATTGAAATTTTTAAATGCTGGTATTTTAATTAATAATATATATAGTATATAGTATATTAAATTAAAATTTGTGAAATTCGTTTAGACTTCTTTGATTATATCGATTTAAGAAAGCATTTTAGATTAAAATTTGTTTTTTTTTTTAAATATACATATTTAATAGAAAGATGTTAAAAACATTAAGTTTTCCATCCCTGCATTAGCAGATCTTCGTGTATATAAGCAAGAAACATGCGACAACACAACTTCTTTCAATGAATACTCAAACGAGACTGAGTGTGTTTTTGATCGTGAGAGTACGTTGTTGTAAATTTAGTAATGGCTGACATGCACGCGTGCATAGGAAATGCCGGGTTCTGCCTTAGACTGACTTTTTAACAACCTCCTTCAACTTCCACTTCTCTCTTTTTCTACTTGTCCGTCTGAGTTGTATTATTTAGTACGTCTGCGTTGTCCTCTGTCGTATGTCATGTTGTACTGGTATGTCCGTTAAATACTGCCTTATCCCACATAAATATGTTAAAAACTAAAACAAAATAACTAATATACTATCCGGCTTTAATTTCAAATCCATAATGAATGCCATTATGTGCTGCATAGCTTCTGCTTGCCGTTCGAAGCTCATTGTAGCTAGTAGACCCACTACCATTTGCCCAAACCTTTTAAGTGGGTCTTTATCGTCTTCCATTTTCTTCTTATTTTGCGCCTCACAGAGGTTTTTAAATGACTCCGTCGCCTCCAGAAAACTTCGGTCAGTTTCGTTGACTTCGCTTTCTTGGCGCAGGTCTTTCAACCTCAGGCTGGGAAATTGATTCCATGTTGCAGTGTGGGTATTCGTATTCCTCTGACGGAGACTGAGGTAGTGCTTCGGACGAGCTTGTTTGATCCAGCACGTTGAAGGAACAGCGAGTTCTGAAAAATATATACTTTTAAGTAAAGTTAAATATTACAAATATGAAAACTTCTACTTCCACTCTTGGAAAAATATATGAAGATATAAACTCCAACGACCCCATTAGGGGCCAGCGTGGTTTGGCTTTGGCACTGCTACCTGATGGAAGAGACTCCATTCGTGTTTCTTTTGCATACCTGTCCCTTAGGCATGACCACCTCTTTATGCAAACGTCTTCTAAAAATGGTAGACATATTACACATTTTTATTAATTTTTGGCCTCATGTAATTTGTGAAGAGTGTTACTTACCTGGTAAATTCATTTCTTGCGGTATCTCCTTCCACACTCTTCTTTTTTTGTCCGCCAGTTAAAAATCTGGACTGTATTTATTATACAAGCACTCATTTGCTTGCACTAATAAAATGAGCTGCTCGTCATTCATTCTCACTTTTTTTATTTCAAATGTCTTTTATTTTATTATTGGTTTTTAAATAAATTTAATATCAAATTGAAATTTTAATAACCCGCTTTTCATTTTTAATATGGCGCCTTTTGTTTTTCTTTATATCAGCTGTTAGCCAATGATATCAATACAGCGTTTATTAAATGATTTCAACGATTTTATATTTATTCTATCGTTCAAGAAATCACGAATCATACGCATTTTTTACAAAAACAAAAATAAATGTTCTATATTCTAAAATATGTAATGAGAAATATGAAGTTTTTAGTTAGATTTTTTTATTGTTATGAATGTTATATATCATTAAGAAAGAAATATTTTATTATAATAATAAATACACAATAGTTTTATAAGAAACAATATTTCATTACAAAGCATAAAACACATTTTTAAAACGAAAAGGAAAGAGATTTTTTAATCCATAATATCACATTTAATGTTCCCCAACGTCCGTCACGTCATTTTTCCCCATTATCAATACAATTTTTTAGATCCAACTACGCTGGTGCTGATCCAATTAGGAGAATGTGTAAAGAATTTAATAAATTGTATATGCTAATCGATTTTTCTTTATCCAATAATGTCATAAAAAATAATGTAATTATGTATTTAAATTCATAGTTTTTTAGAATTAATATCTTGTAACGTTAATTTAAGTGCCTGCAAGGAATATTTCCATAGGCAAATAAATATAAAAAAAAAAAAAAAAAATTTAATTTTCCAAATTCTTAAGATAGGAGTTCATAAAAATTAAGCTGTCGAACGACTTAGGTCGAATTCTGTTTCTTTTTTCGGCAATAACATTGCCTGCTAAAGAGAAAGGTCTTTCGGCAGTAGCACTGCTAGCAGGTATAGAATGTATTTGCAAGACAAGTTTTGATAAAGATGGAGAATTCTTCTTTATGTATTTTCCACCACTTTAATGGGTCAAAATCTGCACTAATTTTCACAATTTTCGTACTATATCTCCTTACTTCCTCTTCAGGTGTTGCTGTAGACCACACAGTCGAGTTTTCCAATAGGTCAGGTAAAAAAAACTCTATATCTTTCATTTGTGATGACTGGCTTTCTGAAATCCGTGAATCTGGTTCTTTAGTTATAGGTAAGGTTGTCGAAGTAGATGGACGTGGTTGTGAAGGATAAGTTAAATTAAATTTTTTGATTTCACTAACGCAACACTTTTGAATATCTTGTAAATATTATCCTTGCATTTGAGCTGCTGGTGGATACAAAAAAAAGCTGCCTTATGCCACATACTTATGTTATTTTTCCAAATTGTATCAGTATTATCGGAAATATTTGTTTTTAGTGCCATAATTGCCATTATGTTGGAATTGTCAGACCCGCACAGAGTTTTAATTTTGTTAATCGATGGTATTACAAAACATAAAGAGGGAGAACTGCAAGGATGACATTTTTTGAAAATAATTTCAAAGTTTTGGCCAAGCTCTACTAAAACTTTAAGCGTTGAATTATAAATAGGTAGCAGCCTTTGACTTTCCCCTTTCTCCTTTCAGTGATAGTAAACCAGTTGTCTACTATTGATTTCAACATAATGTAATTATAGTTCCAGCGGGTAGGGCAAGGACTCTTTAAAGATGTTGACAGTCCGTGTTGTAAGTTTGCCTTTTTAAAATATTCTACTATTTTATTACATTCAACTAAAGTTTCTGCTAACTCTGCTGTTTCCTCAAAGGACTTGTCTAAAATATTTGATAACAGGTAGCTGCTGCAGTTTAAACGTATATTGTTTTCCAAAGATTTAACAATATTTTTTTTTTTTTAACAGCACTTAGGGGATGGCCCCTACTCATGCAGTGCATTGTGCAGGTTTAGGAAAATAGGTTGTAGGAAGGTGGAAAGAAGGAGTAGTGTTTGTGGACATTTGATTTACAAAAATCGATGCGAAAGCGACCCGTCATCACGATAAGGAACAATTGAAAATCAAACGCCCTACCTCAAGATGCGAACGGCAAGGAAACGAGTTGCTGCTAGGTGACTATAAAATGGCCAGTGTCATACCTTCACCATTAGACAGTCTACACCAATCGTCCCCAAGAAGCCCGCATCATAAGGTAAACAACGCCACTTTAGTTTGTTGTTATTAATATTCAAATTATTGCAGTTAGGTGTATGTAATAGGTGTGTATGTAATGTAATAGGTATGGATGTATGTAATAGGTTAGCTTTAATAAATATTTCGTTTGATGTTGTTGTTGTTTAAAAACTGTAATTATTGACCGCGGAATTGTTATTGCTTCGGTTTTGTTTTCTTTTAATTATTATTTTATTCCTTTTTAATTTTAGCATTTTAATATTTTTATGTTATTGTTTGTGTATGTAATAGGTATGTATGTATGTAATAGGTTATTTTTAATAAATATTTCTTTTTGATGGTGTTGTTGTTTAAAACTGTAATTCTTCGTTTGGTGGTGTTGTTGTTTAAAAACTGTAATTGACACAAAATAGACGGACAGCGCGAATACGTCTGCACACGACGGATGACAAACCCCTATCTGTAACAAATTTTAAATTTTGAATGTTAGAAACTCCAAACTCACTGAATAGATTCTTCAATTTTTCATTTATATTATCTGCAGTTGAGCTTTTGAAATCCATCGATTTCACTCCTTAAACAATGTCAACTAGAGCCAATTCTTCCAACAAGGTTTCTTTTAACGTAGTTGTCTGTCCAAATATCAATTGTAGAGGTTGCATCACCACTGCTCACCACCTCGCATATTTCCTCCTTTAATTTTGACTTGCATTCAGTTGCTAGTTTCTGTACCTTACGAGAAACCGTTGTCGCGACTGGAAGGAAGTCATTGACATCTACGTTTTCACCGTACTTTCCGCCTAATTTTATAAAAAAAACTTAACTAGCTTGGCAAAACCAGTACCAGAGACAGATGAAAATGGCCGGCAATCTTCAACGACCCATGAAGCACAGGTATAGATGGTAGCAAATTTGTCTTCAGTTGCCACTTTTTCTAGTACTGCCGCCGCCTCCTTCTCATCTTGGCAACATTTATGCCTCATAAGATTTGAAGTTTGGTTTTTTATATATTTTAATGTATATATATATACCAAGCCTTCTAATATGGTTCCATCTTCTTTCTGTATTTCGGCCAATATATTCCATAAACGTCTCCTGCCGTTCTGTTTTTTTTGAAATAGTGTATTGACCATTTGTAATTATTTTTAACGATTTCAGCTTGATTATTTGACATTATACCAATGTGAACTCTTTCAAATAACTAGTGCTTGATTCACCCATGTTGTCTATTATGTACTCTTATTTTGAATTTTTAACCCTACTTCTGTAATTCGAATATTTCTCTCCCGAAAAAAAACATGAAGAGAGCTATTGACCAATTTTTCATAATAAGTGAATCATGCTACAGAAAACTCTCAGTAAGAATAACATTTGTTTTGTGTGACGCCACAATTGTACGGTAGGTAGTATAACCAAAACAACCCAGTTTTCAATTACGTCCCTTTTAGCACTCTTTTGGCATTATTGCTATGACGGAAATTTCCTACTACAACTTATTTCCTTGGCAATTTACCAACCTGCTCTGAAAAATTTGAATACCCGGCAATAAATGAATGAAATCAAGTGATTAACGAGAATTTTGGAAATCCAGATAATTAATGACACACATATCTGTAGTGATTTTTGAAATTGGACCCTTTCTAGATTATTAGCAAGAGGAGACAATTCATTTTTTGACCTAAACGTTACAAACACTAATATATATATATAAAATACAAATATAAAGAAAAACATAAACGTGAAAGTATAATTTTAAATTTATTTATATGCATACATATACAAATAAATACATATATTTATATACATACATATCGTTGGTCTCATGTAGAAAGGCCCTAACTCACACTTTTTTCGAATTTGATTTTTTTTTGTGATTCCACTGCATTTAATACAAATACACATTATATATATATATATAAATACATTTACAATCAGTTTTGTCTTATTTAAATTTTTTAGAATAGTAACATTGAAAATCCTTAAAGCCACCTACATGATTACAATCATACTCGTTTGATTATTGCAAAACAATCATTAATATTTGTATAGAAAATATATTTTGCATTAATGCATTTTGGTTTCGTTCAATGCTGACACCGTAAAAATACCGTCTATTTCAAACGAGTGTCAATCGAAAATTTGCATAGGACTCGAAATGATTGGTTTGAATGAGTATGTGCGATCATTACCAGTAAGTCGTTCGAGTGTTCTGATCGATCGTGCACAAAAATTTGTGAGCATGAATAAATTAACAAAAATGTGATTTTTGTTTTGATTGATTCGAATCACTCGAATCATTTATGAGTATTATAAGTATTTTTCTAAGTTTATGAATTTAAATGAGTAGGCGTATGAATCAAACATATTTCGAATGTTATGAGTTTGATGTCAACGTTGTACTCATACTTATTGCAACTTGTACCTATAAATCAATGTTGTAGTGAGAACGAATGTATGTAGTTGAATTTCAATACTGTTGAAAAATTTCATGACTACTAATGAATAGCGCAAAAAAGATTCATTGCTGATCTCTGTTGCACACGGCACACGAATTTATCCTTTGGATATATTCTTAATTTTCTTTTAAACAAATTTGTACTGAAAAATCACTTCTTTTTGTAACCTTAACCGAACTGTCACTTACATACTTAATTATAAATAAAATTGTTTTTAATCATATTTAGAATTATTACGAAAATAAAAAGATCTCTCTTTCTGAGCACCCAACTCTATAATGTAAGTTTCTCATAACAACCTTAAAAGAAATGAGAAATACTTGCTAATATTTCATTTCTTCATTCTCTTCTCTTAACTTCAATTAGAATTACGAACGAGTAATCATAATAACAAATTCTCTGCAGAAGATTGGGCCAATTTGTTTCAGTCCCATTATCGCAATCTTCTAAGGGCCAGTATTACAACTTGTCGTTAAAGTTAGGTTTAGTTAAAGATATCTTCAGCTAAAGGGAACTGTAAAGTTACCTTTAACTTATTTTCGTTATTACAACTTATAGATAAAACTTTTTCAAAAATATGGCAGTGCCGATAAACGCAGTGGCAACGAAGGACCTCTTTTTGTTGTTGTTGTGTTTCCTAATTTTGTTTATATTTGAAGTTGCCATATTGAAAATAATATATAATATGGCTAGTTCAAACATAAAGTTAACGGTAGGATGATCCTCCCTTTGGTCTATCTTATTGGGTACTCATAATAATGAAAAACAATTTATCTGCCCTTTAAAATCCTCCATTTAATGGCCCTAAAAGAGAGTTTATTTTAAAATAACATACAAGTTATTACACTTAAGTTCAATCAATTCAATTTAATTGGTATCTATCCTATGAAAGTTGTGCTATTCCCTGTTGTGCTATTCCCCACATTCGAATAGAATTTAAAAGAGCTTCTGTCATATGCTGATAGTGCTTGGAATAATTTGTGGTAATTTTGATTCGGAGTACCTGCTTGACAAAACTAATTTCAGACTTCCCCCTAAAGTCACTCTCAATTCACAATTTGAAGGTGTTTCACGTTACAGATCTTTCTATACTAATGATGACTATTTTTAACATATTTGTTTAAATTTTAACCCTTTGCATCCGAATGGCGCTTCTCAATTCATTACTACAACCAATTCATTACTTCAACTCGAACAGCGTCTTTGACGGGCCGTTACTATTTACGATAATATTGTTCCTTAAACTGTGCATGCATTATAAATTTTCCTCTCAGGTGTGAGATTAATCCGGAATGTATCAGATGGGATGGGATGGGACACTTATAGCGTAGACAGACGACAGCGTTAATGCACATTAACGTTCTTAATTGGAATTAACTTCAGAATTATCCGCATGCTAATCCGCATTAAGTTTGATATAAATGCTCAAAATCGATGAGCATTTAAACTGGATTTAGGTTTAGCAGTGTGGCAACACAGTAAAAAACCATGTAGATGTGTCAAATTGTCATTCTGTATGAATGATTATTTTTGAAGAAGAAGAAAATTAAAATGGATTTTAAGGCAGAAAAGGTAAGGTAAAAGGACAGTCGGTTTCAACATCTGGCTGATTTATGGAATATGAGAATGGCTTCATCATATACCGACTTAAGCGAAAAGCAGAGTCACCAATAAGCAACAAAGGTACATTAATGTGGCCAATTACTTTGCTGTTTTGCGTAAAAATTTCAGCACTTTCGTGAAATCTTTTTAACGAACTATTTTCAAAAATGTATGAGTCATTGTTTTTCCCACTTGATCCAATGTTTATATACGTAAATTTTGATCTGCGAAAAAATAACACCAAAAAGGTGACAGTTTTCAGTAACCTTTAAACAAAATTTATCTGTGATCACAACTTGCCAATAGAACCACTGAATACCAGCCTTTATAATTATGGTAGTCTACTGCATCCTGTTTTTTTTGCTGCATTTCTATATGACATCCATCTATAGCTTCAAAGCATTGCGGAAACCCAAGGTGTTCGAAACCTTCAACAATGCGCTTAATTTCTTGGGGACTTGGAGGGTACGAAGTAATACAGTGAACTAGATTATTACATATTGCGTCACAAAAATCTATAACTATTTCACCAACGGTACTGCGTCCCACACCGAACAAATTACCAATAGTCCTATATTCCGCAGACGATCCCAATGCAAACAATGCTATTGCCACTCTCTTATCGAGTGGAATACAAGGTCTCATATTGGTGTCCAACCTTTCCATATTTTGTATTTTTTCACATATTTTTTGAAAAGCAATCCTGTTGAGCCGAAAACTTTCCTTAAATCTGTTGTTGTCCATCGTTGGCACGTCAGATTCCCAAAAAGTGCTGTTGCGGTGCTTTAAAAAAATCAATTTATGAATTATATCCTCTAGAAGAAGATAATAAACCTACAAACTTCCACAACTGCCTTTCTCTTATTTCGGAGTGTCCCACTGCCATCCCAACTTGTAACAAAGCATTTAGATTTATGGTTGGTAGTGTATGTATAATTTTAACATTATGCAGCAATCTCAGCAAAAGCAACTTAAGTTCTTTGTTAAATAAATAGTTATTTTTTACCAGTAGCAAAGCTGCTAATTTTACTTTCTGCTTTCTTTACATTTGATCTCGATGTAAATTACAAAAATTTTTTTTCAAAATAAATAGTTGTTTACAATCAAACAGCTGTTTGCTATATCCAGAAACTATCATCTGTCAGGGTAAAATTTTAATTCGCATTAATGAGCTGTTAATGCGCATTAACGCTGTCGTCTGTCTACGCTATTGGACACATCTTTTTGAAATAATTTTACAAGTGATTATAAGGAAATTGTGAGCTTCGCAAAATAGTTTACTAATGTTATCCATGTTTCATATATAATTTAAATAAATAGAGGTCTACATCGAAAATGTATTATATTTGCATATTATTGGTAACGTTTTGAGTTACCCGTTTTCGGAAAAGAAACCTTCTAACATACCTACAAGGATATTAAAATGCTCATGTAACACAAAATATTTATAAACTGTATCAAGTACGAAAAATTACAATATCCAAACTCATGGCGGATATTTTTACCCCAAATACTACAAACATACATATATAATTGCATTTGAATATTCATGTCGCCTAGAACTATAATTTAATATTCAAAGCAATCCAAATTATTTTTAAAAGAATTATCTGTATTAAAAAAATAAAAAACATCCAAAGGATGAAAACAATGGAGAATAAATCCATTTCATCACCACAGAAAACGAAAAATCACTGAACGCGTTCGAGGAAAATTGTCTCTTTTATAGCAAAATAGGGGGAGAGCGATACAAAGTCAAATCGTGAACATTACAAAAAGAGATTCGTAGCAATAGGATTCAAGCTGAAACTTGACAAATTTAATATATTGCTCAGCCAATATTTATGATTTTAAAAATATTTAAGTAATTAACTTCCAGAAAATAAAAAGAAAAAGGATAAGACCATAGTAATACTCTTCTGTTATAAAAGACTTAAAACAGTAGGGACCGTAATTCCATAATAATTTTAATGACGTTCCCACAGACGTATTATCAAAAGAATATGTTACATTCCTGTATACCATTGTGGATGAATATAATGGAAAAGAATTTGGATACAATTAAATGATGAGTTTTATACTATGTTCAGACATGCACTTTTATTAAGTCAATATTCGATTATTTGAGAACAATATTTTAAGTGTTCAGACATAATAATATACGCAGTTCAGCTGCTTATTCAATATTCATTTGAAAGCTGGTAAACAAAACACCTGTTTGTTTCAACAACATTGTTTTTATATTTTGTTTGTCGTTGTTGACATTTGAGTTGTCAAATATCAATAGACAGTGTTCGGATAATTGTAATATGCGCACTGAACATACTTATGACAGTGCTGTATTTTAAGTTTTACAATATTATAACAATTTGCGTATTTATTGCGCAATAATTAATTGAAATTTTATATGAAATATTGAGCTCAATACTGGCGTTTATTGCGATTTACGCAATAAAAGTGCATGTCTGAACATAGTATTATACAAAAGCATACATTTTTAAGGCAAAACGAAAAGGATACTTTTTAGTATCAACAATATGGCATACGAGTATATCATTTGGAAAAGGACTGAAGTAAAAGGTATAAGTTGCTAAGGCAAGATGTCTAAAAGAAGATATGCTCTAGCCACAATAAAAGTCAAAATATTGAAATATATGCATGTATGTATTTTAAGCAAAGAAATTGCAATATTTTGGAAATAATGAATTTGATAATGATTAATAAAAAAATTATTTTTAAAATCAAAATAGTGTTTGGAGCAAACAAATTTTCTAGGAAATCATTAAAAATAATGTATAATAATAATTCGTGAAATTTTGAACACTTTCAGTTTTATTGGTAATAGGTTATATGTAATTTGATACGAGTAATCCTAAATAGCACATGTTTTATAAAGCTGGGTACAGTCTAGCCTCTAGAGTTCTAATCTATCAATTTATTACACAACACCGAACACAAGGCGTTCACGCTGATCAGACTACTTTAAGTTTTTATTTTCAAGCTTCGTACAACTATTGTTCAATTCATACAAGCCGTTGTATTGAGTGTATTGTTGGACGAATATACAATAGTGTATGCTAGTTGTTGATAATTTTCATGTAAAAATCCGAACACTCATGCAAAAAAGTATATGGGGAGACCTTTGTATTCATTTGATGGAACACATTTTGATAAATTCTTTGGGTTGCCCATTTTCTGGACACTGTTGACACAATCTCAAATACATTTTTTTTATATATTTTAACGTCACAACACTTTTTAAACATAAATATATATTTAATTCCGGCCAAATAATCCCAATTCGAAAATAGACTCAATAATAAGAACAGCAAGTAGCATCATTCCTGTAACCAAAGAAATATACTGGAATATAGCATAGGCAAGGAATAAATATAGCTCCCACATCTCATCACCACAGGAAACGAAACAGTACTGATAACATTTCACGCAAATTCACACTTTTATAGTAAATAATTTTTTTTAATTTTGTAATATGCAGTATACAGGCAAATTTGAAACAATAAATGAAATTTCGGCACTAAAATTATGATTACTATGCGAAGCGACCTGAAAATTCCCTTTTAAAAGGTTGTAAATAAAATTCAAGAAACTAAGATCGTCTTAAAACGACGATCCATGTCATTGTTCGTCCATGCTTTCAATATGCAAATGTGTATACAATGTATTTCTAGAAGTTGCCAAACTGAAACTCAATTCACAAAAGAATTTTTCCAAGATGAAATTTAGCGTTGATTAATTCAGTAATAAGGGATTTCTGCTATTCAATCTTATTCTGTATCTAAATGCAATATAAAAAATAAATTGATAATTACCTCTGCAAGTCTACTGTGCTTCATTTTTCAGAATGGTTTGACAAAATGTCTACTCCTCCATGTCTGCGATACCATCAAAATATTTTTTTCGTTTGAAGGAACTATTGACGTCATAATATGTAGAATATAACATTGGCTTTTAGGATTTGTTCTGGTTGAGGTTGAGGATGCTGGGCAGGGACTTATGGCCTGTTTTCATACCACAAGTGACTCAAAATATTTATACATTTGTGAACATTTGGTTTTTATAACACAAGTGGTAACCTTTTTTGAGTAGAAACGTAAGAATTGAGTTTTTTTTGGTTTTCATATAGCAATTCCACTTGCTAGAAATGTCAAAAGTAGACAATCAGAAAAAAGCAGTTGTGTACGGAATTTTGATTTAAAATTGTGAAAATAAAGATTCGTTTTTATTAATGGATTGTAATAATCAAAATTTTTAAGTATGTATATTAGAGCGACTAACCAAAAAAAGTGCTCGATGAACCTTGGACTTTTTTAAGATGGCATTTAAAATATTTCGGCTCCAGCTTTGACCTCTCGTGAGCTGGACCATTTCGAAAAAGGGTATATTTTTCCATGTTTAGTCAATTTGAGAATCTGTTTCTTTACCAACATATACAATATGGTTGTCATAAGAAAGGTTTTTTCAATGCGCGTCCAACTGTGTGTACAGTTTGTCCGAGGACGATCATCCATGTCCTTTTTTTAAGGATATTCTGTTAAAAAGAACGGTTTTTGAATTTTTTCTTCGGGGTTGTTTGTAATAAAATAACCAAATTAACATATTTTAATCTTTAGTCGATTTAATTAAATACGGGTCTCAGCTTTTTTGGAAATTCGCCCTAGTTTGCGTTTTTTGAGTGTAGTTTTGTAAATATAAACAAAAAATTTAATAACTTTTTTTAATTTGGGAAAAAAAATATGCTGAAAAAAAGCCGTGGGTTATTTCTTTTTTTCTTTCTTTAGTCCTATTTTAATCCATACATCATCTAGAAACTAAATCCGCCATCATATTAGAGTTAATTTGGTTATTTTATTACAAACAACCCCGAAAAAAAATTCAAAAACCGTTCTTTTTTACAGAATATCCTTAAAAAAAGGACATGGATGATTGTCCTTGGACTAATTGTATATACAGTTTTGAGGGGGTACATCTTGCACGAACTTCGCTTCCATACAACTTGAGTCGCTCTAAGCAATGAAAAACATGAAAAACAAAGTGTCTCTTATGTTTCTTCGACATAAACGAACGTGATAGTGGAGCACTTTCTGTATTACTATCAAAATATATTTCTATTGATGGGAACATTGTATTTTTCATTCATATTTTATTATATTTCATCTATGGAATAGTAAAAATTTGTTTTGGTAAACAAACAGAAAAAAATGTAATAATAAACAAAATACAGGGTTGCCTTGTGTTTATTATTTATATTTTTTTATACTTTAACATGGAAAAAAACTCAATGGTATAATAAAAATATATCTTGGCAACAATGTAACTTGACAAGACGCAACAATAACGTAAGTCAGGCAATTATGTTATAAAAACTCATTTTCTTACGTACTTGCCTGTGTACCGATTGCCTGCCTGTCAACAAGCTTGTGTTATGAAAACACGATATTAGGCTCTCTATCGAGAGCCGACATTAGATTCACAAATAGGTTGATCTGTGTGAGAACTGCTAGGGCATCAAGGTTGTAGCCGCACTCTCCTGCGTGTTTGTTTACCATTTTTTCCTCCGTCTCTTATATCCTCCCTTTTCTACCTCTTCTCCTTTTCCAATTTGTTATTCCCTTCACTATCCTCTATTTCTCTTCTCTGGGACGAATTTACAATGGATTATTTTGACCTCTTGTCCCATTAACAAATACACGTCCTCAAACCTAACCTAACCTTAAAATTTCTTAAAAGATATTAAAAAAAACACTGACTTTATTTATAAATGATTTATCTTCGGCTAGATTGAATTCTAAAGTGGTAATGTTGTGCAGTTTAAGTAAGAAGTTTTAAAGCTCTGCTTGAGCCTGTTTACTGTTACGGATAATGGATTTCGCTTCCTTTTTAGTGTCGAACTAACCTAATTAGATCAACTTGATCAATTCATAATTATCAATTAATAAGTGTTAAATACAATGACATTTTTATACGAAGAAAATTACGCCATTCATTACCATTTTATGCAAATTGTAATAATTGGTTATAAAAGAAAAGTTATTAACATATGGTAACTTTGTTTAACATTATTGTTCTGCTTAGACAAAACCAAACTACTTCAAAATGAACACATAAACATTTAAAAGAACACAATTTAATTTAACGTCCACCAAATCGCTCAATAATCCAGTCTATAATAAAAAGCACAAGTAGACCCAATGATGCCGACATAACAAAGATGTCGAAAGGGATAAAAGTGAGTAAAAAAGCTAACATCCACATTTCGCCACCATGAAAACCGAAAAAGAACTGCGAGTATACTCTTAAAACTGATGCTTTTATAGCAAAAATTGTCGTGACAGTAAATATTTGTCAGTAAATTTCTAAGAGGCCGTTGTTTACGGACAAATTTAAAACAAAATTTTTTAATTTTTCATTTATTATTATTTATTGAATCTTCATTAATAATGAACTAATAATAATTATTCAAATCTTAAAACTAAAAAGAAAATCTCAAAACTAAAAAGAAAAATTTATATATTTATTTAGCCATTGCAAAATAAAATAAAATATTCAAATATAATAATACAAAAATAAAAAATAAATTAATAAATAAATAATAAATAAAATAAAATATTCATCTCTAATCTTCGGCCGAGCGCAAGAGTATCCTTCCTTTTCAATCGAATATGACCAGTGTGACGTAAAGTAAAACTAAAATGAAACGAAATTTTGAAAAACAAAATATGTATGTTTAAATGTCAATATATACGGATGATTCCTTGAGAAATACTAGATACGACCACACAATTATCTCCTGTCAAAATAGTCTTCGCAGGAAATAAATCTAAAGAAACACTGTACTTTGAATGTTAAACCACCACACAAAATAGGTTTTGAAAAATTTTAACATTATCTGAGAATTGATAATAGGTTGTCCTCGTTGTACTCATACTCATTGCAACCTGTACTTATAAATCAAAGTTGTAGTGAATCAAGAGTAGTTGAATTTCATACTGTTGAATCCCTCATACTCAAAATTTTATGAGTACTTATGAGTATAGAAAAAACGATTCATTGCTGACCTCTGATCTATACCACGTGTATGAAAGATCATACACTTAACCAATCATGTACCTGAAAGACGTCACATAAATTTCGAAATTAATTATATTTTAGATATCAAACTGTATTTAAATATGTTGTGGCACATATAAATACATAATTGGCCATTACAACCCTTCAGTCAGGATTACGACCTATCTTCTCAACACCACTTATGTTGTGAGTGCTAATTTAATACGTGAGTGACGGGACCTTCAGTTTAAAGTCGACTCCGAACGACAGATTTTTTGAGAAACTTTTCATGGCAATTTTATTTGCTCTCAGAGTTTTTGCCAGAAATCTACTGAGAAGAAGTCGCCGAAGAAATATTTTTTCATATTTCGTTGTGATGTCTGACCTAGGATTTGAACCCAGGCTTCGCGTCTCATAAGTCAACACACTACCTACTAGACTAGTTTGAGTTTGCTATGATCATAGAGAAAATAACTCTTTGTACATTGAATATCTGAACAATATCTCAGGATTGATAATAGGTTGTATGCAATTACGCTGTACGAGTTTATTATGATCATAGAAAAGACAAAAGCTTTGTCCAGTATGGTCATGTCTAACATGAAATTCATTGGGGGTTATCGTGCCCTACGCATCCTACGCTTTTGTGCGTGTAACTTGCACCAAATAAATACATTACACCCAAACCCAAACCTGTAACACGGTTTTTTTTAACAAATTTACTTTTTTTTTTTTTTTGTTCGCTACTTTTTATTCGGATAAAATCCTTTAATCCCGTTTAACTCACACACTCACAACGCACTATAGCAGAATTTTCTGTTAAAAGAAATAAACCAGCGCCAGAAGCAGCTTCTGAAGATGTAGAAGTAATAAGTATTTCTAATGACGAGACTGATACTGAGCCACCCCAGCAAAAGAGAATGCGCTTGCTATCAGAAACTGACTCCGAATAAAATAAAAAAAAATTTTTATTGAAAATAATTCCTTTCCTAATTGTCTTGAGAGTTTGATAACTAATTTTATTTTTATAAATGGAAGAGAATTTTTAAGTTTTTTCTTTATTTTTTTATAATCATAAAATGAAATAAAATAAAAACTTTGTGTATACTATTGAACTAAATCTGTGCGTTTTTATAAAATTATTCAATTTTATAGGCATATGTAGGCTGCTGCCTCAATCCTATGTATATCTTTTCAGTTTGTTCATACACTTACATACATATATAATATTTGTCTTTTTTTAAACGTTTTTTTTTACACGGTATCCACTGGAACGTATCTACCGTGTAAAAAAAGGTTTGGGTGTAATTCTACTTTTTTGACACCCGCGTAGAATGCGAAAACGCGTAGAACGCGTGGTGTGGACCTCCAGCTTTACGTTACATTACATTTCTATAACCATTCGTATTGCTTTATACATAACAAAAACGATCAGCTGTTTCTTACTATAGCGGTTACATTCCGTTACGGTAGCATAACTGGGGCTTAAGAAGAGATCTAGGAACAGAAGCTGGAGTTTTTGGCCATAGAATAAGATATTATGAGCCCATGGGGAGACAGGCGGAGACCTACATATGCGTACCATCGAAATATGTTGGTAATTGAACTTGGATAAGGTAAAAAAATGGCCACCTCAAAACAATTTGACTGCTAGGCCGTCATTTGAATAGTCGGTTCCAATGCTTCATAGATTGTTACAGAAAGTTTTAGTTAAAATTGGAATAATTTTTTTATTTCAAATTCTATCGGATAGCAAAAAACCCTGTATAGTAAATAGTGAGTGTCGTATTTTCCACCAGAAGAATTTATTGAGAAGTTTATTACTGCTTGTTAAAAAGAATTTTTGGGTTCCAACGAGATTAACTCATATTGAACAATTAATAGGTGTTACATGCTATGGATACTTTAATTTATGTGTCAATTTTAATATTTGGCCAATAAAAAAAATAAAATTTCAGTAAAATTTCAGTAAAAATTGATTTTTACTGATTACTGAAAAAAATTTCAGTATTCAGTAAAATTTTACTGGTAATGCAATCTAAATTTCATTTAAACTTCATTTAAATGTCATTTAAATTTAGATTGCATTAACAGTAAAATTTTACTTTTTTTCATTTAAATTTTATTTAAATTTCATTCAAATTTAGATTGCATTAACAGTAAAATTTTACTGAATACTGAAATTTTTTTCAGTAATCAGTAAAAATCAATTTTTACTGAAATGTTACTGGTACTGCAAAGTGCCCATCTATGGTTGTATTGCATACACTTGGTTGTTTGTGAACGCTCAATGGTATTGTATATTTCGTATTATATTATCTTATTCTTATTCATATTTTTTTTCATTCACACAATTTGATAGCACGAAACCAACTTTTTAAAAACATATGAAAAAATGTGTAGAAGTGTATCGCATTTTTACATGAAAATTATTAACAACAAGCATACACTGTTGTATGTTCTTCACACAATACAATGAATACAACGATACAACGGCTTGTGTGAATTGACCAATAGCTGTACGAAACTTGAAAATAAAAACTTAAAATAGCGTGAACGCCTTGTGTTCGGTGTAGTGTAATAAATTGATAGATTAGAACTCTAGAGTCTAGACTCTAACGAGCTATCTAAAACATGTGCTATTTAGGATTAGTCGTATCAAATTACATACAACCTATTACCAATAATCCTGAAAGTGTTCAAAAGTATGGGACTGGAATTCGGCATCTGTCAAACTAAGTTATGTGAAGTCAATTATTTTGACAGTCTGACATTGACGAAAATGGATCGCTTAACTATCACACAACGCATAAAAATTATCAAAACCTACTACAAAAATGGTGATTCTGCCACAGCCAAAATTTTCTTCAGCGATGAAGTACATTTCACACTCGATGGGTATGCTAATAAACAAAATTGTCGTATTTGGGGTTCTGAGAATCCTCAAGTAATTGAATAGAGGCCATTACATCCAGAAAAAGTCAATGTTTGGTGCGCTCTTTGGTCCGAAGGTGTGATTGGACCTTACTGGCTGAGATACCACCCAATATGTGTCAAAAAGTGGTCGAAAATCATTAAAAAATATTTCATATGTGTTTTATTTACGTTTACTTTTGAAACCACGAAATGGATAACCCTATATATTCGTCCAACAATACACTCAATACAACGGTTTGTGTGAATTGCCCAATTATTAATCGTTGTGATATTATTGGGCTTGTAAAAAGAAAAATTATTTCACGCTTAATTACTGTTTTTGAAATTTTTTTTGGCATTTTTTAAGTTTTTAAGAATTTACTCATCACAGGCGTAATTAAGCAAAAAGTATTGGTGAAAAATAGTAGGTATGATTCAAAGGCTAGAGCATATTGTGATATTAATTTGCGTCATCCATATGTAAGATAACAACAACTGCCTGAACACGAACATTTAAAATACTTAAGATCACAATCACATGAAGATCACTTGTCAAACATACATACATATTTAATTTAGAGCATTATTTCAAAATATGTATATACATAGGTACGTAACCCTCTCTATGCATTTTCACAAGTATAATCACTATTACAATTGCAAAAAATAACACGATATAAGGCAAGGCCGGAAGCACAAATACCGCACCCATTTTATCAACACAGAAAACGAAAAAGAACTGAAAGTATTCGATGCAAATTGACTCCTTTTAAAGGAAAAACAAGAAAAGTCATACAAAGCAGACAACAAATAAATTTAAAATAATTGAAAAAATTATTTGTTCAAAAATTAATCATTTCCTAATACACTAGTAATAGGCTCAATGAAATAAGAATAAGTAATAGGTTCATAAGTTGTCTACGTACTGTCTAGTCAGCTGTGAAGTGATACACATCGATATTGTAAAAACACATCATATATCTTATCGACACATTGAAAAATTCGATTTTTGATTGTTTCCTCTGGTTAGAGAAAGTATACTTAGATAAAATTCTATTAAATAAATAAGTGAAGTACGGCAATAAGCTAGGTGTCACAGCTTTTACAAGTACAGTACTCCCCGGATATAAGCACTTGCAAATATGCTTGCAGGACAGTGCAAAATCTCGCTCCTGAAGGCAAATAGCCGCTTGTCATTTAAACTGACAGAATTCTATTTCTTCCATTGACAGCAATAGCTTCGTATTCGATGCAATACTGGCTGGTCCGAGAGGGCTTTGTTCACCTTCTACAGCTCGGTGTGGGGAAAAAATAATTTGCTAGGCTCCCGTGTCATTTCGGAATCACTGCAAAGATATTGCTGTATAGACATTATCAAGAGTCCTAGGCAGAGGATCAAGACGTTGACTTGCCCGAGACTTGCACCAGGTCAGATTAGTAGAAGAAGAGCTTTACAAATTAAGAAAGGCGAAAATTGGTTTTCTATTAGGAATCAATTATTTGAGATTGCGTTGCCTCAGTTGGTTATATTTTCTGGGTGGGATAGGATGCAGCCCATGTCTCAAGGAGAATGAAACGTTTAATCGCATGAACGAGCAAAAATCAAGATTGCCTAAGTTTCAGTGCTACTATGCGGGGAATTATTATATCCGGGGTGCTTATATCCAGAGTAGTCGCCGTAGTCTAGTAGGTAGTGTGTTCGCTTATTAGACGTAAAGCCCGGGTTCGAGCCTCAGGCCAGACACCAAAACGAAATATGAAATATGAGAGTAAATAAACCGACCATGAAAAAGTTTGTCAAAATCTGTCGTTCGGAGTCGACGTTAAACTGCCGCCACCACCCAAGTTTCAAAATATGTACATACATAACTATGCTTATATACAGAATATACTGTATAGAATTTAAATCATGAGAACAAATTGCACTTGAATTTACCGATCATAAACATTCCATAACTTCGAGCTGGGTAACGCAACAAAACTACTCAGGTAGTAGTAACCCAACCGTAACGTAACGTACCGTAGAAAACGTTCTCTTTTTAGCATATTTAGAACAGTGAAAACGCTTACCGAAAAGTTCTCTCTCGTTAGCAAAACGGAACGATCTGTATAAAACAGAATTCTCCCACGTTTTTACGTGACATTTGAAAATGAGAGATGATGAGCAGTGTTGCCACGAGAAAAAATATCGTAACCAACATTTGCGAAAAAATCACCAAATATTCCAAAATTAAATTCGTAGTTTTTTTATTTTATTTTTTTCGAACTTAAATTATAATTGAGAAAAAAGAAACAAAAAATAACAAAATAAAATTATAATCTTACTAATTAATTAATTTAAACAAACAAAACAAAAGCTAGTTTGATAAGAAAAATAATAACTAAATCCGGAAAAATCTACACATTAAACAAAAAACGGCAACACTGATGATGAGTCTGTATACCAATTTCTTTGCATTGTGTTGTGTTCATTTATGTGTAGCTTTTGTTCTGTTTCGTTTTTATTTACTTTCTTCGTTGACATATGTCCCGTTTTGAACGTTTCTATAACTACACAAACGTTTATAAGGCTACGTACGTTACGATTTTACGTTTCTTACGGATGAGTAACCGGCTCTTAAGGTTTTATAGTGGAACGTAGAAGTAAGCTTTGGAACATTAATAAATTGATCATAAAGCATATTTACGTCAAAATCAAGATTAGTTTTGGAAAAATTTTTGGGAAAATCTAACTTCACCTATTACTTTCAATTTAGATTTATTGTCTATTGCATTGGAATACTTTCTGAAACAAAACAATGTTATCGCGATTTTAATACGTTTGCTAAGCTCGGTCAGTAAGTATCATCAGTTTTGAACCTCTTCCACCGCCTGTAGGCAGTTTCGAGGGGAACTCATCTGTCATAAAGTAGACGTACATTTTCCTGAATTAATTGGTTTTTACACTATTTCCTTAATTACTTACTTAATTGGCCATTAACAACCCATTTAACGGATTTCGGCTTCCAGGCGCCTCTGTTTCTTGCGCGCCGACGCCAGTTGGTCATACCAATCGATGATAGGGCTTCCTCGATTTGGTCCTTCCAACGGATACAAGGTCGTCCTCTTCGCCGACTTCCGCAGCTCCCCGCATCAAGTACCCGTCTCGCCGGAGCATCCTCCTCCATTCGAACGACATGGCCGAGCCAGCGCAGCCGCTAGATAATAATACGCTGCACAACGTTTATGTCGTTGAGGAGCTTAAACAGCTCATCGCCAACTCGCACTGGACCGAAGATTTTACGTAGGACTTTTCTCTCGAATACTCTCAAGCCTGCTTCAACAGTGCTTAATAGGGTCCATGCCTCTGAGCCATAAAGAAGTGCGGGTAGGATGAGCGTCTTGTAGAGTATTAGTTTTGTCGTACGAGAGATGCTTCTGCTACTCAATTGCCCATTGAGACCATGGTAGTACTTGTTGACAAGAGTGAACCTGCGCTTGATCTCCAGACTGACATCATTTTTGGTGGTAACGACGGAGCCAAGATAAATAAAATCCTTGACTGTATAAAAAGTATAGTTATCGGCCGTAATTTGAGAATCAACACGCCGCACGTCTCTACTTGTCGATAACATCTTAGTGGACTCACGTTCAATATCACTAAAGACAGCAGTAGCATCTAGCCAATGTATAAATCTGGTCCCAACAAATATTATCAATATTATAATTAAAGGTTCTATAATCTATTCTTCGAAAATCACGATAAGTGATGTTATTGTTCTCAACACAAGTTACAGGCATGTCATAAGTAAGAAAGAGAAAAGGTAATAGTTTGCAAAGCACGAAACAGAATTTTGGTCATATAACAGCATTTCTTTACTATGATAAAAAAATATACAAGATCAATCAAGCAACTAGAAGTTGAATGGAAGTGCGCAGGTGTAGACACATTTACAGCATCAATATGAAGAGAAAACATTAGTCCTCTTAACGGATTGTCGAATAAAAGTTTATTATTAAAGTCACTTATTATAACAATGTCATCATATTGAATGATAATTTCCTCAAGAATAAAAAATGGGTAGAAGTTACAAATTGGTCTACAATCACAACCAAATAGATTCTTCTAATCGGCGGCTAAAATGTCAAGAAATAAATATTTTACTTCACTACCAATTTGTATTAATGAGGCATTCCATACTATTGGGAACATAAATCGCAAGATCACTACCTTTCGCTTTCCTGTCAATATCATTAACAATCATTTTCCTATCTGCCGGTAATGTCTGTATATCTGTAAGCTGAAATATTTCTGTATTAAAATAAAGTATAAATTCATATATATTTTCTTCAATTTGCTATGAACTAAATATTTAAAATATATTTAAGAAAATCTTTTCTTACTCAATAAATATACTTATTCTTCAGGATTCCAATTGATTCCTTTTGTAGGTTATTTTGTTCCCAGTTAAGGAGAAAAGACATTCAGGAGCTGCGTTACTCGCAGGAATCAATAATATTTTCATGTAAATTTGGATTTTGTTTTTTCTTAATAGTTTCTAAGGATATTGAATTAATTAAATTATAATTTAAAATGGGACACTTGAAACACTGACCGCGATGTCCAAACCTTTGCCAAATGGAAGCATACCGAACGAATAGGATTCTGATTATCAACCTCGGCCTTGGACTTGAAGACTCATCAGCTGTAATATGCTGATATCGTTTTTTCAAGGCAGATTCACAGTCTCACCAAAGTGGAAGTTTCTCGAAATCAAGTTGTTCTTCCCATTTCGATTTGGTACCTGGTTCTACTTTTGACATCACTAAATGTATGAGAATGTCATTTGTAATCTTCTTATCGTCTCCAATTAACAATAAAGTATCGTATATCGCGGATACCGTATCTATCATACTTCGCAAAGCAATAGCTGAATTTGTGGCAATTCGAAACGTTTTCTTATATTGTCGAAAAATATAAAATATTCATTGTCATAAACCTTTTTCAAACTCTCTATTGCTTTGGGATAATTTTTCTCTGAAATCTGAAAAGCTTTTACTATACCCAAAGTTTCATCGGACAAGCATGATATTAAATGATATTAAATTTTTCAATGTCTGTCAACGTCGGATCTTTGTGGGCCAAGTTATCAAACAAACTCATAAAATACTTATAATCAGAATATTTTCCGCTAAAATTGGGGAGTTTTATGTTTTGGGAGCCAGAAAGGACATTTCTGGCACATTTGATTGCCTATTCTTAGTCAGGATGCTCAAAAACAATGATTTGCTGGTCACACAAGTGCCTTCAAGCTCAGCTCTATCATTGTTCTCGGGATCTAAATTATCCACATCAGACTGGAGCTTCATAGCTTGGTCAATATATGTAATTCTTCAATACGTGAAGTCGGCATTCCAACTCGATTGGATTGGATTAAAAGAATTTATCGTTTCCAAAATGGATTTACGAATTCGATTTATGTTTTCAATAATCTTGGCTTTCTTCGTAATCAACTTCTCCAAACTTTCCGATTTGGAGGGAGAATCTTGTCTCTTCCTACTACTCATTTTCAAATAACTTATGAAATCAATACAAATCCAATGTAATCAAATTAATTTATTGGTTAAATGGAATTCCCAAAGGACGAATAATTTGCTTTGGACTAGGAGACTTAATAAAGTTATCAAACTCTCGCCGGTTACAAAATATTTGGATTCGTGTCCTCTTTCAGTTTTGTTATTCGCTATTCCGCAGATACTGGTTCCACAATCAAAATAATTCAATAGCGATATATTTTTATTAAATTCACAGCCTTTGTTTTTATAAAAAAAACAATTAAATAAAATTGTACCGAATTGTTGTCTGAAAATTAAATTCCGTAGACAGTGTGAATAGTCCCACTGTAAACCGCTGTGAAATGTATATACTGTAAGTGGTAAGGGAACGATGGAATGGAACACTGATCATATGCAATTTACATTCAGCGAATAAACAAAACAAGAACAAGCAAAAAAAGAAATACGAAATAATTTGGTTAAAATAAACAATTCTAATAAGAAAATTTTGTTTTTTTTTTACCACAGCATTCCGCCAAAGTCCTCTGTAATTTCGGCGTTTTCTTTGCTATAACAGATGACTGCATTTCTTCCTGTTTCCAGTGAAAAGAATAAAAAAAAATTAATTTGAAGTATGTAGTTGGCTTTACAAGAACTGTTTACAGTAATTGTTATGAATTACTTATCGGCATGTGTGCCCAATGTCAGACAAAACTTTTACATCATCTTGTTTTAGCTGTTCAATATAAAATTCCTTTATATTGCATATTTCATAAGGCTGAAGAAATATTTCGTGAGTATTTAAAAACAATGTTGATGTATGGAAAATGTTTAATTTAGACACCAAATCTCTCAGTGGGCAGTGTAATATATATTAATCTTTAGTACTGCATTTATTATTTATTATTATTTTTTAATTTTGCGAGTCTCCATTTACTAATATACATTGGCTTGAAGATTTTTGAAAATTATTTCAAAGTCTACAAATCCTGAGGGAACGACAAGTTCAAATTGGACATACATCGGCTGTTTTTTTAGTATTATTTATTTAAACGTACATAAAAACAGTACAACAAGATATTATCCTCTTTTAACAGTACTCGTAAGACAAAGACATAATTTAGACAATTGCATAATATTAATATTAAAAATAATTATACGTAATTCTTGACACTATGAACTGCCTCAATAGTCATGTGATTAATTTGAACTGGTGATAACTGTGTTGTAGAGCCTACTTTGCCTATTACCAATGCCTTTAATTTCATCGGATTGAGGCAAAAACCGTTCGTCAATGCACATTTAAACATATTTAGTCAATATACACAAGCCGTTGTATCGAATATATAACAGTGTATGTTTGTTGTTGATAATTTTCATATAAAAATCCGATACACTTATACATATTTTTTTTATATGTCTAAAAAGTTGTATTGGTTTGAACGCCAAAAATTATGAAGAAGTTTAAGAAGAAGACATTTGGAATACGAAATACATAATACAGCATAGCATTGAGCATTCACAAACAACCAAGTGTATTCAATACAACATACGCTATAAAAAGTCGTGAGAATTTGCCAATTATATAGATCACAATTTACTTTGTCAACACAATTTATAATTTCTAATGTATAGTTGGACGTCATTTTCATACATCTGTACATTACAATACATCAACTTTGATGGCAGATCATTAGAGTAAATCGAATATGGTAATAGACCAAATATGGAACGTTGTGGTACACCTCTAAATATTGACAGATTATTCGATTTATTACCATCCCAATACAAAATTTTAATTTCTGTCCCTTAAATATGCGGAAATAAGAAAACCTTACATTTGATATAGCAGTCATACCGAATTCTTTAAAAAGGCTGCTTGAATTGTAGTTTATGTTGGATTATGGGTTTGATCTAAGGTAATACCTCTAAGTTGGAAAGTGCAAAATAGCTTGCGAAAACATTCCCTTAATAAGCTTCTCTATGCGGCGTTAGTGTATTGGCTTATTATACGTAAGGCCACGTTTTAAACCACTGGTCATACATCGAAAAGAAATACGAAAAAAATATTTCTTGGGCGACTTCCTCTCAGCATGAATTTAAAGAAATTTAAGAAACTGAGTATGAATAGATAGACAACAAAATTCTGCATTATATAGTGAATTTTCACGATTTTAAGCTGAGATTTGTAGATTTGAGACGATGTCAAAGTCATTAAAGTGAAAAAAATTTACCTGTAATCTGTTTAAAAAAACATAATAAAATGCATACCTATTAAAAGAAAAATTAGATTAAAAATGTCAAATATATGTCCCAGGTAAGTAAAAAATATATGGGCCACTCATGTGCCCCGTTATTGAAACGTATATATTTGTTTGTGGTTACGATATTTTTTATCATAGCTGTTTCGGAACTTCGAGATATAAGATGGAAAATGTTTATACAAGATTACAGTTATTCCAAATTGTGAAGGAATCGAATGCCAGAACCATTTACGAGAAATTGTAGCTTTTGGTCAGAAAATTGTGCAATATTTCAAAATGTCAAGGGGATGGCGATATATTAGTAGTAAAGCTATGTTTAACTAATTTCAACAAGTATTTTAGAAAATACTGGAGTTTAGCATAACGAAAAGAGGACCGAATTTTAGCAACATATGCTAAATGGCTAGAAGGGACTGTGGCAATACCAGTATTTGGCAGTATTTGACGACCACAAAAAGAATTTAATGAAGCAAGTGAAAGAACAAAACGAAGAAAAATGCAAATAATTCGTTAGCAATCAACAACAGAGGAGATCACTTTTGCTGCATCCATGAGTTAAAGGGCAGCGCGGCTAAATTAATAATGGATATAACCCGATCTGCACGGTAAGCAAGAATTTGCAAGCGATCATTAACAACTTCTGAGGTCAACCCTGTAAAGAAACTTTCTGCGAAAGGAGCTTTATCATTGTTTGTAAATGCAGAACTTACTACAAATCAATATGAAATTGTGTACAAAGCCAACAAAAATTTATAACAAGGATATATATTGCTAAAAAGTGCAAAGAAAAATGTTATCCCAATGAAGATGCCATAACAGTAACTGAGACATTAGCGGAAGTGAAGCTACAATCTCTCCTCGATCACACAGCAACAAGATTATGTTTATACCTTAATGAAGTTTTACATAAGTTGGACCATGAGGAAGTTCATTTTTTGGAACTTAACTTTTTGAACTCTCGTATATATTTCAATAGACGCATAAAAAATATTATTTTTCTCCATTTTAAATGAAAAATAATTTAGAAATCGAAAGATTTTCTCAAAAAATACTCTCTATATTCAAGTTTTACATTCTGTATATTTTATTTTACAAAAAAGAAAAAAAATGTGTTTTTATATATTGAAAATAAATTCATTCGTTTCCCAACAAACTGCTGACGTCACTAAAGAGGAAATAGAATACATAAACAAACAAATTCAATTGTTGGAGAAAAGCGAGGTAGCATATAATGGAAGTTTTGTCAAAATTAAACACTCAATGCTATTCACCATGGTGGTCACATTTGCGGCCAGACTTCAAAAGATTTTAACTCATAGCAGAAATTCGGATTAACTACATTACATGCACGCATTCGTTTTTTAGAATTAATTCTTCATCTGTCATATAAATTGGGACTAAAAAAGTGGCAAGGAAGGAGTGATGAAAAAAAAATGAATTATTAAAGAAAGGAAGATAACCATCCAAAAAAATTAAAGGATGAGATAGGATTATTTGTGGATGTTCCAATACCAGGATATGGGAGCACTAATTAATGATGGCAATACATCAAGAAGATTTTTTTCGGAGTTTTTAGACAAAAAAAAAATTAATTGCGGAACTGGAGGCGAAGCATTTTATTTAAACTGAAATGGAAGGATATCTTTATAAACAAAAAATTCCACCGAAAAAAATGTTGGACTAACTTCTACAGGACTCCATGTAAAAATGCTGTTGTAACATAAACTATTTCAAAATGGACAATTAAACATTAAAGAATACACTATGCAGACATATTTACTCTTAATACGACAAACATAATTACACTCAACAACTCACACTCACATCACTTTAGCCAAGCATCAAGGGCAATCCCTATTGCCAGTACAAGGCAAAACTGTATTATCAAAAGCAAAATGAATACAGGGAAAAGAAAAAATGGGAAAACATTCATTTTGTCACCGTAGCAAATGAAGAAGTACTGAAATCATTCGAGACAAATTGCCTCTTTTACAAACAAAATAAAAAGAAACTTTGGATTTGGATAGTAAAAATTTTTCAAAAAATATTATAAAACACCTATTACACTAACGAACTTTGCCTGAAAACACCACTTGTTGGCGGCCATTCATCTCATGTAATAGGACAAATTTGTAAATGACGAATATTAAACATTTTTGATATTTGACTGTATAGTGTACTCATTAAGAAGTATTTGTAGGAGTGTAATAGGTTCTCAAGACACAATTTGCTGGCAATTTTGAAATGAAAATTTTGTATATGTATGTTTCTTTTGCAAACTCCGTTATTCTTTAAGGAAATTGAAAGTTTTATTTTTGTTTAGTAATTAAAATGAAATTTTGAATTTTTTCTGGTTCCTTTAGAAGAGCAGTTATCTAAAAATTTAAGTTTGTATAAAAAGAATTTGGCATTTCGTGAAATCCAAAGCTTAGTACAATTGACAAAGTGTACTTCCGATCTAATGAGGTACTATGCGGCCAGCTGCGGCAGCCATATGAATGAAATAATATTCCATTTCTAACCGGAACAGTTACACGTCAGAACAAAAATATATATATTTGGCAAAATGTCTAACCGTTTTTGTTTTATTGCATTTTTAAATTTAAACTTTTAAATTTCCCATCCTATATTTGCTTAAATTTTAACGTCATAAATCATTCTATTAGAAATTGTCTTTAAAAAAAATTTATTAACATTTGATTTGATTACCTTAAAATAAATACATTTTACATCAAAACAAGAACTTAAACATCCAAAATGAAAATTTAATTTAAAATTCAAAAAATTTCCCATACTCAACTATAATATCAAACCACATACGAAAAAGTGTAATATATGATCCAACAATTATAATGACTTCCAACAAAGGGCAGTCAATGTGAGAGAGTACCATCGACATTTCAGCGGCGCAAAAATCCAAAACAGCACTGAAAGCATCCGAAGAGCAAAAAATGAAAATCTATAAAGCAAAGCAACACAAAATGAAATTTCAAAAATGCGTGTGTATGGTTATAGCAATAAATTTGTAAGACAGTTAAGGGGGGCAAATTTTCAAGTAAAATTAAGAGAAATTTCGCCATTCGAAGTAAATTTAATGGTAACAAATCTCAAACGTAAAATTGCCACATTTTCCGATAAACATTTCCGGTCCATCAAAAATTCTGAAAATATTTTGAATTAAAAGTTAATTTGAAGAAATATATATATGTAGTCGTATATATGAAAAATATAACTCGACTGTTAGACTCTTTATATAATAACTTAGGGTAATTTATTTTATTGAAAAAACATGAAAAAATTCGCATTTTGTCAAGTTTACCTCATCAAACCTCATAGCATATTAAATCAAATATCGGGTCCGCCATCTAACATTTTTTTTTCAACTAGTGCTTGCTTATTTCGTGGGATGGTAACACTTAGCTCATGTCTGATTTGACAGATAATTAGTTTTATCCTTCCGCTGAACGAATATGGTTGTGTATACGCTTCGCTTCGCTGAGTGGGCCTGCGAACGACTTACAGAAGATGCCGATTTTAGCAAAAAATCATCTTTTCAGATGAAGCTCATTTTGATCTTGGCGGGTATGTAAACAAGCGAAATTGTCGCATTTGGGGCACAGAAAACCCGCACGCATACATTGAAGAGCCGACGCACCCAAAACGAGTCACTGTTTGGTGCGGATTTTGGTCCAGAGGCATAATTGGGCCATTTTTCTTCGAAAATGAGCAAGGAGTGGCCGTTACAGTCAATGGCGATCGTTATCGGGTCATGTTGAACGAATTTTTTTTCACAAAAATTGAAGAGAAGGATATTGGCAACATTTGGTTTCAACAGGACGGCGCTACGTGCCTCACAGCTGAAGCTACACTCGATGTTTTGCACCCTGTTTTTGAAGATCGCATTATCGGCCGCAGAGCTGATGTCGTTTGGCCACCTCGGAGCTGCGATTTGACACCGTTGGACTATTATTTGTGGGGTACTGTCAAAGATAAGTGTTACGCCGACAAGCCAGAGACAATTGACGCTTTAAAGGACAATATTCGTGAAGCCATTGGTGAAATACAGCTGCACACAATCGATAATGTGCTTAAAAATTGGATCGATCGTGTAGGCTACTGCATGGCCTGCCGAGGCAGCCATTTGAATGAAATTATTTTCCATTATTAACCGGAAGGATTGTACATTCAAATAAAAAAAGAAATTTCTGCTTAAAGTAAAAATAAAACAAGTTTGGAGAGCTCAAGAAATATAAAAAAAAATATTTTTTAGTTCTAATCAACAAAACTGACAACATACACTATGTCATTAGCTGGGTGTATTTCATTTCATTTTTTATTTTGTCGCATAGTGTTGTATTTTATTAAAAAAAAGGACAAAATGTAATTGCAATGACTTATCGAATAAATAAAAATAAAAACATTAAAATGATGGGTTTACACCAATAACTACAAAAGATTCTAGCGTAGCAAAATGAATAATAAATTAAAAAAGAATTTTACAAGATTGCAGAGAATTTTTTTTTTCATTATTTTAGCCCAATAAGTTCAAAAATATTGTAATGCTATATTGCAATTTGATAAGATGTTGACATCGGCTTAATAAAATTGAGTTCTGAGTTCATAGTCTGGTAGGTAGCGTGTTTTCTTATTAGATATGATACCACCGTTCAAACAAAACGAAATATGAAAAAATATTTATTCCCAGCAGAATTCTAGCAAAAACTCTGATTGCCATTATTACAACTTGTGGTTAAACTTGGGGTTAGTGAAGGGAATTTGGAAAGTTACTTACACTGAACTTATTTTCGTTATTACAACTTACAGATAAAATAAAGTTAACTTTTTGAAAAATATGGCAGTTCCGGAGAAATGACGATAAAACTGCTTAATTAAACAAGTTTTTTTTCGAAACGCAGTGGCAACGAAGGGCCTCATTTTTTATTGTTGTGTTTCCTCATTTTGCTTATAATTGAAGTTGCCATATTAAAAGTAATATATACATAATATGGCAAGTTGAAATATAAAGTGACCTTTAAATGTTAAAGGTAGGACAATCCTCCCTTTAGCTTAACAATCGCTTCTATCTTATTGGGTACTTATAATAACGAAAAACAATTTATCTGCCCGTTAAAATCCTGCCTATATTTAACGGCAAGTTGTAATAATGGCCCTGAGAGTGAATAAAGTTGGCATAAAAAATTGCTCAAAAATGTGTCGTTCGGAGGCGTCTTTAAACTGTAGGTCGCGCCACTTATAAAGGGTGTTTTTTATAGAGCTATAGAACTTTAAGTTGGCATTACTTTTCAAGATGGCGACCGATTTAACAGCTGTCAAGTGATTTATTCTCAGTTTGGTTTGGCAATTCATCATGAATAGACTCACGCCTGAATAACGCTTGCAAATAGTGCAATTTTATTTAGAAAATAATGGTTCTGTGCGGAAAACGTATCGCGCACTACGTCCATTTTATCGTCGACAAAAACGTCCATCAGAACAGTTAATTCGATTAACCATGGAACGTTTTCGCACCACGTTTACTCTTATTGATAACTCGCATCCCCAGAGACGCTTTACGGTGCGTACAGAAGAAGCTATTGCTGCTGTAGAGCGTAGCATTGAGGAAGACCCGAATGAGTCCATTCGCCATCGAGCAAAGGAATTGGATCTGTGTCCATCCACTTTATGGAAGATTTTGCGGAAGGATCTTGGTTTGCGTGCTTACAAAATCCAACTCGTGCAAGAATTGAAGCCAAACGATCATCAAGTAAGGCGTAGATTCGTCGAATGGGCCCAAAACGAGATTACCGTTGTTCCCGATTTTCATAAGCGAATTTTGTTTAGCGATGAAGCGCACTTCTGGTTGAATGGCTACGTCAACAAACAAAACTGCCGCATTTGGAGTGAAGGTAATCCTCAAGTGTATGTGGAAACACCGTTACATCCAGAAAAACTGCTGTTTGGTGCGCTTTATGGGCTGGTAGAATCATTGGTCCGTACTTTTTCAAAAACGATGGTGGCCAGAACGTTACAGTCAATGGTGATCGTTATAGAGCCATGATTACTAACTTTTTCATTCCTGAATTGAATAACCATGATGTCCAGGAGATGTGGTTCCAACAAGACGGCGCAATATGTCACACAGCTCGTGCCCCAATAGATTTATTGAAAGACACGTTTGGTGACCGCCTAATTTCACGTTTTTGTCCTGTGAATTGGCCTCCAAAATCTTGTGATTTAACACCGCTAGACTACTTTCTGTGGGGCTATGTAAAGTCATTGGTCTATGCGGTAAAGCCACAAACGCTTGACCATTTGAAGGACAACATTCACCGTGTTATTGCCGATATACGGCCGCAACTGTTGGAAAAAGTCATCGAAAATTGGACGTCCAGATTGGACTACATCCGCGCCAGCCCTGGCGGTCATATGCCGGAAATCATATTTAAAATGTAATGCCACAAGATTATCTTTCGGATAAATAAAATTCATGTCAATCGAATAATCCATCGTTGTTTTATTGCAACTTAAAGTTCTATACCTCTATAAAAAACACCCTTTATATAGAATTAACACATATAACATGAGTGATGTTAAAATCCAGGGAGCTAATTCAGGCAGTCGTACTCGATCGAACACTTACTCGTAAGTTCGATTTTTTTTAGTTTTGGGATTCTGTCAGTCGATATCAATTAATATGTGTTGATATTTCTAATGAAAGTAGTCGATAACGTGCGACCGTTCGAATACAACCTTGCGAGTTTTTAATCGTAAGCAAAAACCCTATCTGGCAAAGCTTTTTTGTTAACAAAAATTAAAAAAATAAATGTAAGTAAGAATTTCTTAAATCTAAAGAAAAAAGTTAAAATTTTAAACAAAAATAAATGGTAACCAAAAAAGATTATGGGAGACCATGTGGATATGGCAAAAAGTATATTGATGGCGGCGAACCCTATGAGGAAAAAGTTTTTTCTCAAGTAGATGAACAAATATTGGCTGCTGCTAGCATAGAAGATGATGTTGAAGGTCTGAACGACGACAAATAAAAAGGATTTGTACGAAGCAAAAGATTGTAGTGGTAATATTTTTGCAACTAAATCAGCAAATAATATATCTTGTGATGATTCGTTTACTTCTGCCTGTACACTATTTGATAATGAAGAAATTCATAGTGAAAAAATTTCCTCTTGTACTGAAATTGAAGACAATAAAGAAGAAAACGAAAATGCATTGGTTATAAACAAGGTAAAAACAAAGGAAATGTCAAAAATTAATAGAAGAGATACTAAGTTTTTCATATTCTGAATTGCTTACCACTTTACAAACATATGTTTTTGTTTATGAAAGTGTTCAGTGTTCGAAAACATTTATTTGAGCTTTTACAACACTGAAGAAAAAATATCGATTCTTTAATTATCGACTGACAGAATAAGAAATAACACCACTATCGAAATTTCTATAAAATCGGAAGCCATTTCGATCACGAATGCCAGAATTAGGCCCCAGATCAGACAAACAATAAATAGGTATTTAACACTTCAGTCATTGGCCATTTTCTCTACATTTGTCCATTAAATTTTAGTAATTAATACAATTTAATAAATTATTTTGCTAGTGATCTTGAGAAAAAGTTTTTTTTTTACATTTGGATTATAGAATTATTATTTATATTATAATTGAATTTCTTTAGTTTTTAGGAATTTATAGCTGTTGTATACAATTTAGAAAATAATTACATTTATCTATTAGGATACATTATGGGAAATGTCTGTTTTATAATTCTACTGAAACAAAAAAAAAAAAAACTCCGAAGACAACACCAACTACTTTAACACAAAATGATTAAACGTTAAAAACCAAACATTCCCGTCTGAATAGCAGCGTCCATAAATATAAACAGAAGTACATTTAATGCTGCTATTATGAAACAAAACTCGATTAAAGGAAAGGCAAACACTGCAGCTAACGTCCACATTTTATGATCATAGAAAACAACAAAGCACTGAAAGCATTCGACGTAAACTGACTCTTTTTATAGCAAAAATTTCAAAAAACACACACTTAAAGCTAAACACAAACGATTCAAAACATTTTTAATTTTTTGAAATGAATTTCGGAAAAAAACTGTTTGCAGGCAAATTTGAAATTAAAATGAATCGAAATTTTCCCATCTACATATATGTATATCTGTGGCAATAAATGATAATGGCTTAAGTTGACATATGTACATAAGTGTTTTTTCATGTTATTCCTACACCTCAAGCACGGAAGAAAAGAGAATTACGCGCCTCAGAATCAGACGAGCTACGAGCATTGAGACTGGCAAATCTTCGCGTACATGCCGCTGAGACCAGTTCGCATGAATCACTTGAACAACGAGAAGTGAGATTAGAAACTGAACGAATGCGTACTACTCAGGCAAGTTCGTCTGAATCATCTTGACCACGAGAAACAAAATCAATAAAATAATTCAAAATTAATTGAATATTTGTGTAATGTCTTTCCTTCAAATTTATTTTAGTTGGTGGCGCAGCAACGTGCGCATGGTACAGCTACAGTTCGAAATAAATTTAAAGACAACATATACCAGCTGTAGAACAATTTCGAGAAATGGGAGATGGGCTAAAAACGATTTGTTTTTTCTCGCGTACAAAATGTAAAATAGGAAAACAATTAAGAATACATTTTATATCTACGCAGAAACTCTATTTGTTTGCTCAGCCATCAAGGATTTTTATTTTAAATTCTTATAAATAATAAACTTAATATCGTGGCCAATTTGCAAAAAATAAAAAAATTGTGTAGATTGGAGTTTTGTGTTGATTAATGTGGTGGCCGCAGTTTTTAGTAGGAAAATGATACATTTGTGTTTAGTCTAAGTGTGTGGTACTTGTAAAAAACAATATAGAATATTTCCCTAATAGAAGTTTGAAATACATTAAAAAGAATCAATAATTATTTTACTAAAGAGTTATCAAACTTACTATTATTCATTCTGAAGGAATTTATAGGCAATAGGTTGTATGTGATTTTGCTGTATGGATTTTGAATTTTGGTTGCTCTAGTGCAGTCTAGTGTAAAAGTATATCATGCAGCAATCCAACAAAAATAAAATATATCGGTGTATATGGAAATGATTATTTTAAAGGCAACGAAACCACAAGCAAATTATTGTTCCAAAATGCTACATTGCGTTTATTGAGTTCATTGCATAAGGGGTGTGATTCCCCGTAATATGAGATACTCGTCAGCTGTTATATTACATACACCATTTATAAATCTTTCTTACGGATAATATAATACTTATAATTTGAAATTGTTATTCTATTATTATATATCATATCAAATTAAAATTTTTTTTTTCTTGTCTTATTTACAGAAATTACATCAGGACAGTAAAAAAATCATCAAACATGGTTTAAAATACAATTATTTTTTAATACCCAACACATTGAGATTGTGAACTTTGTGAACCAATCTGGGAATTTACTTTAGATTTGGTTGTAATTAAACCTAAGAGAACTACTTTTGTGTACCGTCTTTCATGTGATACTTCAGTCGATGATATAAAATGTTTCGTTAAATCGAAGTTTGGGGAACCTTTTGAGTTTGGTTGCTATAAGATGAGGCCACCTTTGAATAGTAGTATTTCTTCGTTTAAATTATATGTTGCCGATGAAAGATTTGGTGAAATTGTTAATTTTGGCCACAGGATGTATTGGTACGGGAATTCGGATTCAGGTTGGACCATCGTAGGAATGGTGCTAATTTGCCTGGTCCTATTTCTCAAAAAAAAAACTAACTTCGAAATCGTCTTTTAATTTCCAAATTGCTTACCAAAATGTTCGCGGACTTAGGTCTAAACTTTCTTCACTTTATAATAGTAGCTTTGATTTTGAATTTGATGGAATTGCTCTTACTGAGACTTGGCTAAATTGCAATATTCTTGATTCTGAGATTATCAGGCATGTCACAAAACGCAATTCCGACCGAAAGTGGTTTCAATTCCGAAAGTCGAGTCTTTAGAAAACGAAAAACGAAAATTTTCTTCGGAATGAAACCACTTTAAATTTTCAAAGCGGTTTTGATATTTTTGATGATTTATTAATGAAAAATATTAATAAAACTTAGTCAAACTGAAAGAAAAAATGGTATGTTTTATTATTACATAGGTTTTTTAAATATTTAGTTAATATTTATGCTTAAGAAATTTAATTTTGTAAACTTGCTGAGAAAAATTAAACAAAGTGATGTATTTTTCCATCGAAGTATTTCCATAGCCGGAATCGCCTAATAGACAGGAATTTTTGTTTCCAGTACAATAATTGTTAAAATACAAAACATACAATCATGGTGTTAATGGTAAATACTACCGTCCTGTTTAAATACAAAGATACATCTTCAGATGGCTTGATTATTTTCACATGTGTCTGCTTTTTATTCACTAATCATGTTCTTTTTCTTTTGTCATGCACTATACTATCACACTTTATTTGAAAAACAGCAATTTTATAATTTTTATGAATGAACAAAATCGTTCGGAATCTGAAGAACCTAAAACAAAATCGATCGGAATTGCATATACGGAATCAAAACCATTCCGATCGGAATCTGTGACATGCCTGTATGTCTAGTAATTTTAACATTTATAGACGGGATAGGAAGTCTAGAAATGGTGGTGGTATTCTTATTTCCATTTGCTCTAAATATACCTCTGAATTGATTGATTTGTGTCCTTCTGAGGATATTGAGTTTATTTGCGTTAAGGTCTATGACCGTGGAAAGTCTATATACATTACTTGCTCGTATATTCCTCCCTGTTCTGACATTCATATCTATAGGGCTCACTTCGATTTGATTTCTGGAGTAATTGATTCAATGGGGCAAGAGGGGATTATAGTGGTTCTTGGAGATTTTAATCTTCCGCATATATCTTGGAATTTTTCACCTGAGACTGCCTTTTTGGTGCCATGTTCTTCAGTTCCATTCATTCCATATGTTTTCAGAGGTTTTCTTGCCAGCACTCGGACAGATGTAATTTATACTGATTTCAGTAAAGCTTTTGATAGGGTTGACCATAGAATTATTAATCGGTATTCCCGATACTATTCATCTTTGGCTAGACTCCTACGTCTCCCTTAGGACTCAGAGGGTATTGTTTAGGAATGTATTGTCTAAGACTTTAAATGTTACTTCTGGTGTTCCGCAGGGTAGCCATTTCGGTCCTTTACTGTTTTTATTGTTTCTTAATGATCTTCCTTGTGCTATTTCTGATTGTAATATTCTAATGTATGCTGATGACGTTAAATTATTTTATACTTTTGATGATGATCATGGTCAGGCTGTTCTTCAGCGGAATATTGATTTGGTTGTAACTTGGTGTAGAGTTAATTTAATGGATCTTAACTTGAAAAAATGTAAATTCATGGGTTTCTCTAGCGGGGGCGTGATTTCGTCCACTTATATGATTAATTCTTGCCCTTTGGAAACTGTGACTACATTTCTTGATTTGGGAGTATTATTGGATATGAAACTGTCTTTTGTTGATCATATTAGTATGATGATTGGCAAGGCTCGGGCTGTTCTTGGTTTTGTGAAAAGTTGGGCTAGGGAATTTATTAATCCTTATATAACTAGACTGCTATACATTTCACTTGTTAGACCTATTTTGGAGTATGCGTCTATTATTTGGAATCCATACTATCGTTGTCATAGTGATTCAATAGAGTCTGTGCAGAGGCAGTTTTTATTATTCTGTTTACGTGGTTTAGGATGGGATTATGCCAATGGATTTCCGTCATATGAGGCTAGATTAGGTTTGATAAAACTTCCAACTTTGGAACGTAGAAGAACTGTTTTAGGTGTTTGTTTTGTTTTTAATCTGGTTAAAGGTGACATTGATTCTGAGTTTTTGCTTTGTAACCTGAATTTCAGTATTCCAGCAAAATTTTCACGGCACTATCGTCCTCTTTCTTTAGATTTCTATAGAACGAACTATGGATGTAATTTTCCTTTTCGTAGATTTTTTTATTGATTTTAATTGTAGTGTTTGTAATATGAAACGTAGCTTATATGCTGACATTAATTTGTAAATTATTATATAAAAATGTATTTTCGTTCTTGTCATTGGTAGTTCCTGTTAATTGTTAATTTATTCAGCTTGTGATTAAGTTCTGTAGCTGATTTATGTTCTCGTTGCCATTACTACAGTGCGCTACAGGCCGGACTGTAGTGTGTACGTGTCCCTACGTAATGGGGACGAGCCCTCCGCGGTCGGGTGAGGGTGGGTTACATCCATTTTAAAAATTTCTGTTTGTTTTGCTTTGTATGTCTTCTAATGTTTTGTTATAAAACTATTAATTTGCCTCACATGGTTTCATTACTGTTTCGTTGGTGAAATGTGTACGATCAATGACTATAAATATATATTTTTATATATTTTATTTATATTTATATATTTGCTACTAGACTACGACGACTTCGAAGGGAAAAATGTCAATCGACACTATTCGATGACTTTTATATGTTCGGAATTTAGCAGGTAATTTAACATTAGATTGAGTCCTATTATTTGCATGCAAAAATCTTTGAGAAGATCCTAAATTATTACTTTGATTTCATCTTAGCAAATTCATACAGTGTAATTACCAACAACCTATTATCAGTTACCAGAAAACGTTCAAATTTTTCAAGAACAATTTTTTGTGGACGATTGACATCCAACGTAATTATTTCAATTTATTTTAGTAGCAAATTTGATTCAATTTCATTGTATGTTGCTTTCTATGTGTTTTCGTTCTCTATGCTGGTGAAATGTTAACGCTAATTTTTTTATCACTTTCTGTTTTTATATTCGAGTTAATGGTTGTAGTAGAAGCAGGAGCTCTATTTGCGTATATTGTTCTACAGGGTCTTTTGGACTTGATCATATTTCGCCGAAATCCTTGATAAATAATTGTTTCGTTTTGAAGTCTTTCGTGTTGTCCCAACGGTTTCTTTTAGGCAGATGAATAATCCAAATACTTATCATAAAATGCAAATATGTACGCGGACAGAATTCTTCTTAGGCAGGTCAATAAAATAAAATGTATAAATTTCTCGAAATCAATGAAATACAACAAATAGATCAACAAATTTTAATACCTATTAATTGATAATTAGGAGAGTCAATGCCTCTATGTATATTTGATTGTTAGTCTTATTAAATATTAGTGCAATGTGATCATTAAGTTTTTTATTTTATTTATTTATTTATTTTCCCAATTCCTGCTCAACAACACATAATTTTATACTTATAGTAAAGAAAAGTAAAGTTTAACAATTAAATTAATTAAAATTAAATTATCCATTAAATTGTTTACGTTTCACTATTATAATACCATTATACGCTCAATTACAAATTAATATTATAAATTATCATAAATTTTATAAAAAACTAGTTGCGTTGCTATTCAGTTGCTTAACATGTGATAGATAATTCCAAAGGAGAGGCGCCGGAGTCTTTTAAAAAAAGAAAACACATTCAATTCAGAAAAATGCATGAAATCTTTATTTGAATCGATAGTACGGTCCATGTAATTTAATGTTTGAAGATTATTTCATGCAAATATTTACCGCGACTACGCCTCAAATGGTCCATCCGCTTAGTCCAATTTTGGCATACTCTCAGGAATAAATGCTTCAATGTTGTCTTATAATGCGTCAATTGAAGCAGGCTTGTCTGTATAGACATGAGCTTTAACATAGCCCCACAAAAAATAGTCTAAAGGCGTTAAATCGCACGATCTAGCCGTCCAATTGACCGGTCCCGAACGTGAAATAAAATGTTCACCGAACTCGCCTCTCAATAAGTCCATTGTTACGCGTGCTGTGTGGCATGTGGCACCGTATTGTTGAAACCACTTTTTTAATGCAAGTCAAGCTCTTGCATTATGAGCAAAAAAAAGTTCGATATCATCTCACGGTAGTGCTCACCATTCACATTTACGTTACGATTCGCAGTATCTTTGAAAAAGTACGGTCCAATAATGCCACCAGCCCATAAACCACACCAAACTGTGACTTTTTCTGGATGCATTGGTAGCTTTTGCAATGCTTCTGCCTGATCTTCACTCCAAAATCGACAATTCTGCTTATTTACGTATCCCGAATAGCCGTTTCAGTGGGTCGATTAAACTGACCATAAAATGGAAGAAGCGCGCGATGAACTTTCTTAACAAATCACGCATTTTGATAATAAAATTCAATGATTTGCAAGCTTTGTTGGTATGTAAGACGATTCATGGTTAAATTATAGACCAAACTAAAGATGTTTAACAGTGAAACAAAACACGAAACGCGCGTGAGCTGTTTAAACCAGTGTTGCCAAAAAGATAATAGCTAAAAAATCACCCTTTAGGTAGTGTGTTGGCTTATTAGGCGTCAGGCCACGGTTTAAACTCTAGGTCCAACAAAACGAAATTCGAAAAAATAATTCTTCGGCGACTTCCTCTCAGCAAATTTCTGGCAAGAACTCTAAGAGTAAAATAAAATTGATATGATAAATTTCTCAAAAAAAATCTGTCGTTAAACTGTAGGTCCGCCACAGCATAAGTAGTAAGAGAAGCTAGGTCGTAACCCGGACTGAGCAGACCATTTATATAGATGTATATCAGTGTTGAAATATTCAGTACTTTAGTACTTTTTTCAGTACTTTTCCATTTCAAAAATACCGCAGTACCACCGCGACGTCTTCAACACCTTTTTATTATTATTTCATATTTTATGCCCTGCGCTTTTCAACGATTAATGCATTAGAAACGTAATACCAAATGTAGAATTAATCTTCAGTTCCAGTCCGCCAAACGTCCACGAAACATACGTTCGTTTTTAGAATACGAAAAGCAATGAGAACGCTTGCCGAACCGTAATGTAATTTCGGTAAGCATTTACATTTCTCTTCATATGCCAAAAACGAACGTAAGTTCCATTACGTTCCGTTGACGTTTGAATAAACCATGCTCTTACTTTTTGTTGCGTTCCAAATCAGTTATTTTTGTTTTGTATGTGAGGAACACGCATAAGTATTTTGTTTTTCTGTTCCGTTACGTACGTGTATTAAATATAAATAAATAAATAGTTTAGTTTTAGATGGAAGCCCATGGTTCAGACCCCATGTCAGACATCGCCAACAAAACAATAAACAATAACAAAGCAACGTGCGTGACGTGTTTTTTTTGCGCTCTGTATTAATTTGTGTTTTAAAGTGTTTTTATCCGCCTGATTTGGTTGCGTTGCGTCTCATTGTGATCGTCAGCTGCTGTATTATCATCGTACTGTGGAGTGGTGTTCGAGGTGTCTGCCTGAGTCGCCTAAAATTGGTTTTTATGAAATATTTTCTGATAAGGAGAATAAATATTTATCATAGTATCATCAATACGGATTGTTGCAGCTGTGAGAGTAACCTACCTACTAAATAATATATATTACAACACTGCATCTGTTTGGTTTGTGTATTAGATAATTCCTTTTAGTAGCGCCATCTACCCTTAAACCGTTTACCACCACCTAGCGAACATTTTATATCCAATCTCTGTATTATAATTTACCTTCAATCGTTAATATGGATTGTTTGAGCTCAAATTGCACTGGTACGGTAAATGACCGGATGATTTCATGTTGGTTGTGTTTAGGCAATTATCATTTAAAATGTACTGCACTCAAAGCACGTGATGCTGATGCGCTTCTGGATCCGGCAAAGTCCCTTCATTGGACAAGTTGTAAAAAAATTAACGTAGAATTTTATGAATTTTTTAAAAGCTACAAGAGTGAATTTGACCAACTTAATAAGGATTTTTTGTCTCTGCAATCTAAGCTTGCCAAATTTGGTGAATTATTTAATAGCTTTCCAAATTTGGATAAATATATTAATGATACTGATAGCAATTCTACTAGGGTAAAAAGAGGCGCAAATATGCTGCCTTTAGTTTCCACTGGGAATAACTTATCTGTGCCTTCTCCTATAAATTCAGTTACCATTAAGGATATTGGTTCAACGCCGTCTATATCATTGAATGCTGTAAGTTCCCGTCAACAAATTTCTCATACGGTCGATAATGGTTCTTCAAAGGTAATTTTGTCACCAAATAATGTTAATAATAATGAGGCAACAATGGGTAATCAAATTACTTACAAACCGCTGCAGGCTGTTCCACCAAGAAAAACTATTTTTGTGTCCAGGTTAGCAAGTGACACTTCATCGGATGATGTTGATCATTATATCAATTCTAAATATGGTCGTAAAATTGATGTTACAGTGCAGAAGTTTACATTTGCTGAACCCAGGACAATCTCATCATTTAAAATATCTACCTCATCTAACGATTTCAGTACGATCATTAATCCGAATTTCTGGCCGGAAAATACCCTGGTTCGTGAATATGTATACAGGGAGAAAAATAGAAGTAATAGAGTTGGTGTCCTTCCTCAAAGTGATCCAAAAAACTAAATTTTAATTACGTTAATACATTATCATTACTTTACCAAAATGTTCGTGGTCTAAGGACAAAACTGTCAAGCTTATATATGGAGAGTCTCGATTGTAATTATCACATTCTAGCATTTACTGAAACCTGGCTTAACAATTCGTTTTTAGATTCTGAAATACTATGTAGTAAATACAATATTTTCCGTCGTGTTCGTGGCTCTTATCGTGGTGGTGTTCTCATAGCCGTTTCCAGTCTCATTTCATCTGAACAGTTTGTGTTTAATTCATGGGCTGATATTGAACTTATTGCAGTTATTATAAGACTCATGAATAAAAGAATATTCGTTACGTGTTCATAGATTCCTCCATCATCCCCGCAATCATTATATATTCAACACGGTGAGGCAATTCGAACGGTAGCATGCTCTGCCAATGAAAATGATTTGCTTATAATCATGGGTGACTTTAATATTCCATCAGTATCTTGGAATTATGTAGCCGAGGATGGTTATTATGTTCAGGCCGCGAATAATGATATGTTTAATGACTTTTTCAATATTTTGTATGATATTAGTCTTTTTCAAATTAATGGTACACCTAATGATTTTTCTAAAATACTGGATCTAGTGTTCGTGAATGATAAGGAAGACTGTCATATTAACCGATGTGATCCATTAACTATTCCTGAAGATCGTTATCATCCTACACTTGAGTTGATTATATCTACGCCAGCTAACAATATCCTGTCTTCGTCGATCGTTAAAGATAGAGTTTTTTCGTTTGGACAAGCCAATTACTTTGCGCTGAATGAACTGATTCTGAGTATAAACTGGAATAATGTTTTGTCACTTTCAGTAAATTCATCAATAACTTTGGATAATACATTCGATATTTTTTATGATAAAATGTTATTTTTTATGGAGCAGTGCATTCCAAAACATATAAAAAGATCTTTACCGGGGCCGCCTTGGAATAACAACGAATTAAACCGTGCTAAAAATAGAAAGTCTAGATGTTATAGAAAGTATAAATTTTCTGGATCCAATTTAGATTACCTAAGATATTCAGTAAGCCGTGCATATTATACCAGACTGAATAAACAATTATACACTCTTTATCTGGCAAAGGCTAAAATTAATCTAAGACGTAATCCTAGGTCTTTCTATAAATTTATAAACTCAAAGACAAAATCTACATGCTTTCCAGCTTCAATGTCATATCGAAATAATGAATCTAGCGATATTTCAACTATAAGTAACATGTTTGCTGAATTTTTTTCCTGCACTTATTCTGACGAAAACTATGATGATAAAATGGAGTATCCTTATCCATTGATGGTTAAACATTCTATATCTATACCACTCTTTGATACACAAACTGTTGCAACTCATTTAAAAAAATTAAAATTTTCGCACAGTTGTGGTCCTGATAAAATTCCGGGCAGCATTTTAATTAATTGTGCTGATGCTTTAGCTCTCCCCCTAACTGTTCTGTTTAATTTATCAATTAAAAATGGATATGTCCCAAAAATTTGGAAGGATTCTTTTATAGTTCCATTGTTTAAATCTGGTGATAAATCTGATATAGAAAATTATAGGGGTATAGCGAAATTGAGTGTTATGCCCAAATTTTTTGAAAAATTGATTACTGATACACAGTGGTGTTGTGGTAATTTTTTTTTACAGGAACGCGTTCCGGTTCAGCAGAAAAAAACATTCCGGACTCCGGTTCACGGTTCGGAAAAACAATCCGGTTCGTTCAGGCTTTTGTTCGGGTTCGGTTCAAACCCTTGTTTATAAAAATACATATAAAAATTCGTCAAAAATTTTAATTTTAATTTTTTTTTTTCAAAACGTCAGCCAATTCTCGTCATCAGAAATCATCTTTAGTTCCGGAACGCGTTCCTGTCCAAAAAGGAAGTACCGGAACGACGTTCCGGAGCGTTCCGGCTCGACAACACCACTGCTGATACATTGTATTACCAAGTTTGTAATCTCATATCTCCATATCAGCATGGATTTCAAAAAGGATGTTCAACAACAACAAATTTACTTCATCTAACAACTGTCATAAATCGTGGATTTTTTAATAGAAGGCAAACAGATGTTATATATACCGACTTTTCAAAGGCCTTTGATAAAGTAAATCATAAGCTCCTATTAAAAAAATTACATTTGATTGGCTTTACGGATCCTGCTATTAAGTGGTTAAAATCATATTTATTGGATAGAACTCAATCGGTTTGTTTCAACAACGTTATATCAAAAAAATACATGCACGTTCTTGAGTACCACAGGGAAGTCATCTTGGACCTCTCCTTTTTTCTTTAGTTATAAATGATTTGCCTCAAGTTATAAAGTATTCGAATATTTTGATGTATGCGGATGATGTAAAGCTTTTTAAAACTTATGATAATCTTTTGGATCAACAGCATTTACAATTTGATATAAATTCGTTCTATGAATGGTGTGACGCCAATTCAATGCAGCTTAACTTCAGGAAATGTAAATTAATGCGCTTTTCGAGAACCAGTCCAATTATTGTGAATTATTTTATTGGTGGTTATGAGATTGAAGTTGTTAACCGTTTTTTGGATTTGGGTATTTTATTCGATCAGAAATTAAGCTTCATTTTTCATATAACGTGTACTGTAAATAAGGCCAGGGCTGCACTGGGTTATATAAAGCGATGGTCGAAGGAATTTAAGGATCCATACATCACAAAGGCACTTTATGTGTCGCTTGTTCGTCCAATTCTAGAATATGGTTCTATAATTTGGGATCCCATTTACCAAACACACTCCAATACAATTGAATCTGTGCAAAAACAATTTCTCCAATTTTGCCTACGTGGACTACATTTTGACCTCCGTAATTTGCCATCTTACTCTGCCCGATTAGCTCTTATTAAATTGCCAACATTGAAAAGCCGTAGAATTATGTTAAATGTTTCATTTATACTAAATGTTATAAAAGGAGATATATGCGCTGGATTCTTGATAAACGAAATTTCATTTAATATACCTCGACGTTTATCATGAAATTATTTACCACTGTCTATTCCAATGTTTAGAGCCAATTATCCTGATGCTGACCCGCTTAGAAGGATGTGTAACGAATTTAACCAATTTTTTGGACTTGTTGATTATTCATTAAATACGAATGCAGTGAAAAAATTATTAATTATTTCTTTGAACTCCTGATGTATTAATTCTTATACTACTTTATGTGCACACATTTGTCTACAATTTTTTTATTTTCTGTTTTAAATAAATCATAATTAAAAAATATTTTTAAAATTTTTGACCCATAATTTCTAATTAATTGTGTAAATGTAAATTTTTTCTTAAATGTATTATATATTTTTAAATGTCTGCAAGGATATAATCCATAGACTAAATAAATAAATAAATAAAAAAAGAAACGAAAAATGAAGAAAGTATTTCATCGGTGACCTCATTCTATCAAAAACTCTGAGAGTAAATAAAATTGCCATTAAAAAGTTTCTCAAAATCTGTCGTTCGGAGTCGACGTTAAACTGTAAGTCCCGTCACTCAAGTATAAAATTAAGGCACACAACATTAGTGGTGTGAGAAGTAAGGCCGTAAAACAAACAATGAAATGAAATGAAATTGTTATCAGCTTTGATATATGTATAAAGCTGTAAAAAATTTGTATCAATTGGCACTAGCAGCATATTTAGACAAGCTTTATTGAGTTCTTTATCATCTAATGGACAATTGTTAATATTCACTAACTTACCAGCTCCAATTTCTCATATACATTGGCATTTTAGCCGAGAATTAACCAGAGAAGCAAAACGTTTGGAATAGTACTCAATCGTTGCTATTCTAATGCCTGTATTTACTCTTTTCCTAACTATTTTAAATTCGACTTTTAATTCTGCCCTAAATCACTTTCACTTTTATTGTTCTGGCATAAAGCCGATGTTTTGCTGCAGATGATATAGTTTATGATATAATAGGGATTGTATCATCATATAGGCGTTTTATGACATTTTTCAATAATTGACACAGGCCGTTGTATTCATTGTATTGTTAGAAGAACATACAACAGTGTATTAGTGTTTTCACACCAAAAGTTAAAACCTGATTTTAGCATTAAAACCATAATCAGCTGATTTTGCGTTCACACTGCAAACTTTCTTAAATCGGGTTTTAACTTTCATACATACATTCATGACGGAACAGAAATGTTTTTGTTTAAGAAAAAACAAAAAATATGAAAAATTAAGAAATAATATTAATATTATTGTTAAAATATTGTTATTTATTATGTATTGTTGTAGCATTCATTATTTGAAATTTTACATTTTTATTCAACCGGCTTTCTATGTTTTTACATTTGTATTGTTTTTATTTTGTTTTTATTTAATTTTTATCAGCTGTTTTTACCATTTCAGAGCTGGTAGCTCTGATTTAGTACATAAAACAAGGTTGTATTTCATAAAATCAACTTAAAACCAATTCAAAAAAGGTTTGAAGTTGATTTTAACACAATAATTTTGTATGGTAAAAGCAGGTTTTATTTTTCATTTTAACGTTAAAACCAACTTTTGCGTTAAAACCACTCGGTGTGAAAACACTATATGATTGTTGTTGATAATTTTCATATAAAAATCCGATACACTTATACACATTTTTTTCATATGTTTTTGCTTACGGGCTATCAAATTGTTTGAATGCCACGAAATACACAATACAGCATAGCATTAAGCGTTCACAAACAAACAAATGTACTCAATACAACATACACGATACAAAGTTCTGAGAATTGGCCAATTATTTTCATATGTTTTTGTAAGTTGTATTGGTTTCGTGGTATCAGTTTATGTAAATGCTAGTTATCAAGAAGAAGAACATGAATACAAAATATTTTCTATGTGATTTGAGTCAACAATTAAAATTTCAAAATTATATTTTTAACACAATAATTTTGTATGGTAAAAGCAGGTTTTATTTTTCATTTTAACGTTAAAACCAACTTTTGCGTTAAAACCACTCGGTGTGAAAACACTATATGATTGTTGTTGATAATTTTCATATAAAAATCCGATACACTTATACACATTTTTTTCATATGTTTTTGGAAGTTGTATTGGTTTCGCGCTATCAAACTGTGTGAATGAAAAAAATGTATATGTGTTGGTTACGGGCTATCAAATTGTTTGAATGCCACGAAATACACAATACAGCATAGCATTAAGCGTTCACAAACAAACAAATGTACTCAATACAACATACACGACACAAAGTTGTGTGAATTGCCCAATTATTTTCATATGTTTTGGTAAGTTGTATTGGTTTCGTGGTATCAGTTTATGTAAATGCTAGTTATCAAGAAGAAGAACATGAATACAAAATATTTTCTATGTGATTTGAGTCAACAATTAAAATTTCAAAATTATATTTTTCGCACAAATAATGAATTAATTTTTTTTCCGTAATATGTTTCATTTTGTTGCTTGAAAATCAAATTATGAATACTGGCCTTCTTCTTCTTATCGTTTTTTGACGTTTGGAATACTAAATACACAATACAGCATAGCACTGAGCGTTCACAAATAAAAATTGTATTTAATACAACATACACGATACAAAGTCGTGTAAATTGGCCAAATGATACTTGATCATCAGCCGAAGGCATACAGAACAGTGTTGCAAAATTTGAAATGGTACTGAACTATAACTCAAAAAGTACTTTTTTGCATCAATTGTTGTTTGTAAATTGGTAAATATAGCCCTTCCATCAGGATAATGTCCTAACTTCTCACACCATTTGAGACTGGCGGGACCTTCTGATTTTTAAGAAACTTTATCGTTGTAATTTTATTTCGGTTTAGAGTTTTTGTTAGAAGGAAGTCGCCGGAGATATATTTTTTATATTTCGTTTTGATGGAGATGTCTGACATCGGGTTTCAACCGTGAGATCACCTCTAGTAAGCCAGCACATTATCCACTAGACTATTTATATTTATTACACATACAGGACAAAAACAGCTGATTCGGAACGTAACAAAACATAAAAGCCCCGTTTAGTCAAACGTCAATGGAACGTAATGTAACATAATTTCTTTTTTATCATATGAAGAGCAATGCAAATACTTACCAATAATACATTACGGTTTGGCAAGCGTTTTAATTGCTTTTCGTATTCAAACAACGTACATACGTTCCGTTGACGTTTGGTTAACCGGAGTTAAAGATTAATTCCACCTTTAGCATTACGTTGAACATGTTGTTAATCCATTAATAGTTGAAAACCACAAGACATATATTATGTAATAATAATAAAAGGTACTGAAAGCGTCGCGAGGGTATTGCGGTATTTTTGAAATGAAAAAGTTCTGAATTTTGCAATAGTGATGAGCCCAATCGATCTGTGAAACACCCTAAACATTTCGAGCATAATGTAATTGACATTTTTAAAATCATGATGGCAAACTAAAATTTTTGACGGAGAAATAATAATATAATATAATAAATTAGTAGTATGTTAAAAATAATAAATCTTCTTTTGAAGAAAGAGGTGCAGATATTTGATCAAGTAGTATTATATTCGACACCAACCAAAAAGAAATCAAGTGAAGTACTATGATTAATGTATGATGCTTTGAATTCACTGTGTTAGTATGATTTAATACAAGAGCCATCAAACAGTCAATTAATTGGTCAATTCACGCGACTTTGTATCGTGTATGTTGTATTGAATACACTTGGTTGTTTGTGAACTCTGCATTGTATATTTTGTATTCCAAATGTCTTCTTCTGTAATTTTTGGCATTCAAACAATTTGATAGCACGAAACCAATACAACTTTTTAAAAACATATGAAAAAATGTGTATAAGTGTATCGGATTTTTATATGAAAATTATCAACAACAAGCATACACTGTTGTATATTCGATACAACAATACACTCAATACAACGATACAACGGCTTGTATGAATTATCCAAATATTGATTGCTACAGAATATTTGAGTTAAAATCGTCTGCTGTAATAACCTCATTGCATGCAGTAGCTAGTGTTGCATGGATTAAAATAAAATTCTTCTCATTGGCCTGTAGTAAATAAAATCGTAATAATAATAAAAATAAATTAAATTACAGTTTTATACATCTATTTTAGAGTTTAGACTCTGGGCATTAACAAATATGGATAATTTTGAAACATTTTTTTCTACCTATCTAGAGTCCCAATTATGTTCATTGTCGTGTCTTTGAAAATGATTCCTGCGGTAGAGAAATTATTTAATTACTCAGTAGTGCCATAAAAGTCCCAAACGGCAACGCTAGAAATATAGAATTTTATTCAATTAGTTTGATAACGGCGAATGTTGGTTTCGATTAAACAATTAATGATTGTATATTAAATTTGTCGTTGTTAGGAATTGAAAACCAGAATTAGGATATTTTTTCCATATATATTGAATTTGTCCCACCAAATTATAGCATTTCAGAGCAATCTCAGAGGCCTTCTTCATACTTGCCAAAGTGGAGTAAAACGGATGAGTTCTTGACGGCCAGATATCGGTGTTTGAAATCGATTTCGGACATTATTGAAAGTCTCAATTTAATCGAATCTACTGCAGGAAATAATCTGATCACACAGTTTTTTAATATGTATCTTAGAGCCGACTTCACCAATGACGGTCTGATTCAGAGAGCAGCAATGAGTATTCAAAAAGATGAGTAGATTCGAATCATACTCATAATTTCAGATACTTATACGCATTCATGCTTATTTTAATATCATACTCATATTCATAGTCTGAAGTACTCATCGTACTCATACTTAACAATACGCATGGTGTTGTTGATTTCAACTTTCCATGACTCAACATTTACAAGAATCATAAATCACTCAAATCATTTAAATATTTTTTTAAATTTATGAATCTGAATGAGTAGGCATATGAATCAAACATATTTCGAGTGGTATGAGTTCGATGTCAACGTTATACTCATTGCAACCTGCACTTATAAATTAATGTTGTAGTGAGTACGAATGAATCAGAGTAGTTGAATTTTAATACGGTTGACTCACTCATACTCAAAAATTCATGAGTACTTATGAGTAGCAAAAAAAAACGATTTATTGCTTATCTCTGGTCTGATTGTGAGACAATTTTGGTATGTTCTATCTTTTGTACCTCTTACCAAGTTAAAATATACACATCTTTTTATGTTATAGACTTTAGTTTCAAAGTTACCCCCCCGAGTTTCTTCCTGGCTTCGAAATATTTCAGTCTGTGACCAAAAACTTCTGCGCTGTTTCCCAAATCAATTCTTGACTCATTTGTATACCATAAAATATTTTCTTTCTAAAAAAGTATAAATCGTCCAGATTACTTCATTAATTTTTGTTACTAAGTCTCTTAGCGAAGCACTTCCCAAAATCATAGAGTCCTTAGGTACAGCAGAATTAAATTCAACCTATTACACTATGAGACAAAATAAAAAAAAAACATTAAATACACCCAGCTAATGAGTTGTAAGTTTTGGTAAGTAGAACTCAAAAATATTTTTTTTATATTTCTTGAACCCTCCAAACTAGTCTTATTTGACAAAACCCTTTTTTTTACTTTACGCACAAGTTTATTGATTACACAAACATTTCTGAACCGATGTCCAAAATCTAAACCTTATTAGAAAGGAGAGGGATGGGAGAGGGATGGGAACGATATACATATATGTAAATATTATTTGACTTAATATGCTATGGGGTTTGATGAGGTAAACTTGACAAATGCTAATTTTTTTCATATTTTTTCAAGTTTGTCCGTTCACAGTAGGAAATTTTAATTAAAAAATATGAAATAAGTGATGCCACTCTGAAAGTGTATTATCTTGTGAAGAGATTGACACTTCGTATGATCAAATCGGACAAAAATTAACCTAGTTATTATATAAAGAGTCTAACAGTCGAGTTATAGTTTTCATATACGAGTATATATATTTTTTCAAATGAACTTTTAGTTCAAAAATTTTCAGAATTTTTCAAGGATCTTTTCACATTTGAGCGATAGCTAGAAGTTGGACAATGTTTGCGCATAGAGAAATAATAATAGTTGCAGAAAACACAAATATTAGCCGACTTCTGGTGGTCGTTCAAATGCGAAATTGACACATTGTGCGATAAACAACCAAGATCCATCAAAACTTTTGAACATTTTTGAGCGGAACGTTCATTTGATAAGATAAGATATACAAAAAATATAGCAAAATTCATAACTTATAAGTTTGAATCATATATTTATGTATACCGTTTTAAAGGCTAATTTCTCACCTTTCTAAAAAACTTTGGATTTTTAAAATAGATTGAAATATGTTTGAGTAGTTAATAATTTTGGGTGTAAAGATCAAAAAATAGTTTTGGAGGGTTCGAGGAATAAAAAAAAGTATTTTTGACTCCTACTCAACCTAGTGAACAGCTTAGATTATGTAGTTATCCGGGTGTATTTTCACTGTCGCACCGTGTTATCAATGTATTAGAATTTAGCTAATAAAATAAAAAAACTATATATCACATTGAAGTATCGACGTGTAAGACCAACTAAAGCAAATTCTTTTGCGATCGGATTTTTTTTTGCCATCTCTCAAAAGGGAATATTAAGACCATTTTTCTACTTATCACACAGTATGAATTGGCAAAATTTCAATTCATTTTGTATTAAAATTTGTTCGATAACTGCCTATTACAAATTTATTAAAAAATATTTCCTATTCACATTAATTTTTAATTGTCATGCCTGAATTTTGCTTTGTATTTCTTTCAATTTTTTTTTACTATAAAAGAGTTCATTTGCACTGAATGCTTTCAGTGTTTTTACGTTTTCTATGCTGATGACATGGCTTTGATACTTTATCTCATACTCACACCTGTGGTGAAATTTATTCTCGCATTAGTTCTACTTGTATATCTTTTGTTACAGAGTATAAATTACTTCACCAAATAATCGTGTTGATCAAAGTTAATTATGGTACATTGTGATATTTTATGTTTGGAATGGTATGTTTTAAAACAGATGGTCTTGTGTCAATATAATACAATAGTTTTAAATAATGTAATCAAATTGTTAATTAATTTTCTTTTTACAATATCGTTTTTAATACAATGTTTTATGATATGTCAAAATAATGTCCGTAGTTTTAGTGCCTAATAGGAGTTAGTTTAGTTGAAACACAAAATTGTCCCGCAGTAGTGATGAAATATTATTTCCTTATATTTATTTAATTTTTTATATATTCATATTATATTAAATTTTATATTTTATTCATACCTATTAAATAATGATTAATAATCGTAATGATTAGTAATTTGATTACTTTTTTGGAATAGTGAAATAATGATTACAATTACGATTATTTTTGGTTAAAATAGTTAATAATTGATTACGATTACAAAATAATCAAAAAATAATCACGATTAGTCTACTTATCAAAAAGAATCAAAAGTAATCTAATTGTTTTCAATGATTCTTTTTCTTTATTTTCAATAAATGAAAAATTCATGCTTTCTACAATTTATTCGAAACAGTTGAATTTTAGTTTTATATACACTGCCCGTCATAACTATAACTGCACACCTATTAATGTTAATATTTCAGCTCGTACAGCTTGTAAGGGATTTAGTTTTTTAGTATAAGATAAAATAGACGAAAACTTACATTATATAATAAAAATAAATTATTTGTTCACTTAAGTTTCATAAATATAATTAATTTTAACAAAAACAGCTGTTTCATAACTATAACCGCACTTTAACAAATTTAACAAAATTATAAATTAAACAAAAAAAAAATATATATTTAATAATATTTTCTATTGGGTTTTGATCCGGAGAACAGGCGGGCCAGTCAATCACTTCTATGTTTTTTGATTTAAGTCATTCAATCGTCTGGCGACTTTTGTATACTGACGCGTTGTCTTGCTGAAAAATGAAAGTTTTTCAGCCTGGGCTTCCAAGAAAAGCATCAGTTTTTCATTCAGAATGCCTATGTATTCTCCGGAATTCATTCGAGTGCTCGGAAAGGCCAAATCAAGCATTGCATAGCTGCAAAAGGCTCCCCATACCATTAAGGAAATGCCACCGAAATTTCGTTTAGAAAAATATCGTGGTTCCTTTCGCAGATCCCTCCAATATGCACTGAAACCATCTGGACCGTCAAGATAAAATTTTTTCTCGTCTGAAAAAATCACCCAAAAGAGAAGAGAATCAATTAAATATGTACATACATAAAAAAATAAAAATATTTACTTACCTGACTCCAGTTTGTTTGCAAATTTTTCCTTGCGAATTCCATCCGGGCTGTCTTGTGGCGCGTGAGTAATCTTAGCATAGTCATTAGCGATTGTCTGGTTATTGTTCCGGATTCTTTTAGCACTCTTCTTATTGTGGAATTTGAAAGGCTTTTCATAGAATTGCTTGCGCCTTTAACAATTCTGAGTCGATCTTTTTCAGATAACTTTCTTTTTGGTCCGCCGGTCTTATTTTTGGCATACTGCCTCTGGTTTTTGACAAAATTTCTTACCACTATGTCCGATCGACCTAGTTTTCTACCGATCTCCACCTTTTCCAAAAAGGCCAAAATTTTTCCTTTTTCGACATCTGTAAGATATGTTCCCCTTGGCATTTTATTTTAATTGAAATAAAACGTTAACTTGCCAACAAAAAATTTCCATTTTTTACGCATTTATAATTTATTTTGAATTTAAACGCGATGCGGTTATAGTTATAGAAATACATTAATTGTTGTGGATTTACCAATTCAAAGAGTAACTGACAACTTTTTTGTTTGAATAAAACTACCGTTATAATGCTGTAATATACCGTAAACCCTTTCATGAAAAATTTCCTTTTATTTTTTGTATTTATTTTAATAAAATCAGAAACAATATCAATTAAAACACAAATTGAACAAACCAAATATTATAGATATAAATAATAACAGAAAATATACATTTGATGAAACACTACAAAAAATAAATAACATCATGTAGCACTTGAAAAGTAAAGCACGTCCTCTCGTCTCAATCACAATTTTATTAATGACGCTTCTTTCTTTTACATATCAAAATCAAACTTCTGTATGTTTATTATCTACATACGTTACAATATGAAAGAAGAACAGAGACAAATATATATAATATACCAAATATTTCATAACGACTGCGTATACGTAAATAAAAACCGTTATCAATTCGAGAAATATAGTATAGAGATATACAATAACTAGTACAGTATAAACAAAATATATTAAGGCAAGGAATATATTACTACAATCATACAATTACACATTTGCCTTCATTAACACTAATTAATTTGGCTTGGCGAAAAGAAAACATTCGTTCCACTGTACTTTTTAAAATGTTCAATATGCTTGAATTGCAAATGTTTAATGAAGTTGGAAATCACTTCACCGCTTCCTCTTGTCATGCGATGACATACAACACACTTAGCACATCTTGTCTCATCTGAAATATGCAATGTTTTTTAAGTGCCGCGGCCACGATCAAATTTAACTGATCAAATTTTGCATATGTGATGGTAATACTTGTTTGGCTCAGCACAGCAACACATCAAATTTCAGCATTCAAATCACAGGAAAGCGTCTTTGGATGAAAGAATGGTTGAAGAAAAGGGATGAATTTACGCACGAAAATTCTCTCAATGAATTCAAGATAAGTTCTCCAAATGATTTTCGAAACTTTTAAGGATGGATGAAGACACATATGAGGAACTTTTAAATTTGGTTGGCCCAAAAATTTAAAAACAAAATACTCAAATGCGTGATGCCATCTCTTCGAATCAACGTCTATCTATAACATTGCGTTTTCTTGCTACAGGCAATTCTTTTTCTGATTTAAAATTTGTTAGCGCTATTTCGGAACGGGCCGCAATTGGTCGCATTGTTATGGAAACTTGTGAAGAAATAAACAAGATATTAAAATATATAATATAAAGTTAATTAAAACAAATTATTAATGGACTTAATTTTTTCGGTTTATAATTAAAATAATTTTTATTAAACAAATAAAGTTCATAAAAATAAAATAAATAAATAACTTCATAGAATTCATAAATAACAACAAGACTAAGTTAAAAATACCTTAAAAATATTACAAAATTCAATCTTAATCAATAAATAAAATAGTATCGCAAAATGCAGCCTTACATATATAAAAAAAATTAAAATGAACTATTTACATACAAATAGGGATATTCTGACTGAAAAGACGCAAAATATTCTGTAATTGCACTCTCTGGCTCTATCTGTTTCATTTGTGGGGTCATTAATGATAGTGGTATTTGGGGCAGTTGTGGGGTCATTAATGGTAGTGGTACTTGAGTCGGTTGCGGACTAAATGTATATGGATGGGCTATAATCGATGGTGTTGGCGTTAAGCTATATTCACTGCTTGGAGTACGGCATAAAATATTAAGCTGCATACAATTCCTATGCAGAGTTACCATTCATCCCTCTAAAAGTATATCTTTTATGAATTTTTCCGCATATATCCTTTGAGTGGGATTCATTTTCCTTAAATTTACACGCCCAGCTTCCAGCAACCTGGTCGTATTGGTCCGGCGGCTGTTGGAGGCGTTTTGCTGCCAAACTTATCAGCTTTTTTCGTTTCTTGGGCTTTTGGTAATTCTGAAAAAAAAGTTTTACTTGGTTGATTATACCCAAATGAAAATATAATGCATGTCGTATATATTGTATATCTATTTACAGCTTCCTACAAACGAAGATCAATGGGAAAAACATGCTGCACATTGCAATAAAAAACCACCGAACTCTGGGTCGTTCTATTTTAACTACAAAAAGTTCTTTAGCATTGTTCTAATGGCAATAGTGGATGCAAACTATGAATTCATTATGGTCGATGTTGGCACAAACGGAAGAGCACTATCTGAAGATGAATTAAATTTACCAAAACCATGCCCGTTACCATCCAGCCATAATTAAATGCCTTTTGTTTTTGTAAGCCAAATAGGGCTTACCGCGGAACAGCGTATTTTTAATTATCGCTTAAGCCGTGCCCGACGAATTGTTGAAAATGCCTTTGGTATACTAGTTTCTCGATTTAGAGTTATACAAGGAGCTATTGAGCTTTCTCTCGAAAAAGTTCAAAAGATTGTATTAACTTGTTGTGCCATTTACACAATTTCTTAAGAAGAACAAAGTCTAATGAATGTATTACAGTAGGCGCAGTTGCTAGTGAGAACTTGATAGAAGGAAGTATAACAGAAGGTTTATGGAGAGAAGATTGCCCTTCTACATCATTGCAAAGCACTCACTGCCGAAGTTCTACAATCACAACAGCTAAATTAATTAGGTACCAATTTTGTAACTATTTTAACAATGATGGTCAAGTGTCTTGGCAAAAGCAACAAATTGAACTGTAATTACATTGTATCATTATTTATTTGTAAGATCTACGCACAAAGAAATACATATCGAAAAGTAATTTTTAGGGAGACTATTTTGGAACAAAAATCATTTTCTATTTTAAAAGATTTGCTATAGGGTATGTCACTTCACTAATAAAATTACGATAGGGAAATTGCTCTTACCATTTCATATCCTTCATCCATAGTTGATTGGGATGTACATGGCTGCTCGTTATCCCTCAGGAAATCCATTTCCGAAAAATAGTACAAATTAGGTTCCGCTTCTTCGTAATTTGCTCCAACACCACTTGTTTTGTAAACTGTCAATCCTTTTTAGTTCTTTTCTATACGCAGTACGTAGACAGTTTATTTTTTGCACCTCATCTTTTTTTTTCCGCATTTGGGAATTTTTCTTTATATTTATTTAATAAAATTTTGTACCGCGCATTTTTTTCTACTCTATTGCTATATGCTTTTGATTTTACCTGCCATAAAGCAGGCAAATTGCGATATACTTCCATAAATTCTAAAATAAAAATTAGACTTTCAGAACACCAGCGAAAAAAGACTGACGTTGCTCCTACGAAATCTGCAGAAAAAAATCACATCAAATTTGCTTCCAATTTCTGCGGAGCAGGTAGCGAAAATCAAAAGTATTTTGATATTCTTCAAATTCTTCTCAGTCTGTACGTCTGAGGACAGTTTTCTGTACGTGTGAGTACAGTTTTACCAATACAATCGCAAAAATGGCAGATTGACCAGTTTTGTTTGATCGTGGCTGTGCTACTTTATAAATATATACTAAACTTCAACTAATTAGTAGAGTAGCTAAAGATCTCACTGTTTCTACTTCCGTATAAAATTCGTTTTTAAAAATTGTTTTATGGAAATTCAAACACATTTGTTAAACAGATTCTTCAGATGCAGATTCAATCAGAGTTGTATTTTCCTTTCACTTGAAGAAGGTTTAAAGTTTGGATCCTTAAAATTATCATCTGACGAAGGATCGCTCTCGGATATATTTTCCGACATTTCGAAATCTAGTCCAGTAGGTAGTGTGTTCGCTTATTAGACGTAAAGCCCGGGTTCCAGCCCCAGGCCAGATATCAAAACGAAATATAAAAAAATGTTTCTTTGGCAACTTCCTCTCAGCAGATTTCTGTCAAAAACTCTGTGCAAATAAACTTGCGATGAAAAAGTTTCTCAAAAATCTGTCGTTCGGAGTCGACGTTAAACTGTAGGTCCCGCCTACTTGTGGCTTCAACTCTCTTTATGTTGTCTTATCTAAGTTCCCCGAGAGTTGTCCGAACAGTAAAATTGTTGTTGCTGGTGATTTCAATGTTCACAACCCCTCTTGGCATCACCATTCAAGCCATAAAATTCCAGGAGGACAATATGTTGAATTATTCATCTCGCACAACTACCTTTCGCAATTGGTGAAATAACCAACTCACATATCTTATGTTGAAGGGCAGCATAATAACATCCACGACCTTTTCCTAACTTTACATTCTGAAAAGTATGAAGTAAAATTTCTTACATCATTCGGAAGTAAGGATCCCTGCAACAGTACAGCCTCCTTTTCGCTCTCAAGACTTCATGCCATTTCACTACAAGGTACTAATCGGTGCCTTTTCATGTACGGAATGGCACGTTGGGCTCAGCTCAACAACTTTGTTTCTTCGATCATAATACTGATGCCACGGCAAAAATGGTTGAAAAGATAATATGGCTTGGAATGAGTTTCATCCCTTGGAAGAGGATTGTGAATTAAGACTAGAAACAAATCTTGGTTTAATAAGACGTGGGAACTTGGAGTCATACTCATATAGGAAGTATTCAGAAATTGGAGCAATAATATCAGCGCATATACTGATTCCCTTAACAAGTTGGCGAGTAGGCGCTTTTGTGGTAATGCCCCTTCTTCTCCTAAGGGAAGTAAAAGCTTTTGGTCTTTCATTAAAAGGATAAGGAATAATGCTGGTTAAATTCTACTCTTATAGTGAATGATCCCCTCAGTTCCATCGAAGCGGCTAGGTATGACGCCCTTGATGACGGTATTAGGAGCGAGCCCGAAAAGGTTCTAATTATGTTATACCGGAAAATGGATATGAATAGGCGACACAGACAGTATTCTGGCACTTTTGCTGGCTGAAAAGGTTGTCGGGTTAATACTGCCATTGCCCCGTACCCGTTAAAATTATGGCAAGTCTGTCGGTGCAGCCCTGATTTCGTGCCGTTGAGTTGGTGTTAAAGGACCAGATGGTATGCTTCTGAACACGTATCCCCATGAGATTATGTGTCAACCCTAGCGTGGCCTCCCTGCTTAAGTATAGATAACCATGTCATTCGTGACGACTACAACGATGAATTAGGATAATGACCGGTAGTTGGGGGCCGAATATGATTACTAACATAAATAAATCTGCTAATAAAACGACGAATTCAGCTGAGTGAATACTTTAAGAGCTGAACGCTGAGATGAAAACTGTGAACGCAGAGCTCAAGGATACCGACATCTCCAGTGAGGAATCGGGATATGAACCCATTGGACAAAGTGCGAGGACTTTAAGACCCCCGTAGATGAAAAATCTTGAATTCTATCTGAATTGATAGCGTCAACAAGTGAGGTTTTTGGTCATCTTTTGGACCAAATTAGGAGTTTGATTGATATGCTGGGGGATGGCAAAAGGAGATCAACAAACTAACCGATGAGGAGCGCGGGTCTATTAAGACCCTATACGACCTGAATGCGGATGAGTTACAGGGGCAGACTACCAATGAAAAGTGTTACACAAATATAGCCTTCTACGATTGTAATTCTATTTAATTTTATTCGATTTGGGTTCTTAGTCAGTAAGGAATTTGTCCATTGACAATAAATAAATAAAGTGAGGAACTAAGAAGCAAAGACAAGACAGGAGAAAACTGTTGAGGTTTCTGAAGTTATGGGGAGAACTCTAAATCCTGCATCAGAAGTTTTAGCGAAGAAGGACGCTCGGGGACGACTTTAAGCCGGCAGGAAAACGCTAGGGGAGCGACTGAAGAACCTGAGTGGAAAAAAGTTACGAAGAAGAAAAGGAAGGAAAAGAAACCGCAGGGAATGATACATTGTATGCCGACATTCAGGAGAACGTGACCAAAATTAGGAGAACTAGTAGCACACGGAGCACCTTAGAGGAGCCATAGGAGATCTCTTCAGTGAATGTGCGTCTGTCCACACTCTAAAGAAAAGGAGGACGATTGAAATATAGGACATCGATAAGGTTACGGAGAAGGAGAGTATAAATAATGCTATTCAAAACATTCCAAGTCTCGAGGGTTTCGATAAACCCGACATAGTTGGTCTTAAGAAAGCATACGGTGGGACGCAAAAGGCCTGAAGGGAGGTAATACATATGAAGATCGGCTGGGTGATATGTAGGATACGCGAAAGGAATATTCAGACGAACTGCTTCTGATGCTTGCAATATGGAGATGTAGCCCATCGGTGCAGGAGTAAGGTTGACCGTTTAGGAGCATGCCACTAGTGTGGACAGAAGGGTCAGATTACTAAGAATTGCGACCAGGAAATACTCTGTATGTTCTGCTAAGCGGACAACCCGAAATGAGCTAAACATATCGCAGGGAGCGGAAAGTGTTCGCAGTTTCTAAGCTCTATTAATTCGGGTTTAAGGAGATAAGGATAATACAGATTAATTTGAATCATTGTGTAGCAGTCCAGGGTCTATTAATCGGAAGGCTGAAAGAGGAGAAATACTTCGATCACGGACAAATCTACAATTGCAGCTTTATGGATTTGTGGTTCATTACCCTTCCAACGAATCTATACGCCGGACACTTGTTTAGTAATGGCCAGGGTAAAGCGAATTGTCATCTATAGCTGTTATGCGCCCCCGAGGTGGTCGATGTTAGAATTCCAGCAAATGCTAGAAACACATCAGCGACTAAACACCCGCGAGAGAACATTTAGAAGAGCTGGATCAAGTTCGATGATAGATTTATCGTTTATGAGTGACAACCTAGTTTCGTGGACCGCGTGGAAACTAACTAACTTCACGAATATCGTATCAACTCAATACGCATGCACATTCATTGTTGGCTAAGTGACGACTAAATGAAATGTATTTTATTTTTATTTTAACAAGCAACCTATTACCATCGGCTGCCCCGCATGCCCAGTTGGCAGTGTGCTAAACTTTAAGTGTCGAGGCTATGGGTATGATACCCACTGTGTTTGTGATTGTCTGATTGCTTCTCTGACATTATATGCGATTACTTACAAATAGAACTTACTTAGATGCTAGAAATCTCATTGTTATGCATAGGGAAAATGGCAAATCCTTGCGGGTAATTTCTAAAACTGTTGGACACTCAAAGTCTAGTGTGTAAACGGTATTAAGAAATTATAAAAAGAATAAGAGTATAAATAATAAGAAGTTGTCGACCTCCAAATGAAGTTGGGAAAAATCCGAGGACAAAGCCCGTTGATATTACGAAAGACATGGAAAAAAATTCTATTGCCAGTCTACACCAAGAAACAGTACGAAGCGTATTAAGAAGTATTGGTTACAATAGTCGAGTGCCCCGGAAAAAGCCATTCATAAGCGATGTTAATAAAGCCATACATAATTGGCCATTACAACCGGGATTACGGCCTAGCTTCTCACACCACTCATGTTGTGTACCTTAATTTTATACTTGAGTGGCGGGCCCGATTTCGAACGACAGATTTTTTTTGAGAAACTTTTTAATGCCGGGTTTATTTACACTCAGAGTTTTTGCCAGAAATCTGCTGAGAGAAAGTCGTCGAAGGAATATTTTTTTTTTCATATTGCGTTTTAATGTCTGGCCTGGGGCTCGAACCCGCGCGTTATGTCTAATAAGCGAACACAATACCTACTACACTACAGCGACTACGCATGTAAATAACTGCGAAAAATTCTGAATAAATGTAGTTTTTAGCGACGAAAGTAAATTCAACTTATTTGGATACGATGGGAAACAAAAAGTTTGGCGAAAAAAGAATCAAGATCTGCAATCTAAGAACTTAATGGCCACAGTAAAACATGGTGGCGGCTCTGTTATGTTGTGGGGTTGTATGTCGTATTATTTAATTTTATATACTCTAAGAGTTTTTGCCTGAGGTAGTACATACGTACATACATAATTGGCCATTACAACCCTTCAGTCAGGATTACGGCCTAGCTTCTCATACCACTCATGCTGTGTGCCTTAATTTTATAGTAGAGATGTCTGAAATGGGTTTTGAACCGAGGCCTCACATCCAATTAGCCAACACACTACCTATTAGACTGCGGATGATTTCTTTCATTCATCCTTAAATTTACATTAACTTAATATTTCTTGTCTTGAAATAAATTATTTCATATTTTGCCATTTATAGTCACATTATTTGTTTCATACTCGAACATTTTCAATATTTTGCTATAAAAGAGTGAATTTGCTTCGAATGCATTCAGTGCGTTTTCGTTTCATATCGTGATAAAATGGATGTGTTTCCACATTTTGTTATTCCTGCGTTTATTTTGATTGTAATAATAGAGATCTGCCTTGTAATGGCAATAGGGATGGTTCTGAATATTTGGCTAAAGTTTTAGGGAGCGTGCGTGTTCAAATGTAATTATGTTTATAGTATTGCGTGTAAATATGTCTGGTCAAGTCAAGTATTGATACATTTTATTCTTTCAAGTTGTAAGATTTTTCGTTTTAAAATAGTTTTTTTTATAAGTTTTATTTATTATTAACATTAAGAGATTAACCGTAATCAACACCTATTACTTGCTAATTACGAGTTACTTTCGTTAAAACTCAAAAGTGAGTTACGAAGATGGAACTCTGAATTAACTTTGAATAAGTATTACTGCAAGACCTACAATAACTTTTTAAATTTGGTATCTTAATAACACAAAGCATAGTAGTATTGAATTAACCCAATCTTAATTTTAGGTGAACTTAGGAAGTACGTAGGTGATTGCAAAGTTCTGTAAACAATCCTCTGGTGTACTCTAAAGATGTGTTGGAAACCGAGTGCCTGTTATAGTACAACATTAGTAGAAATATATCCGTTATAATTTAGGATTCCAATAATTTTTTTTTAATTTTTCTAAATAGTTTTTTATATACAAAAAAATAAAAAAAAACTATTTAAAAAATATGGCAGTGACGTAGCAATGTCGTTAACATTTGCCAAATTAAACAAGTTTTTTTAAAACGCAGTGGCAACGACAGACTTGATTTTTTTTAGTTGTTTTTGCTCATTTTGTTTATATTTGAAGTTGCCATATAGAAAATAATGTATAATATGGCAAATTAACTTTAAAAGTTACATGTAGAATGATCTTACCTTTTGCTTAACGCTCACTTCTATCTTATTGTTCACTTAGGAAATGAGGAACAATTTATCTAACCGTTAAAATCCTGGCTTAAGTTAACTGCAAGTTGAAATAATGTCCCTTATTATGATTAAATTTTTTTTAGTTGATAATTACAGGATGTTAATACATCATTGACTATTTTCAACGTTGGATGATAGTAATATTTAGGTAAAGTTACATGCCCAGAATTAATGACGGTGGCATTATTAAGATAATTTACAAATTCCAAACCAAATATTTTCCCATAGTCATAACAAACCAATGTAATCTGGTAAAAAAGAAGAAGTCATCATTGCAATTTTTATTCCTTATTAGAAATTAATTAGCACATCAGGTACATACATACATATATCACTGAAATTGAAGAAAGGCTAATACTATGTTCACACATGGACTCTTATTGCGTAAATCACAATAAACGCCATTATTGAGGTCAATATTTCGTATAAAATTTCAATTAATTATTGCGCAATAAATACGCAAATTGTTAAAATATTGATTAAAACTTAAAATACAGCACTGTCATAAGTACGTTCAGTGAGCATATTACAGTTTACCGAACACTTTCTGTTGACATTTGACAATTCAAATGTCTTGAAACAACCAGTGCTTGGTTTATCAGCTGTCAAATAAATATTACTTATTTTATATTTGAACACTTAAAATATTGTACTCAAATAATCGAATATTGGCCCAATTAAAGTGCATGTCTGAACATAGTATAAAGTCCATAACTACAAGAATAGTATGATTCTCATTTGCAAGTTTTGCTACTGACTTAATAAAGGGTGATATTTTAAGAGCTATAGGAAAATTAAAAAAAAAACATAAAATTCAGAAGAATGCATGAAGTCTTTATTTGAATCGATAGTACGGTCCATATAATTTAATGTTTGAAGATTATTTCATGCTAATGTTGACCGCGACTGCGCCTCAAATGGTCCATCCGCTTAGTCCAATTTTGGCATACTCTTTCCAACATTTCAGCCGGTATCTCACGAATAAATGCTTCAATGTTGTCTTCCAATGCATCAATTGAAGCGGGCTTGTCTGTATAGACATGAGCTTTAACATAGCCCCACAAAAAACAGTCTAAAGGCGCACGATCTAGGCGGCCAATTGACCGGTCCCGAACGTGAAATAAAATGTTCACCGAACTCGCCTCTCAATAAGTCCATTGTTACGCGTGCTGTGTGGCATGTGGCACCATCTTGTTGAAACCACATGTCATGCAATTCAAGCTCTTGTATTATGAGCAAAAAAAAGTTGGATATCATCTCACGGTAGCGCTCACCATTCACAGTTACGTTACGATTCGCAGTATCTTTGAAGAAGTACGGTCCAATGATGCCACCAGCCCATAAACCGCACCAAACTGTGAATTTTTCTGGATGCATTGGTAGCTTTTGCAATGCTTCTGGCTGATTTTCACTCCAAAAATAGCCCGAACAGCCGCTTCAGTGGGTCGATTAAACTGACCATAAAATGGAAGAAGCGCGCGATGAACTTTCTTAACAGAGCACGCATTTTGATCAGTAGTTTTGACTTACCTGCACAACTAACGTTTGATAGAGTTTTTGTGCAGGTAAGCCAAAAATGCAGCTAACTTAAATGCTTTTACCTGACTTATAAAGATACGAAACAAAATTTGTGTGCAGGTAAAGCAAATGCGCACGTAAGTAAAAGGCAGCTAAATCAAAACTACTGTAATAAAATTCAATGATTTGCAAGCGTTGTTCGTTTGTAAGACGATTCATTAAATTATAGACCAAACTGAAGATGTTTGACGGTAAAACAAAACACGAAACGTGCGTGAGCGTGCGTGAGTGTTGCCAAAAAGATAATAGCTAAAAAATCGTTACCATTAACATGGTTGTAGTAAATAGTATATATAAAATTCGGCGGAGCATAAGAGCAAGTAAAGTAAACTTTTGAACTTCTTTGTTTGACTACTATAGTGACGCATTCAATTTATTCAGAATGAGTTGCAATAATTTCAGTTGAATGTAAAGCAGGCACTGCGATTAGAACATCACCTACTCTACATGAATTACAATTGAATATACAGCGGTGTATGTTGACTATTTTCCATACACATACATAATAATAATAGAGATTATTTTGCTACAGAAAATTGGGTATATGAAATAATCCATGAGGAATTATTAAAGTATAAGAACCACAAATTGCAGAATAAGTTATTGTCATTAATTCAGCCAAAATAATTCCTATATGAGCAACTGATGAATAAGCAATTAAAGCCTTTTACTAATCTAATTCTAACTCAAATATAATTAAATTTCAATCCTATTAATTGTAAAAAAGGTAAAACTCGTAATAGTCCATAACCCCCTAATTTTAATATGATACTTGCTAAAATTATAGAACCAGAAACAGGAGCCTCTACATGAGCCTTAGGAAGTCATAACTGAACTAAAAATATTGGTATTTTAACTAAAAAAGCTATTACCAGTGAAAAATATAAAAGTTCTAAATCAAATATATAATTATTTAATAAATAAAAATTTATTGTACCTGAAATCTTATAAGTGTAAAAAATATCTACTAACATAGGTAAAGAAACTAATAAAGTATAAAATAATAAATATACACCAGCCTGCAAACGTTCAGGTTGATAACCCCACCATAAAATAAGAAATAAAGTAGGAATTAATCTTCTTTCAAAAAAGAAATAAAATATAAATAATCTTATACTTCTAAAAGTTAATACTAATATAATTAATGTAGCTAGGTGCTAATTTAATTTAGATTTATTAAATCTATAGGTTGGGCCTTAAGAGTCTCAAAGGTCAGCTTAAGTCCTCAACCAAACAACTTCGCCAAGGGTCTTAAGAAGTCCACAAGGGATAAGGTGCTTTATTACTTTATAGTTGATGTTTACAGCTTGAGTGCTGGCCAAGTAATAATTTATTAAATCAAAATTCACTTAATACTATGTTCACACATGCATTTTTATTGAGCCAATATTTGGTTATTTGAGAACAATATTTTAAGTGTTCACATATATAATATAAGCAATATTCATTTGACAGCTGGTAAACAAAACAGCTGATTGCTTCAACAACATTGCTTTTAATTTAATCGCGAAAATTAGTGCCAAACATTTTTTAGAAAAAATTGAAAACAATTTAACATTGCAAAAGGTCTTGCTAATGATTGACCGAAACGCCCAGCCAGAGACCTGCGCCGAGCAAATTTGTCGGCGGCGGCGGCTGATGTTGAAAAGTTTCGGCGGCGGCGGCTGATGTTGAAAAATTTCGGCGGCGGCTCTATGTCGGCTGTGATCCGAAATGACATAAATAAAAACATCAATTTTAAAGACCAACAACGGCAAATTAATTATAACAACAACAACAAGTACAATAATGCAAAAACAACAGGCATTTTGTTTTGTAAAACACTTTTTCGGCTGTCAAAATAGGAAGAAAAAAAATTAACAACAAAACACACAATTGTTGTGCAAACACACACAAATTTTGACAATCGTACTAGTATCAGTTGCTTAGATAATCCCACCGGTTACATGAATTCGCCTTAAGACCAACTTTTTCCGTTATATTTTTTCAATCAATGTCGTTATATTTTATTATTAATAAAATATTTTTAACAAATACATTTGATTGACAAATATACATGCATATATTAAAAAATAATAAATTAATTCAATTAAATTATATTGCATAAAATTATATAAATAAAATGTATTTCAAATAGCAAATAAAAATATTTCATATATTAAAAAAAAAAAAATGCACTTAAAACAAAAACATTAAACTTTTTTTTATAAAAATGTTGGAAATAATGAAAATAAAGAGAAAAATCGTTAGAAATGAACCGGATGATATACGTTAGAAACTATAAATTTAATAGAGATAAAATGCGTTTTCACTTTTTCATTTTGTGATCCTGTGTCTTTTTTAAACGACTTCAAAGTTTTAAAGAGGTACATTTTTCAAAAAAAAAAATTTAAATATTTCTACTGATCAAACAATGTCAAATTTGATATCAGAAGAACGCGAAGAATTGGGATTTATTTTGTATTATTTTTATTTTATACTGTCTAAACTAAACTATTAAAAAGTTCATAGTTATCATGGATAAACTGTACCCTATTTATTGTCAAAGGACTTAAATTTTACCTTTTCGCAGTGATTAACGAACCCGCACTTGAAAATGCTTCTTCTGATGATGCGCTGGTTGATGGTATGCCTTTTCAGTAATGGTACTTTTTTCAGTAATCAGTAAAAATCAATTTTTACTGAAATTTTACTGGTACTGCAAAGTGCCCATCAATGATTATAAGTAACCGAACACTTCCTGTTGATATTTGACAACTCAAATGTCAACAACGACAAAAAAAATCGCAACTTGCAAACAAACACAAACAAAAATTACAAAAACACGCGACCAAAATAAAAACAATGTTGTTGTTTATCAGCTGTTAAATGAATATTGCGTATATTTATTATACCTGATCGGTTAAAATATTGTTATCAATTAACCGAATATTGTTGTCAATTAAATTGGATACGTGAACATAGTATAACACATGCGATTCTTGTATTTTATCCAATTTTTATTGCAAGTTACACGTAATGCGTTTTAAGCGACTGGTTTTTTGTTTTGATCAGCTGTTGTGGTAAACAATAAAAATAGAAAATCAAATTCTAATTTTAAAAGAATTTATGCCATTAATTACAAATTTATGAATTTACACATGTGATATTTTGTGCTGATAAGGCCAGCAAAAGGCTTCAAAAGAAAGCAAGACAAGTGTTTTCAGTTATGCTATGTTCGCACGGCAGCAATTTTTCGTAATTCGCTCTCTCAGTCGTAATTCAATGTCCAATTATGTGCTAAATTACATAATTCGTCATACAAAATTTTGTGAGCGAATTACCCAAATTGTGTGTAATTCAATTTCTATTACCCTGTGAATTACTTAATGTAATCTCTAAATATTATCGTATTCTTGCCATCACCAGCTGTCAAAGCACAAAAATATAAACAAAAAATATTGTAAACAATAGTGGAATCTAAAAATTATATTTTAAAAAAGTATTATTTATAAGAAAGTTATTCGCGAAATTAGCGGAGGAAGCCACTATGTGTGTAGAAAACCTTTTGAAAAGTATTTGCAGCTTTTGAAGAAGCTGTATGAAAAATATTAATAATAATTTAGTAATAAAAAGAAGAAGAACTGTAAAAAAGAATTACAAAACTACCGTGTGAACATGATAATTCAAATAAGTAATTCAAACAGCAAGCGAATTAATTCGAAGGCTCCTGCGAACATAGCATTAATTTATCCTCCATTTTTCTTGTTTACAAATTAATACATACATTCAAAAGAGATGGCACTTATTACATAAAAACAATCGATAACTAGTATATACATTTTGTTCATGAAATAAATATATTAAAAAATTAATTTTAATGTATTTTCCTCTTAAATTATTAGTAAAATTTATTATGAAATATGTTTTTATTAATATTTTTATAATGCAAATAAAAAAATCCGAAAATAATAATGCACTATTTCCATTTATCTAAACATATTTATTGAAACCAATCACAATAGAATATAATTTGTCATCTCTAGTACTACAAAACAGCTGATATTTTTTTAGCAATGGTATGGACTTTCGGCTTTACTCCTAATGATCGCACATACCGCATTCAAACCGATCATATCGAGTGTTATGCAAATGTTCGATTGATACCCGCTCAACACTCGTTTGAAACAGGCATTATTTTTTCGGTGTGAGCATTGATCGAAACCAAAAAGAAACGATGATAAAAATCATAGTAGGGAAGTGCCGTGGTCTATTAGGTAGTGTGTTGGCTTATTAGACGAAAGGCCCGAGTTCAAATCCCAGGTCAGACATCAAAACGAAAATATGAAAATATTTCTTCGGCGACTTCCTCTCAGCAGATTTCTGCCAAAAACTTTGAGAGTAAAAATTACCATGAAAAGCTTCTCAAAAATCTGTCGTTCGGAGTCGTCTTTAAACTGTAGGTCCCGCTACTCATGTATAAAATTAACGCACACAACACGAGTGGTGTGAGAAGCTAGGACGTTGTACAATGGGTCAATTCGACCTCCGGGTATTGTACTTGTCACAGTTGACAAGTACACGTCCTCTAACCTAACCTAACGTAAAAATCATAGTACTGTTTTGCAAAAAGGCACAAAATCAACGAGTGTGCATTTATGCATATTTAAAGGAAAAAGAAACTTGTAGTCTCTTTCGTTCAAGAAATCACGAATCATACGCATTTTTTACAAAAACAAAAATAAATGTTCTATATTCTAAAATATTGAGAAATATGAAGTGTTTTCGTTAGAATTTTTTATTGTTATGAATGTTATATATCATTAAGAAAGAAGTATTTTATTATAATAATAAATACACAATAGTTTTATAAGAAACAATATTTCATTACAAAGCATAAAACACATTTTTAAAAGAAAAAGGAAAGAGATATTTTAATTTTCCAAATTCTTAAGATAGGAGTTCATAAAAATTAAGCTGTCGAACGACTTAGGTCCAATTCTGTTTCTTTTTTCAGCAATAACATTACCTGATAAAGAGAAAGGTCTTTCGGCAGTAGCACTGCTTGCAGGTATAGAATGAATTTGCAAAGCAAGTTTTGATAAAGATGGAGAATTCTTCTTTATGTATCTCCACCACGTTAATGGGTCAAAATCTTCAGTAATTTTCACAATTTTCGTACTATATCTCCTTACTACTTCTTCAGGTGTTGCTGTAGAACACACAGTCGAGTTTTCCAATAGGTCAGGTAAAAATTCTATGTCTTTCATTTGTGATGACTGGCTTTCTGAAATCTGTGAATCTGGTTCTTCAGTTGTCGAAGTAGATGCACGTGGTTGTGAAGGATAAGTTAAATTAAAGTTTTTGTTTTCACTAACGCAAAACTTTTGAATATCTTGTAAATATTATCCTTGCATTTGTGCTGCTGGTGGATACAAAAAAAAGCTGCCGTATGCCACATACTTATGTTATTTTTCCAAATTGTATCAGTATTATCGGAAATATTTGTTTTTAGTGCCATAATTGCCATTATGTTGGAATTGTCAGACCCGCACAGAGTTTTAATTTTGTTAGTCGATGGTATTACAAAACATAAAGAGGGAGAACTGCAAGGATGAAATTTTTTGAAAATAATTTCAAAGTTTTGGCAAAGCTCTACTAAAACTTTAAGCGTTGAATTATTAATAGGTAGCAGCCTTTGACTTTCCCCTTTCAGTGATAGTAAACCAGTTGTCTACTATTGATTTCAACATAATGTAATTAGAGTTCCAGCGGGTGGGGCAAGGACTCTTTAAAGTCGTTGACAGTCTGTAAGTTTGCCTTTTTAAAATAGTTTACTATTTTTTACAGGCAACTAAAATTTCTGCTAACTCTGCTGTTTCCTCAAAGGACTTGTCTAAAATATTTGATAACAGGTGGCTGCTGCAGTTTAAACGTATATTGTTTTCCAAAGATTTAACAATATATATATATTTTTTTTTTATAAAACCAGCACTCAGGGGATGACCCCTACTCATGCAGTGCATTGTGCAGGTTTAGGAAAATAGGTTACAGGAAGGTGGAAAGAAGGAGTAGTGTTTGTGGACATTTGAGTTACAAAAATCGATGCGAAAGCGACCCGTCATCACGATAAGGAACAATTGAAAATCAAACGCCCTACCTCAAGATGCGAATGGCACGGAAACGAGTTGCTACTAGGTGACTATAAAATGGCCAGTGTCATACCTTCACCATTAGACAGTCTACAGTAATCGTCCCCAAGAAGCCCGCATCATAAGGTAAACAACGCCGCGGTAGCCAATTCCACTGTAGTTTGTTGTTATTAATATCCAAATTATTGCAGTTAGGTATGTATGTAATGTAATAGGTATGTATGTAATAGGTTATCTTTAATAAATATTTCGTTTGATGGTGTTGTTGTTTAAAAACTGTAATTGACACAAAATAGACGGACAGCGCGAATACGTCTGCACACGACGAATGAAAAACCCCTAACTGTAACAAATTTTAAATTGTGAATGTTAGAAACTCCAAACTCACTGAATAGATTCTTCAATTTTTCATTTATATTATCTGCAGTTGAGCTTTTGAAATCCATCGATTTCACTCCTAAAACAATGTCAACTAGAGCCAATTCTTCCAACAAAGTTTCTTTTAACGTAGTTGTCTGTTAAAATATCAATTGTTGAGGTTGCATCACCACTGCTTACCACCTCACATATTTCCTCCTTTAATTTGGACTTGCAGTCAATTGCTAGTTTCTGTACCTTACGAGAAACCGTTTTCGCGTCTGGAAGGAGATCGTTGGCATCTACGTTTTCACCGTACCTTGCGCCTCAGTGTATAAAAAACTTAATTAGCTTGGCAAAACCAGTAATGGAGACAGATTAAAATGACCGGTAATCATCAACGACCCATGATGCACAGGTATCGATGGTAGCAATTTTGTCTTCAGTTGCCACTTTTTCCAGTACTGCCGGCTCCTTCTCATCTTGGCAACATTTATGCCTCATAAGATTTGAAGTTTGGTTTTTTATATATTTTAAAGTCTTAGCACACTCCGTCCAGTATACCAAGTATATGAACTCTTGCAAATAGTTATGCTTGATTCACCCCTGTTGTGCACTTTTATATGTGGCAAAGAGAATTTTTACCCTGATTCTGTAATTCGAATGTTTCTCTCCCGAAAAAAAACACATGAAGAGAGCTATTGACCAATTTTTTATAATAAGTAAATCATGCTACAGAAAACTCAGTACGAATAACATTTGTTTTGTGTGACGCCACAATTGTACGGTACATAGTATAACCACAATCAACCCATTTTTCAATTACGACCCTTTTAGCAGTCTTTTGGCATTATTCATATGACGGAAATTTCCTACTACAACTTATTTCCTTGGCAATTTACCAACCTGCTCTGAAAAATTTGAATACCAGGCAATAAATGAATGAAATCAAGTGATTAGCGAGAATTTTGGAAATTCAGATAATTAATGACACACACATCTGTAGTTATTTTTGAAATTGGACCCTTTCTAGATTATTAGCAAGAGGAGACAATTCATTTTTTGACATAAACGTTACAAACACTAATTTATACATAAAATATATATACATATAAATAAAAACATAAACATAAATTTAAATTTATTTGTATACATATGTAAATAAATACATTTAAAATCACTTTTGTCTTATTTAAATTTTTTAGAATAGTAAAATTAAAAATTCTTGAAGCCATCACTGACTGGTGCACTTACATGATTACAATCATACTCGTTTGATTATTGCAAAACAATCTTTAATATTTGTATAGAAAATACATATATTTTGCATTAATGCATTTTGGTTTCGTTCAATGCTGACACCGCAAAAATAATGTCTATTTCAAACGAGTGTTGAACGAGTGTCAATCGAACATTTGCATAACACTCGAAATGATTGGTTTGAATGCAGTAAGTGCGATCATTAGCAGTAAGTCGTTCGAGTGTTCTGATCGATCGTGCATAAAAATTTATTAGCAGGAGTAAATCAACAAAAATGTGATTTTTGCAGTTCTCTGATTCCAATGTAAAAGATATTTTAATATCATACTCATACTACTCATATTCAAAGTTTGAAGTACTCATCGTACTCATACTTAACAACATGCATGATTTACAAGAGTCACAAAATAAGTCTGATTCACGTATGAACACTACAGTACTCACTAGAAGGTTGTGTGTTTGCTTTCTTTGTCTTTTTCCTTCTTCTTTTTTGTAAATGCAACAACAACTAAGACTGTAAATTTTGATGAATGATTCGAATCACTCGAATCATTTATGAGTATTATAAGTATTTTACTAAATTTATGAATCTAAATGAGTCGGCGTATGAATCAAACATATTTTCAAATGTAATGAGTTTGATGTCAACGTTTTAAGCCGAAAGTCCATACCACCCGTTTCATGCGACCTTGCACTACATGCGTATACCGAAAAAGTAGAATCATTGTAGTTGTTTGTGACAAGAAACAGAAAAAAATGCATAGACTCATAGTATGCATAGACATATAGAATGCACAGACGCATAGAATGCATCAAATAGGTTTAAGCTGGAAGTCCACTCCACGCGTTTCCGCGTCAAAGTGTTGCGTGCATTTCATACCTTCTTCGCATTCTAGGCTTCAAGTTACATGCAACGCTTTTTACGCGCCAATGTTTGTTTTGATGAACTGTTAGCAAAATAAAAACATTTGATTGAAAATACTTGAATAAACATTTCATACAAAAATGGCAAATGAAATTGAAAATTTTAAAGAATTTATAGAATTAATTGAGCTTGTGAATGTAATATTTTGTGTCACAAGTGTGTACAATAACCTCCAAAAGCACAAACGACGATTTTGGGTGCGTCCTTTGTACTTGGAATGAGATCATAAAAAAATTTAAACAAATTAAAACAAAACAACTTGTCAAAATCAGCTGTTTTGTACGCGCGCCGCTTGCGATGCTTACAAAAGTAGAAAGTAGATCTACTTTTCGCGTTCTATGCGTCAAGGCGTCCTACGCTTTTGTGCGTATAACTTGCACCAAATAAATACATTAATTCTACTTTTTTGACAGCCGCGTAGAATGCGAAAACGCGTAGAACGCGCGGTGTGGACCTCCAGCTTTAAGCATTCTATATATCATTAATGTATTTATTTGGTGCAAGTTATATAATTTGCTAACTATTTTACCACAACAGCTGATCAAAACAAAAAACCCGTCGCATATTTACCGGCAGGATGATCCTCCCTTTAGCTTAACGCTCAATTATATCTTATCAGAGTTTTTGCCAGAAATCTGCTGAGAGGAAGTCGCCGAAGAAATATTTTCATATTTTCGTTTTGATGTCTGACCTGGAATTCGAACTCGGGCCTTTCATCTTATAAGCCAACACACTACCTACTAGACCACGGCGACTTCTAATTCATCAAAAGGTACTTTTGTAAAAAATATTTATTTATTCTTAAGACACGTACGGAATGGAATAGAAAAACTAACGACGTATAGATGTTAATCATCAACAGAACAAAAACCGTTGATTCGAAAAGTAAAAGCCCCGCTTAGTTAATTGTCCACGGAACGTAACGGAATATACGTTCATTTTAGCATATGTAAGGCAAATTAAATACTTACCGAAATTACATTACGATTCGGCAGGCGTTCTCATTGCTTTTCTTGTTCTAAAAAAGAACGTACGTTGTATGGACGTTGTGCTAAATGGGGCTAAAGACTAATTCTACCTTTAGCATTATGTTGAACATGTTCCTAACCTAATAATAGTTGAAAAGTGCGAATTATGAAATATGTAATTATAATAAAGTACTGGAAGTGAAACGGGCTTACTGCGGTATTTTTGAAATTAACAAGTACTGAATTTTTCAACACTGGTTTGTACGCAAATTGTGAGCTTCGCAAAATATTTTACTAATGTTATTCATGTTTCATAAATAATTTAAATAAATAGAGGTCTACATCGAGAATGTATTACCTTTTTGGCAATTTTTTGAATTATCCGTTTTAGGAAAAAAAACTGCTAATATAACTACAAGGATATTAAAATGCTCTTGTAACACAAAATATTTATAAACTGTATCAAGTATGAAAAATTACAATATCCAGACTCATGGCAGATATTTTTACCCCAAATATTACAAACATAATTTGCATTTGAACATTCATGTTGCCTAGAACTATAATTTAATATTCAAAGCAATCCAAATTATCTTTAAAAGAATTATCTGTACTAAAAAAATAAAAAAGATCCAAAGGATGAAAACAATTGAATATAAATCCATTTCATCACCACAGAAAACGAAAAATCACTGAACGCGTTCGAGGAAAATTGTCCCTTTTATGGCAAAATATGGGGAGAGTGATACAAAGTCAAATTATGAACATTACAAACAGAGCTTCGTAGCAATAGGATTCAAGCTGAAACTTGACAAATTTGATATATTGTTCAGCCAATATTTATGATTTTAAAAATATTTAAGTAATTAACTTCCAGAAAAGAAAAAGGATAAGACCATAGTAAAAAGACAAAAATAGGCGATCTAGCAAAAGTGGGCATGACTTCTCCCATATAAAGTAAATTATAAAATCTGCATATCTAGAACACCAGAACAGTCAAACTACTCAAATTTTGTACGAATATCTTTAATTCAATATGATTTTTTTGACAAAAATTGGCGACCTATCATTAGAGGGCATGGCACCTTCCATATAAAGTAAATACTAAAATCTGCATAACTGGAAAACTTTAACAGTTAGAAACCCCAAATTTTGTACAAGTATTTTTTTTAAATATGCCGCCTAAAAGGAAAAGCTTGGTATGGAAATTTTATCAGAAAATTGATGATAGGAGATCTAAATGTAAGCTCTGTCAAAAGGAAATAAAGACTAATGGAAATACGACAAATTTGATGGGGCATATTCGTAATGTACACAAGTCTGCTTATTCAGAAATTGATCCGCTTCAAAATAACTCATCGGAAGCAGAAAAAATCACAAGTTCGTTTGGAGAATCAATAGGTAATGAGACCGATACTGACTGTGCCACTCCTCTACCATCTACAAGTAGCTATTATTAAAATTGAAAGTAATTTCAAATTTAATTTGGAAGTGCAATATAAAACGCGTCAAAAAACTGTTAAGTCTAGTCTAGTCAATTGCCTGTTATATATGACCTGTAAAGAACGCCATCATTTTACAATAGTTGCATTTATACACTATGATGTGTTTTATTTCGTCTGTTCCATTCCTGATTATCCTGTTTAATATCGAAATATTATTCGCTACCACTTTTTTTGAGTAGGAACATCAGAATTTGCCAACAAAAGCGTTTTGACTCTCTAAATTTCTTTTATCTTATTTAGAACGCAATCCCATATGATAATTTGACAATTTTTCTCGATCTTCGAAATTGTACTTATAAGGAATAAATAACACGAAACCATAAATATTTTACCCGTTCATTATTTGCGGCTAGTATGCATTTATGTTGCATTTTAAACAGTTGACAACTTCAGTGCTGCCATTATTTGCATATTGCAACATATTGCGCATTATATGCAGCGCTGTGGTAAATTTACGAAAACGGCTCGGATCTTTAATATATTTAACAATTGAAACTCTTATCCGAGTATTGTGGAAATAAAGGAACACCAATAATGTATCCACCAACTTTCTCGATATAGGAGTATGTACGAAAATTTTCAAGAAAAAAAAAATTTCTGTGGTTAATTAATAATACTTTTTAACTGCGACAGATTTATACATTTTATCATTGGTCAATTATTAGTTATGGTTTGTTTCGAAATGCATCACTGTAAGGCATCTGACGTGCAGTATGTCAGCAAAAGAAACAAAGCAAAAAGCAGGTGTCTTAAGTATAACGCATTTGATGCGTAAAAATAAGCAGCCAAACAAGCATGATACAAGATATTGCTTGAAAAATGGAAGAAGAGTAAGTTCTAAAATTACAAACTTCATATTTATAATTGTTTATTATTTCATTGTAATAGTTATAGCTTCGAAAAAGATGGAGAATTTTTAAAGCTTTTAATAAGAGTTCGATTGGATATGGAGGAGGACATCTCATCCGGACGTGTAAAAAAATTTGAACTTTGGAGTAGAGTTTGGGAAAAAGTAAAAGAGGAAATACCCAGTTTGAAATATTCAAAAGAACAGATTACTAGAAAATATTTAAATTTGTTGACAACATATGGAAGAATTAAAAACAGAAGTATAGAATCTGGAAAAACTGCAATAACTTGGGAGTATTTTGATGAGTTTGACGATGCTTTTGGTGATATGAGTGAAAAAAATTATTTTAATACAAAAGGTTTATAAATAGCAACTATTAAACTTAGAATTCTGATAGTATTTATTTCTTTTAATTCAAATAATTGCTACATACTTTTAATTTATTAGATTTCCCGCCATTCAAATCAAATGATTCAATTTTTTTTTTTCAAATTTAATATAAAACTTGATATTTTAGGTGAAATGCTACATGATTACGACAGTGGTGCTACTGATCACAAGGAGCTTTTGGAACCATTAACCGATGGTTAGTATCGTTCTTCGTTACAAAACTTTTTGGGACAATTAAATGTTTATTGTTTACAGATTTTCTAAAACCTAGGAGGCAATTATAGCAGCTTTTCCCGCTTTACTCTGAAGTGGCCATAAGTGCCGACACAGTGGAATAAATCAAAGAATTGGAGTCTGACTTCAGACATTTTCAATAAATCGAATTATGAAAGATATTTCTTTGCCGACTGCCTCTTAGCAGTCTTCTGTCAAAAGATCTGAAAGCAAAATGAAATGTAATAGTATATATTAATAAATAATAAAAACAACTAATAACATTAATAATTTTTAACTTTTTCTCTCAAGAAATTAAAAAATATTGGCAACTTTCAACAAGAAAATTTTTTTATGCGCATTACCCCTACAAGAAATTAATAAAATAAAAGAAACTAACACATACAAAACTTACTTACTACCATACACGTAGTTTTTATTTGACTTTTAATGCTTCAGAGTTGTATTTGTTAATATTTCTTAATTTCAAAAACTCAATCGTAGCAGGCTTTGAAGACAAAAATTTATAATTATAATACTGTGTGAAAAATAGAATAATAAGAAGTTTGTGGGAAAAAATAGAAAGATAAAAGAAAAAAAGGAAAGTGAATCAATTTTTTTTGGAAAAGTTTTCGCCGAAACTACGACTGAGAAGTTTATTCTTTTTGTATAAATAAAAAATCTTTTACTGAAGTCTAACCAACAAACATTTGTGAATTCAACAACCAACGTCTTAAGCTTTTCTATACGGATAGAAGAGTAAGAAGTCGGACATTCATGCTACAAGGAAGGAAAGTGTTTTCTTTTGTGTGATTTATTTGTGAATTTTAAATCCTCTAATTTTTGGTTACTTTTTTGTATAGTGTTCCAATTGGTACATGCTGCCATTTAAACCTTGAAGGAACATGGAAGCTCATCTTTGCCAGCTATCAAGAAATACCTCACCAGCACATATAAGGTAAATGCCCAAAAATTGGCTTCATTGATTTGAAGAGTGCTGTCACCAGTGGAAAATTAATCCAAACTAAAGGTAAGGGTGCTTCTGGTTCATTCAAATTGTTAGCTGCTGCTTCAAAGGACCGCCAAAAAGATTGCTAAGAAGAAGAAGGTAAAAACCGTAAAGAAGACTGGCACTGTTAAAGCTAGACCAGCTAAAAAGGCCCCAGCAACTAAACCAAAAGCTCCTGAGGCCAAGAGTGCAGCCGTTGCAAAGCAAAAAAAAGGCGCTCCAGCTAAGAAACCAGCTGCCAAAATTATTATTATTACTATTATTATTATTATATATATTATAAGATTTATTTATATACTATAAGAATTATGTAATATTTATTCTGTTTTTTTTTCTTCTGTTTTCTGATTATTTTTCTCAATATTTTATATTATATTTATATTATACATATATTATATTATATGTATATTAAAATTTTATAATAGAAATATATGGAAACAAAAATTTTTTCAATTTATTCAGTAAGTTTGACTAGTCAAGTGACTAGTCACTGTTGACTAGTTAAATGACTAGTCACAGTTAACTAGTTAAATGACTTGTCAACAGCCAATAAGTTTGAGTAAACTAGACATTAGTAACTTAAAAACAACGAAAGAGTGAGAAGGTTAGATATATGTTTTACAGTCGAAAAAATTCATATGTTAGAAAGAGAAACAAAATCACATGTACACGAATGTTTACGTCAAGGTTTTCACATTGCCGTTCTGGTAGGGTACGTCTTATTTTGATCTTGTAATATTTATCTTCTTAATAACCTCTTACACATGAAACTATATTCATTGTGACCGAAAATCAACCACATTTCGATTAATATTTAAATATTTAAGAATCTTTAAAATTTTCATTGAAGAAATTAAAAAATAATCAATATTTTCCTTTTTTTTAACACAAAATAAATGTTTGTTTACATTTAATTTTTCTATTTCATACACCAGTTTTCACTCTGTATATCTGTTGCTTCTAACACATTTGCTTTGCAATACATTGTAACATTTTTTTTTCTCCCTCTAAGCTGTCCTGCGTTTTTATGTTATGAACGTTTTTCAACGGTCAAAGCTTTCGTTACTTCTTATACTTTGATCCAGAACACCAGAACAGTTAGACTGCTCAAATTTTGTACAAAGATCTAAAGGTTCAATATCAATATTTTTGTTAAAAATCGGCGATCAAGCATTAGGGGCGTGGCAAACTCCATATGAACTAATTATTAAAATTATTTGAGTGACATTTATTTTGCAAACATTTATAAAAATGCCCCCAAAAAAACACCCCTTTCCAAAAGCACCAAAAATGCGTTACGTTTGTAATCCCAGACAGCAAATGAAAGTTTGGAAGGGCGTAAAATTCGCCTCAAGACTGAAAGGAGTCGAGCTTCAACCTCTAGAGCCGCCGAAACGCCATCACAACGTGAAGAACGCCTTGATGGCCTACTACAATGTGCTACTTGAAAGTCAACGAAATCTTACCTCTTTAGCACGAGCTTCTGAAACGCCGTCAGAACGCGAAAGACGTCTTGAAGATTGGGGAACCTTTTGAGTTTGGTTGCTATAAGATGAGGCCATCTTTGGATAGCAGTATTTCTTCGTTTAAATTATATGTTGCCGATGAAAGATTTGATGAAATTGTTAATCCTGCGTTTTGGCCACAGGGTGTATTGGTACGGGAATTCGTACTCAGGCTGGGCCATCGTAGGAATGGTGCTAATTTGCCTGGTCCTATTTCTCAAAAAAACTAACTTCGAAATCGTCTATTAATTTCCAAATTGCTTATCAGAATGTTCGCGGACTTATGTCTAAACTTTCTTCACTTTATAATAGTAGCTTTGATTTTGAATTTGATGGAATTGCTCTTACTGAGACTTGGCTAAATTGCAATATTTTTGATTCTGAGATTATTTCTAGTAATTTTAACATTTATAGACGGGATAGGAAGTCTAGAAATGGTGGTGGTGTTCTTATTTCCATTTGCTCTAAATATACCTCTGAATTGATTGACTTGTGTCCTTCTGAGGATATTGAGTTCATTTGCGTTAAGGTCAATGACCGTGGAAAGTCTATATACATTACCTGCTCGTATATTCCTCCCTGTTCTGACATTCATATCTATAGGGCTCACTTCGATTTGATTTCTGGAGTAATTGAATTAATGGGGCAAGAGGGAATTTTAGTGGTTCTTGGTGATTTTAATCTTCCGCATACAACTTGGAATTTTTCACCTGAGACTGGCTCATTGGTGCCATGTCCTTCAGTTCCATTCTATGATGAAATTCTGTCCGCTATGTGTGATCTAGGTCTTTTCCAGGTTAACGGTGTATTGAATTCAATGGGTAGAATTTTGGATCTTGTATTTTTAGAGGATCCAAGTATTTCTTCTTTATTTCGCATTGATCCTATATCCATTCCTGAGGATGGTTATCATCCTACGTTGTTACTTTCTATCGAAGTTGATCTTTGTTTACCTCCTGTAATTGATCGCTCATTTGGTGTAAAGGGGCGTTTTAATTTCCATCGTACGGATTTTAGTCGTTTGAATACACTACTATCCTCTGTAGATTGGTCGTCTGTACTTATTTCACCACCATATGACTCTTTTTCACTTGATAGGATCTTAGATGGTTTTTATGAGGTATTATTTAAATGTTTTAGGGAGTGTGCTCCGTTTGTAAATAGTCGTTTGGAGCGTTCTGGTCCTCCGTGGAATTCGGCTAGATTGCCCAAGTTGAGGAACAGAAAATCGAGGTTATTTAAAAAGTTTGTTAGATCGGGTACTGATATTGATTATGCTCTTTACTCTAGGGCGCGTGCGGATTATCGTAGAATGAATCATTATTGTTATGAGGAATATTTGACTAGAGTCAGGTCGAACTTCGCTAGTGATCCTAAGTCGTTTTACGACTTCGTTCGAGCTAAACGTAAATCATCTTTGTTTCCCTCTGAGATGTTTTACGGTGGCTGACTTTTTAAAGTCTACTTATAGGCAGTTGGACTTGGGTCATGATCAGGGCAGCAGCTTTTCGTATCCTTATTCAGTGGGAAGTGTCTCTATTTCTAATATATACTCATTTGATGAGGAGTCTGTTCTTGAGTCTTTGTCTGGACTGAAACTTACATACTTGCCTGGCCCTGACGGGGTACCGGCCTGTATTTTGAGAAAGTGCGCTATTGTCCTGAGTGGTCCTTTGACCTTTATATTCAATGGGCTTCTGAGTTCGTTTATAATTCCTTTGTATAAGTCGGGTAATAAGTCCAATATTTCCAATTACAGGGGTATTGCCAAACTCAGTGCTATTCCCAAGTTGATGGAGAAACTCGTGACGGATTATCTCTTTTTTAATACGAAATCTTTAATATCCCCTTTCCAGCATGGTTTTTTAAAAGGTAGGTCGACTGTCACTAATCTTCTTGAATTTACTACACGTGTTTTCAGGGGTTTTCTTGCAGGCGCTCGGACTGATGTGATTTATACTGATTTCAGTAAGGCTTTTGATAGGGTTGACCATAGTATTTTGCTTCTTAAACTGTCATTAATCGGTATTCCCGATATTATTCATCGTTGGCTAGGCTCCTACCTCTCCCTTAGGACTCCGAGGGTATTGTTTAGGAATGTATTGTCTAAGACTTTAAATGTTACTTCTGGTGTTCCGTAGGGTAGCCATTTGGGTCCTATACTGTTTTTATTGTTTCTTAATGATCTTCCTTGTGCTATTTCTGATTGTAATATTCTAATGTATGCTGATGACGTTAAATTATTTTATACTTTTGATGAAGATCATGGTCAGGTTGTTCTTCAGCGGAATATTAATTTGTTTGTAACTTGGTGCAGAGTTAATTTAATGGATCTTAACTTAAAAAAATGCAAATGCATGGTTTTCTCTCGCGGTAGTGTGATTTCGCCCACTTATGTGATAAATTCTTGCCCTTTGGAGACTGTGGGCACATTTCTTGATTTGGGAGTATTATTGGATATGAAACTCCCTTTTGTTGATCATATTAGTATGATGATTGGCAAGGCTCGGGCTGTTCTTGGTTTTGTGAAAAGATGAGCTAGGGAATTCATTGATCCTTATATAACTAAACTGCTATACATTTCACTTGTTAGACCTATTTTGGAGTATGCGTCTATTGTTTGGAATCCATACTATCGTTGTCATAGTGATTCAATAGAGTCTGTGCAGAGGCAGTTTTTATTATTCTGTTTACGTGGCTTAGGATGGGATTATGCCAATGGATTTCCGCCATATGAGGATAGATTAGGTTTGATAAAACTTCCAACTTTGGAACGTAGAAGAACTGTTTTAGGTGTTTGTTTTGTTTTTAATCTGGTTAGTGGTGATATCGATTCTGAGTTTTTGCTTCGTAACCTGAATTTCAGTATTCCTGCAAGATTTTCACGGCACTATCGTCCTCTTTCCTTAGATTTCTATAGAACTAACTACGGATGTAATTTTCCTTTTCGTAGATTATGCAATGATTTTAACGTATATTACGATTTGATTGATTTTAATTGTAGTGTTTGTAATTTAAAACGTAGCTTATATGGTAGCATTAATTTGTAAATTATTATATAAAAATGTATTTTCATTATAGTTATAGGTAGTTCATGTTTATTAATTGTTTATTCAGCTTGTGATTAAGTTCTGTAGCTGATTTATGTTCTTGTTGCCATTACTTTTCCCATACCCGCTACAGTCCGGACTGTAGTGTGTACGTGTCCCTACGTAATGGGGACGAGCCGTCCGCGGTCGGGTGAGGGTGGGTTAGTGTGTGGCCGGGGACGTTCGAAAAAAAGGTCTTCGACAACATGCCACAATCGCACGAGCTTCCGAGACATAGTTGGACCATGAAGGTCGGCTACAAAGCCCGCGAAAGCGTACCGAAACATCACGAGCCACAGAAACGCCTTCAGAATGTGAAAGACGTCTTGAAGGTCTTCGACAACATCACGAACTACCGAGACACCGTTGGAACATGAAGGTCGCCTACAAAGCCAGTGAAATGGTACCGAAACATCATGAGCCACAGAAACGCCTTCAGAGCGTGAAAGACGTCTCGCAGGTCTTCGACAACATGCGACAACCGCACGAGCTACCGAGACACCGTTGGAACATGAAGGTCGGCTACAAAGCCAGTGGTATCGTACCGAAACATCACGAGCTAATGAAACAATTTGATTTGCGTCGAGAACAAAATCGTAATCGAATGTTGGTGAATCGACGTAATGGTTTTCATGGATACTCAGGTATTGCATTTAACTATAGATCTGATATAGATTGTACCGAAGACGAATTAGTGGCAATTGGCGGCATGAATGAAGTATGCCAATATTGCAATGCATTCAGATACAAAAACGAAACACCTGCAATGTGTTGCTCTAATGGTAAAATAGTTTTGTCTGAATTATTTCCACCTCCAGAATCATTACAATCGCTGATTTCAAGTAACTTTTTCGAAATATATACTTTTTTTAATTTAACAAAATATTAATAAAAAATATGTTTTTTTATTTAGAAACTAATGTGGATTCACAACATTTCCTTAATAATATACGAAAATATAATTCGTGCTTCCAAATGACATCTTTTGGTGCTACTAAAGTAATTCGAGACAACTTTATGCCAACGTTTAGTGTTCAAGGTCAAATTTACCATAAAATGGGATTATTGTTGCCAATTCCAAATGAAGATCCTAAGTTCTTACAAATTTATTTCATAGGAGAAGCGGATAACAATGACCAAGTGCACCACCGCCAGCATTATAACCCTGATACAAAACAATGGATTGTTGCCGATTTACAAGTGATGTTTCATGAAATCAACGAATTGGTAAGGATCTTTAAGCAAGCCAAAGATGACCCACGATTAAGTTCAGGTGACCACATAATCGCAATTCATGCTGATAGAACTCCAGCTGGACAACACCAAGGACGATACAATGCCCCAACAATGGATGACGTAGTAATTTTGATGGTGGGCGATCCTTTTGCATCACGAGATATAATCGTTCGTCGCCGTGACAATGGATTAAATAGGATAGCTGAAACTCATCGTTCATATGATGCACTTCAGTATCCAATTATTTTACCATATGGCGAAGATGGATATCACTTTGAATTACGGCAAATTAATCCAGCAACAAGTAAATGCAAGATTTTTAAAATCTTTATATATTGTACGTTTGCTAAACATAAACTAATCTTTTTTTATCTTTTTTACTTTCAGATGAACCAACAAGAAAAAAAGTGAGTGCAATGGATTTCTTCGCGTATCGTATAATGATACGACAGAATTCGGTTAATCACATTCTTAATTGCAGAGAATTATTTCATCAGTACATTGTGGATATGTACGCGAAAATTGAAACAGAGCGCCTATTATACTTACGGCGTAATCAAGCTAAATTAAGAGTGGATAATTATATTCATCTTCGGGATGCATTAAACACTCATAATGATATCAATCCCAATGAACTTGGTCAATCTGTAATTCTTCCGGCAACATTCACAGGTAGTCCACGTCATATGCAGGAATACTGCCAAGATGCAATGACATATGTTCGATCATACGGACGCCCCGATTTGTTTATTACATTCACATGCAATCCAAAGTGGGTTGAAATTCTATCTGAATTGTCCCCTGGTCAAACCCCAATACATCGGCATGATATAACAGCACGCGTGTTTAAACAGAAATTAAAATCTTTTATGGATTTTATTGCAAAATATCATGTTTTTGGTGAAACACGGTGCTGGATGTATTCCGTTGAGTGGCAGAAACGTGGATTGCCACATGCCCATATTCTTATTTGGTTGGTTGAAAAAATTACCCCAGATCTTATTGATGATATAATTTCTGCAGAAATACCCGATCCAAATCTGCATGAAATTGTTATCAAAAATATGGTCCATGTGGGACCATCAATGCAAATTCTCCATGCATGGTTGACGGAAAATGCATAAAAAATATCCAAGGCAATTGATTCAGGAAACAATCTCGGGAAATGACGGCTACTCACTTTATCGCCGACGTTCTGTGGATAACGGTGGACGATCAATTTCAATAAAGGTGCGTGGAAATGATGTTGATAATCTCTGGATAGTACCTTACTGTCCATTGCCTTCAAAAACATTTAAAGCGCATATTAATGTTGAGTATTGTCATTCAGTTAAGTCGATCAAATACATCTGCAAATATGTTACTAAAGGGTCTGATATGGCTGTATTTTCATTACAAAATCCAAATGATGAAATTACGCATTATCAAATGGCCAGGTACATTAGTAGCAATGAAGCAGTATGGCGAATTTTGGGATTTCCCATTCATGAGCACCATCCAACTGTTGTGCATTTATCAGTGCATCTGGAAAATGGACAACGGGTTTACTTTACAGAAAGAAATGCTCGAGAGAGGGCAGCAGCACCACCGGCTACAACATTAACATCATTTTTTGATCTTTGTAGAAATGATATGTTTGCTAAAACTTTGTTTTATTCAGAAATTCCAACGTATTATACGTGGAATGCATCAACCAAGAAATTCCAACGTCGAAAGCAGGGGAAACCTGTTGATGGTTGGCCAAATTTATATTCAACAGATGCATTAGGTAGGGTTTATACCGTTAATCCTCAAAATGCTGAATGTTTTTATTTGAGAATGCTTCTGATTAATGTTCGAGGACCAACATCTTTTGAGACATTACGTAGTGTTGATGGCGTAGTATGTGCAACATATCGAGAGGCCTGTCAGAAACTACAATTATTGGAGAACGATTGTCATTGGGAAAAAAAGCTTGAAGATGCAGCAGTAATCAACCATCCATGGAAAATAAGGGCATTATTTGCGATAAATAAATTTAAAACATATATGGCTGAGGACATATTACACCGGGAAAGAGTTACCACCAACAATGTAACGCTTCAACTAAGTGAAAGTATGTATAATGAGGCATTAATTCTACTTGAAGACAAATGCTTGGCGATAAGGAATGTGACACTCATTGAAGTTGGAATGATTGCTCCTATTCTACGACGAGAGATGGAATATAATCATCAAAATTTGGAAATTTTACTGGAAGAAAATTTACCAAATTTACAACAAGAGCAGAGAATGGTATACAACAGTATACTAGCAGCAATAACAAACAAACATGGAGGTCTGTATTTCATTGACGCACCTGGAGGAACCGGAAAAACGTTTTTAATTTCATTGATATTGGCAAAAGTTCGATCGCAAAAAAATATTGCATTAGCTATTGCGTCATCCGGCATTGCTGCCACACTCTTAGATGGTGGTAGAACAGCGCATTCTGCACTAAAATTACCCTTGAAGCCTCAATTTTCCGAAGATTACACGTGTAATATAAAGAAAAATTCTTCAATGGGAAAAGTATTGCAACAATGTGAAATCATAGTGTGGGATGAGTGCACCATGGCGCATAAGAAATCTTTGGAAGCCCTTGATCGCACTTTACGGGGTTTTAGGAGCAATAATAACATATTTGGAGGTGCATTAGTTTTATTAGCTGGTGATTTTCGTCAAACACTTCCTGTTATACCTGGGTCAACGCCAGCTGATGAGCTAAATGCATATCTAAAATCGTCATATCTTTGGCGACATGTTCACACTCTAAAATTAACCACTAATATGCGTGTTCAGTTGCAACGTGATGCTTCAGCATCAACTTTTTCCAAACAATTGCTTGATTTAGGTAATGGAAGAATTCCAATGGATCCTATAACAAAGTACATAAAATTTCCATCAGACTTTTGCAGAATGACACAATCCAAAAAAGAATTAATAAATTGTGTATTTCCCAATATCGTGCAAAATTTTAAAAATATGCAATGGTTATGTGAACGTGCGTTACTGGCATCCAAAAATATTGACGTTAATTCCATCAACAGCAATATTCTCAACAAGGTCGATGGGAATCTAAGAACTTATAAATCGATCGACACAGTTTCAAATATTGAGGATGTCGTCAATTATCCAGTCGAATTTTTAAATTCGTTAGATTTACCAGGCTTTCCACCACATGACTTACAGCTAAAAAACGGTGTTCCCATTATTTTACTTAGAAATATTGATCCTCCACGACTTTGTAATGGCACTCGACTTACAGTAAAAAAAATGATGAACAATCTTATCGAGGCGACCATTATAACTGGAAAGTTTAAGGGAACTGATGTGTTGCTGCCACGTATTCCTATGACCACATCGGAGATGCCATTCGATTTCAAGCGCCTGCAATTTCCTATTCGCCTAGCATTTGCAATGACGATTAGTAAAGCTCAAGGTCAGTCCTTGCAAGTTTGTGGACTTAATCTAGAAAATCCATGTTTCTCACAAAAACCCGCAGATTTATATGTATACGCACCAGAGGGAAAAACAAAAACTATTGGGTACCCCAAGGCATTAGAATAAGAATTATTTATTTAAGAAAAAAAGTATATATAAATTTTAGCAAGTAAGAAATAAATAGCCCATTAATGTATTATTTTATAATTTAAATGAAATATATCGAGCCATAACCGCAAAAATATCTCAAGCGACAAAAACAAAATTTAACAGGGGAAGGTTTTTATTATTTATTTCTTAGGCAAATTAAGTTAGAAAATTAAATTTTTTTCTGTTATAAATTCATAACGGTACAGAGTGTGACCCTGAAATTTTTATAGATGATGCAAATGATGCCAATGAATTTATTTATTACAAAAAACGATATTTGAAAAATATGTAGCTTGAGATAATTTTGCGGTTATGGCTCGATATTGTCATCAAATGAAAGGTTCATTCTTTAAGAAAAATTGCATAATTTAATTACTAAATAAATAAACTTTTTAATTATTATGTATTTAATTTCGATGGGGGGAGGGTAGCGAAGCACACCGGGTATTAGCTAGTTATAAATAAAACTGTTTTTAATCATATTTACACTTATTACGAAAATAAAAAGATTTCCCTTTTTGGGTACCCAAATCTACAAGGTAAGTTTCTCACAACAACCTTAAAAGAACTAAAAAATATTTACTAATATTTCATTTCTTCATTGACTTCTCTTAACTCCAATTAGAATTACGAACGAGTAATCATAATAACAAATTCTCTGCAGAAGATTGAGCCAATCTAAAGCTAAAGGGAACTGAAAAGTCAAACTTACAGATAAAATAAAGTTAACTGTTTTCAAAAGTATGGCAGCGCCGGAGCAATGTTGATAAAACTGCTCAATTAAACAAGTTTTTCTTTAAACGCAGTGGCAACGAAGGGCCTCTTTTTGTTGTTGTTGTGTTTCCTAATTTTGTTTATATTTGAAGTTGCCATATTGAAAATAACATATATTATGGAAAGCTCAAACATAAACTTAACTTTAAAAGTTAACGGTAGGATGATCCTCCCTTTGGCCTAACGCTCACTTCTATCTTATTGGGTACTCATAATAATGAAAAACAATTTATCTGCCCTTTAAAATCCTCCATTTAATGGCCCTAAAAGAGAGTTTATTTTAAAATAACATACAAGTTATTACACCTAAGTTCAATCAATTCAATTTAATTGGTATCTATTCTATGAAAGTTGTGCTATTCCCTGTTGTGCTATTCCCCACATTCGAATAGAATTTAAAAGAGCTTCTGTCATATGCTGATAATGCTTGGAATAATTTGTGGTAATTTTGATTCGGAATATCTGCTTGACAAAATTAATTTCAGACTTCCCCCTAAAGTGACTCGCAATTAACAATGTAGGTGTTTCACGTTACAGATCTTTCTATACTAATGATGACTATTTTTAACATATTTGTTTAAATTTTAACCCTTTGCATCCGAATGGCGCCTCTCAATTCATTACTTCAACCCGAACAGAGTCTTTGACGGACCTTTACTATTTCTGATAATATTGTTCCTTAAACTGTGCACGCATTGTAAATTTTCTTCCCAGGTATGAGATTACTCCGAGATTACGAAATGTATCAGATGGGATGATGGACACTTAGACGCATCTTTTTGAAATACTTTTACATGTGTTTGTAACATTGTTGCAAAATTGAAATTTTGAAATGGTACTGAACTATAACTAAAATAGTACTTTTTTGCATCAAATGGTACTTTTGTAAAAAATATTTATTTATACTTAATACACATACGTAATGGAATAGTAAAACTAACGACTTATAACTACATATTAATCATCTACAAAACAAAAACCGTTGATTCGATACGTAAAAGCCCCGTTTAGTCAATTGTCGACGGAACGTAACGGAATGTACGTTCAGTTTAGCATATGTAAAGCAAATTAAATACTTACCGAAATTACATTGCGATTCGGTAAGCATTCACATTGCTTTTCTTGTTCTAAAAACAAACGTACGTTGTGTGGACGTTGTGCTAAACGGGGCTAAAGACTAATTCTACCTTTAGCGTTATGTTGAATATGTTCCTAATCCATTAATAGTTGAAAGGCGCGAATTATGAAATATGTAATTATAATAAAGTACTGAAAGTGTAGCGGGGTACTGCGGTATTTTTGAAATGGAAAAGTACTAAAGTACTGAATTTTTCAACACTGGATTATAAGTAAATTGTGAGCTTCGCAAAATATTTTACTAATGTCATCCATGTTTCATAACTAATTTAAATAAATAGAGGTCTACATTAATATCGTATTTTTGGTAACTTTTTGAATTATCCGTTTTATGAAAAAAAATCTGCTATTATAACTACAAGGATATTAAAATGCTCTTGTAACACAAAATATTTATAAACTGAATCAAGTACGAAAAATTACAATATCCAAACTCATGTGCGACATTTTTACCCCAATTACTACAAACATACATATATAATTGCATTTGAATATTCATGTTGCCTAGAACTATAATTTAATATTCAAAGCAATCCAAATTATCTTTAAAAGAATTATCTGTACTAAAAAAATAAAAAACATCCAAAGGATGAAAACAATGGAGAATAAATCCATTTCATCACCACTGAAAACGAAAAATCACTGAACGCGTTCGAGGAAAATTGTCTCTTTTATAGCAAAATATGGGGAGAGTGATACAAAGTCAAATCGTGAACATTACAAACAGAGATTCGTAGCAATAGGATTCAAGCTGAAACTTGACAAATTTAATATATTGCTGAGGCAATATTTATGATTTTAAAAATATTTAAGTAATTAACTTCCAGAAAATAAAAAGAAAAAGGATAACACCATAGTAATACTCTTCTGTTATAAAAGACTTAAAACAGTAGGGACCGTAATTCCATAATAATTTTAATGACGTTTCCACAGACGTATTATCAAAAGAATATACTACATTCCTGTATACCATTGTGGATGAATATAATGGGAAAGAATTTGGATACAATTAAATGATGAGTTTTATACTATGTTCCGACATGCACTTTTATTAAGTCAATATTCGGTTATTTGAGAACAATATTTTAAGTGTTCAGACATAATGATATACGCAGTTAAGCTGCTTATTCAATATTCATTTGATAGCTGGTAAACAAAACAGCTGGTTGTTTCAACAACATTGTTTTTATTTTTGTTTGTCGTTGCTGACATTTGAGTTGTCAAATATCAACAGAAAGTGGTCGGATAATTGTAATATACGCATTGAACATACCTATGACAGTGCTGTATTTTAAGTTTTACAATATTATAACAATTTGCGTATTTATTGCGCAATAATTAATTGACATTTTATGTGAAATATTGAGCTCAATACTGGCGTTTATTGCGATTTACGCAATAAAAGTGCATGTCTGAACATAGTATTATACAAAAGCATACATTTTTAAGGCAAAACGAAAAGGATACTTTTTAGTATCAACAATATGCCATACGAGTATATCATTTGGAAAAGGACTGAAGTAAAAGGTATAAGTTGCTAAGGCAAGATGTCTAAAAGAAGATATGCTCTAGCCACAATAAAAGTCAAAATATTGAAATATATGCATGTATGTATTTTAAGCAAAGAAATTGCAATATTTTGGAAATAATGAATTTGATAATGATTAATGAAAAAATTATTTTTAAAATCAAAATAGTGTTTGGAGCAAAAAAATTTTCTAGGAAATCATTAAAAATAATGTATAATAATAATTCGTGAAATTTTGAACACTTTCAGTATTATTGGTAATAGGTTATATGTAATTTGATACGAGTAATCCTAAATAGCACATGTTTTATATAGCTGGGTACAGTCTAGCCTCTAGAGTTCTAATCTATCAATTTATTACACAACACCGAACACAAGACGTTCACGCTGATCAGACTACTTTAAGTTTTTATTTTCAAGCTTCGTACAACTATTGTTCAATTCACACAAGCCGTTGTATTGAGTGTATTGTTGGACGAATATACAATAGTGTATGCTAGTTGTTGATAATTTTCATGTAAAAATCCGAACACTCATGCAAAAAAGTATATGGGGAGACCTTTGTATTCGTTTGATGGATCACATTATGATAAATTTTTTGGGTTACCCATTTTCTGGACACTGTTGACACAATCTCAAATATATTTTTTTATATATTTTAACGTCACAACACTTTTTAAACATAAATATGTATTTAGTTCCGGCCAAATAATCCCAATTCGAAAATAGACTCAATAATAAGAACAGCAAGTAGCATCATTCCTGTAACCAAAGAAATATACTGGAATATAGCATAGGCAAGGAATAAATATAGCTCCCACATCTCATCACCACAGGAAACGAAACAGTACTGATAACATTTCACGCAAATTCAGACTTTTATAGTAAAAACTTTTTTTTTTTAATTTTGTAATATGCAGTATACAGGCAAATTTGAAACAATAAATGAAACTTCGGCACTAAAATTATGATTACTATGCGAAACGACCTGAAAATTCCCTTTTAAAAGGTTGTAAATAAAATTCAAGAAACTAAGATCATCTTAAAATGAAAAGAAAAGCATTTGTTCGTCCATGCTTTCAATATGCAAATGTGTATACAATGTATTTCTAGAAGTTGCCAAACTGAAACTCAATTCACAAAAGAATTTTTCCAAGATGAAATTTAGCGTTGATTAATGCGGTAATAAGGGATTTCTGTGCTATTCAATCTTATTCTGTATCTAAATGCAATATAAAAAATAAATTGATAATTACCCCTGCAAGTCTACTGTGCTTCATTTTTCAGAATGGTTTGACAAAATGTCTACTCCTCCATGTGTGCGATACCATCAAAATATTTTTTTCGTTTGAAGGAACTATTGACGTCATAATGTGTAGAATATAACATTCCCTAGTTGCAACGCATTCGAAATGCCAAATTTTCCATAATTTTAGGGGGATAAATCAGTCTGAATTTGACCGATAGCAAGAGTTATGTTGGCTTTGGGATTTGTTCTGTATTTTGTGCCTTATTCGCATACACAAATTAATGTCCAGTTAACATCATTTCCGTGTGAGATGATCAAGATCTCAAATTGTTCGTGCAAAATATCCAATGTGTCATGAGCTATGTAGAACGGAACATCAAACAGTGGTTTTTTGGTGGCAAAAAAACAATTTTTTTATCATGTCTATCAAAACATATGTTTAAGTTAACAAAGGTAATAGGTAATTGTTTATGAAGTGATGGTTCAAAGAATTTTTTGATTTTTATATTTACATATATATGTATATTATATATGTTGCCTTAGTTTGCCCTCTCTTTTGTATGGATTAATTCCATGAGAACCTAGTTATGTCATATGTGCTAAACGAATTCAAACGTTCGACGACCGGCTGGGTAATAAAAGTTTGTCGACTTAAACACCCAGATTCCATAGGACGTGCGATGATCGTGATTTTTTTTTTTTTTCATTAAATTTGTTTCCTAAAAAAGCAAATTTTTTTTTTACAAAATTCAATTTTAAATTTTTTTCAATAAATTTAATAATAATAACACGAAATATTTACATTTTTAAATAAAATATTGTCCCGGGCAAAAGTAGCAAAGAAACACAAACAGAGGACACCGGCCTCCAGTGTTTCCTTTAAACATTTTGGAACTTTTATAGAAAACAGGATTTTTTTTTGGTAAAGACAGTTTTTCCCCAGAAATAAAAATTTTCTTACAAAAAATTACTGACAAGGCTGTCAACAACTGAACAAAAGAGCATAAGCAATATGTGTGAATTCTATGCTATGAAGTGGTAATCCCTGCACTAAAACGATCAGTACATTGTTGGACGACCTTACTATTAACAAGGTACTATATTACGAGGTAAATGGTATAATGCATACATATTTATGTTTTGCCTTAAATTGGTAATTTAAACAAATTTAAGAGGGTTTTGTATGTTAATCAAAAACAACAAAAAATTTTAATGAAATAAAATTCTCCATAAGATCGATTCTAGGCGTTCCATGTATTAAATACATTACACAACTGTTTACAGTGTGACCGTTCCCGCTAGCAATAAAATTCAAGTTCATACCACAATTTGGTATGAAAAATAATCGAGTGTTTAAACTTGTTTCAAATAATTTATGATTATTATTACCTTCCGATAACACAGTGTGTTCATGTTGATATTTATTGTTGTGATATAAGTTGTGATAAGTTATTTAGAAATTTGACTTGATAAATTCTTATATTCTTATCAAAGGCTGTGGAGTGGATAGGCGTGTATTGTCAATAAATTATCTTGATTTTGGAACTAATATCGAATTACGAATAACAAGATTGAAATAGAAAATACGAGTAAATCCGAATATTGTGTTAAATGCCACTCGTTTTATTCTTTCATTCAATAAATTAATTTGGTTATGTTTGTTAGATTTGAGAAGTTTATAAATTAATTGAGAGAGAATTGAGAGAATCCAAGAGAAATGGATTACAAATAAATCAAAGGTTGAATACTGAGCGGTTCTTTAATTTAATCTTCCCTCTTTTTGTCTTTTCGTACGTAAGTTTACCGGTGCACTATTTTAACTTTTAAATTATGAATTAATTTAAATATTTCAAAACTATCGAACACCTCCCCTGGAACTGTCCAGCTCTTAGTAGGTTGAGGATGCTGGGCAGGGACTTGGGCACTCTATCGAGAGCCGACATTAGATTCATAAATAGGTTGATCTGTGTGAGAACTGCTAGGGCATCAAGGTTGTAGCCGCACTCTCTTGCGTGTTTGTTTACCATTTTTTCCTCCGTCTCTTATATCCTCCCTTTTCTACCTCTTCTCCTTTTCCAATTTGCTATTCCCTTCACTATCCTCTATTTCTCTTCTCTGGGACGAATTTACAATGGATTATTTTGACCTCTTGTCCCATTGACAAGTACACGTCCTCAAACCTAACCTAACCTTAAAATTTCTTAAAAAATATTAAAAAAAAACACTGACTTTATTTATAAATGATTTATCTTCGGTTAGATTGAATTCTAAAGTGGTAATGTTGTGCAGTTTAAGTAAGAAGTTTTAAAGCTCTGCTTGATCCTGTTTACTGTTACGGATAATGGATTTCGCTTCCTTTTTAGTGTCGAACTAACCTAATTAGATCAACTTGATCAATTCATAATTATCAATTAATAAGTGTTAAATACAATGACATTTTTATACGAAGAAAATTACGCCATTCATTACCATTTTATGTAAATTGTAATAATTGGTTGTAAAAGAAAAGTTATTAACATATAGTAACTTTGTTAAACATTATTGTACTGTTGAGACAAAACCAAACTAAATACTTCAAAATGAACACATAAACATTTAAAAGAACACAATTTAATTTAACGTCCACCAAATAGCTCAATAATCGAGTCTATAATAAAAAGCACAAGTAGACCCAATGATGCCGACATAACGAAGATGTCGAAAGGGATAAAAGTGAGTAAAAAAGCTAACATCCACATTTCGCCACCATGAAAACCGAAAAAGAACTGCGAGTATACTCTTAAAACTGATGCTTTTATAGCAAAAATTGTCGTGACAGTAAATATTTGTCAGTAAATTTTGATTGCATTGCTTTATTATACATATTTCTTCTATATTACACAAGCGTTGCCTTCTTTTCTTTAATTATCCCTAATGTCAGCGTTAAATAGTTATGGTTTGGATTCCACAGCTTGTACAAAAACTATGATTAAAATACTCACAGCACAACGTAAAGGACTCAACATATGTCACATTAACGCTCAAAGTCTTTTTCCTAAAATGGATGAATTTCGTTTTCTGTTCGAAGATACCAAGATGGATATTGTATGTGTATCTGAAACTTGGTTCGCGAGAGACCTCCCAGATAGTTTGGTTAATGCTGTTGGATACAGAATAATCCGGAATGATAGAAGAAGTCATGCAGGTGGGGTAGCAATTTTCATCAGGAAAGGTATACGTTACAAGGAAGTTAGAAGATCACAGGATAATGACAAAATTGAGTACTTATTCCTTGAAATTATTGGTGCTGACAGTAAATTGTTGTTGGGGTGCATATACCGCCCAAATTCTCGTGTCCCTTTTGATTCATTTGTGTGTAACTTGGAGTCACTAGCTATGCAATACAGCGACATTATTATTGCAAGTGATTTCAACTGTAATTTACTGTCTAATTCTAGCTCAATCTTGTTTGATCAGCTTAAATCTATTGGGTTATACATTGTCAACACTGTGCAACCTACGCACTTCACCAATAATTGCAGTACTTTACTCGATATTTTTATATTGGGTAACATGTCTAATTTACTACTGTTTGATCAGATAAGCGCACCCACTTTTTCTAAACATGATCTTATTTACATATCATATGATTTCCATTTTCATAAAGATGAAACTACTTCTTACTATCGAGACTTTCGAAATGTTAATTATCACTTGCTGGAGGAATGCTACAACTCAATAGAATGGAACAATATATATAATATGCCATCTGCTGATGATCAACTCTACTTCCTTAATAGTAACCTTATCAACTTGTATGATATTTCCATACCCTTGAGAACGAACCGTAGTAACAGCTCTAGGAAAAGCTGGTTTAATTCAACTATCAAACATCAAATTAGAACTCGTGATGATATTTATAGACGTTGGAAAAGACTTAGAACTTCGGAGCTATACGAAGAATACCGCAGGGCCCGTAGATTCGTCAACAAGACTATTTATGACGCAAAAAGTTCATATTATGAGAACCGTTTTAGATCAGCTGTAGACTCAAGGAAAAAATGGCGAACAATTCGTGAGATTGGCATTGGAAACAAAGCTACCCCAGTTTGCAGTATTGACCCAAATGAGATTAATGAAACTTTTCTGAATATCCCATCTCCAATGCCTTTAAATGAGGTTCAATCAGCTCTTGTCTCTGAGCTACCGCAACAGCCCCCGGGAATTTCCTCCTTACACCGTTTCGAGTTTTCTCGAGTATATGAAGATGATGTCGTTCTATGCTGTAAATCAGTGACTTCAAATGCAGTTGGCTTTGACCATATCCATCCTAAATTCATAAGACTTTTACTACCTAGGATATCACGATATATTACGCATTTATTTAACACTGTTATCACTACCAGCCTCTTTCCTAACTGTTGGAAACATGCTAGGGTCATTCCCGTTCCTAAATCATCAAATGAGTATCGTCCCATATCGATACTTCCATTTTTATCTAAAGTATTTGAACGACTGTTACACAACCAAATTAGTACGTATTTAAATGACCACCAGCTGCTCTTTAGCAAACAATCTGGATTTAGAACAGGTCACAGCTGTGTTTCCTCGCTGTTGAGTGTATCTGAGGATATAAGATCCAATATTGATAATGGTGGTATCACACTCTTGGTACTCCTAGACCATTCAAAAGCATTCGACTCTGTAAACCATAATATACTTTATAAAAAGATATATGACAATTTTTATTTTTCTTCGAGTGCATCATCGCTAATAAAAACCTATCTCACTGATAGATACCAGTCTGTCTCTGCTGGCGAAACTGTATCTACTCCCATGCCCGTGTCTAAAGGAATACCGCAGGGCTCTATTCTTGGTCCACTACTGTTTACTTTGTACATAAATGATTTACCTAATTGTCTCTTGTATAGTAATATCCACATTTACGCAGATGATGTACAAATATATATAAATTGTAAAAAGGACTCAATTGATGACTGCTGTGCAAGACTTAATGAGGACCTTACCAGAATACATTACTGGGCAACGTCAAATGGCTTATATCTGAATCCTATAAAGTCAAAGGGCCTAATCATAGCCCAACGAAATCAGAATGTTGTTGTTAATATTCCGATCATTTTAGGAAATCAAAATATTTCAATAGTAGAATCAGCAAAAAACCTTGGTATAATTTTTAACAAATCCCTTCAATGGAATACCCACATAAATGCTGTCTCCGGAACAATTTTTTCTATGCTTCGAACGCTATATCCTCTTCAACACGTTACACCTCTTAATATTCGAGTGCTTCTTGCCAAAACGTACTTAATGCCCAAGTTCTTATATGGCTGCGAAATTTTTGCTTATTGTGATTCAATAAGTAAAACTAGGTTAACTGTTGCGTATAATGCAATTCTTAGATATGTCTATGGCATAAGAAGATATGATGGTACTTCTCAGTATTCTAAATCATTATATGGTGTTGGATTAATGGATTTACTTAAAATCAAAGCATTAATTTTGCTTCACAAAGTTATCTACACTCAAGAACCATCTTATTTGTTTAATCGAATTCAATTTGCAAGATCGAACAGAGGAAAGCAGATTATTCAGTTAAGATATCAGACTTTAATATCTGAGTGGCAGTTCTTTACGAATACAATACGGCTGTGGAACTCGTTACCAAACCAACTACAAATCAATGGCAACGCTTTGCAATTTAAAAAATGCTATTTTCAAAATTTTAATTTTAAATTATTACATATATATATGCACATATTTTTATTCTTGTTTGTTTGTTTTTATTCTTGTTTGTATATATTCTGATATTGTTTTTTTTAATTTGTTTTAGTTTTAGTTTATTGTATAATACTTTTCTATTTTTTGTAATGATCATATAATCACATACTGTAATTTAAAAGATTAATTTCTTGTTGTATGTGATATGAAATAAATAAATAAATAAATAAATAAATAAATAAGTAAATTTGTAATAGGCAGTTGTTTACGGACAAATTTAAAATAAAAATTTTTTTTCATTTATTATTATTTATTGAATCTTCATTAATAATGAACTAATAATAATTATTCAAATCTTAAAACTAAAAAGAAAATCTTAAAACTAAAAAGAAAAATTTATATATTTATTTAGGCCATTGCCAAATAAAATAAAATATTCAAATATAATAATTAAAAAATAAATTAATAAATAAATAACAAATAAAATAAAATATTCATCTCAAATCTTCGGCCGAGCGCAAGAGTATCCTTCCATTTCAACCGAAGATGACCAGTGTGACGTAAAATAAAACTAAAATGAAACGAAATTTTGAAATACAAAATATATTTAAATGTCAATATATAGTATATGGATGATTCCTTGAGAAATACGAGACACAACTACCCAATTCTCTCCTGTCAAAATAGTCTTTGCAGGAAATAAATCTAAAGAAACACTGTACTTTGAATGTTAAACCACCACACAAAATAGGGTTTGAAAAATTCGAACATTATCTGAGAATTGATAATAGGTTGTCCACGTTGTACTCATACTCATTGCAACCTGTACTTATAAATCAAAGTTGTAGTGAATCAAGAGTAGTTGAATTTCATACTGTTGAATCACTCATACTCAAAATTTCATGAGTACTTATGAGTATAGAAAAAACGATTCATTGCTGATCTCTGATCTATACCACGTGTATGAAAGATCATACACTTAACCAATCATGTACCTGAAAGACGTCACATAAATTTCGAAATTAATTATATTTTAGATATCAAACTGTATTTAAATATGTTGTGGCACATATAAATACATAATTGGCCATTACAACCCTTCAGTCAGGATTACGACCTATCTTCTCAACACCACTCATGTTGTGAGTGCTAATTTAATACGTGAGTGGCGGGACCTTCAGTTTAAAGTCGACTCCGAACGACAGATTTTTTGAGAAACTTTTCATGGCAATTTTATTTGCTCTCAGAGTATTAGCCAGAAATTTGCTGAGAGGAAGTCGGTGAAGAAATATTTTTTCATATTTCGTTTTGATGTCTGACCTGGTACTGGAACCCTGGGTTCGCGTCTCATAAGTCAACACACTACCTACTAGACTAGTTTGAGTTTGCTATGATCATAGAGAAAATAACTCTATGTACATTGAATATCTGAACAATATATGAGAATTGATAATAGGTTGTATGCAATTACACTGTACGAGTTTGCTATGATCATAAAAATGAAATTCATTAGGGGGTTTTGTGTCCTAAAAATCAATTGGCTGTCAGCTTCGTCCTTATCTGTCCTGGAGTAATCTAAAAATTGCATACATTTTTGAAAAAGGGTTAATTTTGTGATATACAAAGATTAAGACGGGATCTAGGAACAGAAGCTGGAGTTTTTGGCCATAGAATAAGATATTATGAGCCCATGGGGAGACAGGCGGAGACCTACATATGCGTACCATCGAAATATGTTGGTAATTGAACTTGGATAAGGTAGAAAAAAAATGGCCACCTCAAAACAATTTGACTGCTAGGCCGTCATTTGAATAGTCGGTTCTAATGCTTCATAGATTGTTAAAGAAAGTTTTAGTTAAAATTTTTTTTCTTTCAAATTCTATTGGATAGCAAAAAACCTGTATAGTAAATAGTGGACGTCGTTTTGCCACCAGAAGAATTTATTGAGAAGTTTATTCCTGCTTGTTAAAAAGAATTTTTGGGTTCCAACGAGATTAACTCATATTTAACAATTAATAGGTGTTACATGCTATGGATCCTTTAATTTAAAATCCTATTGACAGAGTGTCAATTTTAATATTTGGCCAATTCACAGGATTAGGTATCGTGTATATTGTATTGAATACACTCGGTTGTTTATGAATGCTCAATGCTATGATGTATCGTGTATTTCGAATTCTTCTTATTATTCTTCATAACTTTTTTCATTCACACAATTTGATAGCACGAACCAACTTTTAAAAACATATGAAAAAAATGTGTATAAGTATATCGGATTTTTACATGAAAATTATCAACAACAAGCATACACTGTTGTATTTTCTTCACACAATACAATGAATACAACGATACAACGGCTTGTGTGAATTGACCAATAGCTGTACGAAACTTGAAAATAAAAACTTAAAATAGCGTGAAAGCCTTGTGTTCGGTGTAGTGTAATAAATTGTTAAATTAGAACTCTAGAGTCTAGACTCTAACGAGCTATCTAAAACATGTGCTATTTAGGATTACTCGTATCAAATTATATACAACCTATTACCAATAATCCTGAAAGTGTTCAAAATTTCACGAAAGGGCTATCCATTTCGTGGTTTCAAAAGTATGGGACTGGAATTCGACATCTGTCAAACTAAGTTGTGAAATCAATTATTTTGAAAGTCTGACATTGACGAAAATGGATCGCTGAACTATCACACAACGCATAAAAATTATCAAAATCTACTACAAAAATGGTTATTCTGCTACAGCCAAAAAAACAGCCAAATTGTTAAAAATTTCACGAATTATTATTATAAAGGGCTATCCAATTCGTGGTTTCAAAAGTATGGGACTGGAATTCGACATCTGTCAAACTAAGTTATATGAAATCAATTATTTTGACAGTCTGACATTGTCGAAAATGGATGTTAAGCGATCCCACAACGCATAAAAATTATCAAAACCTGCTACAAAAATGGCGATTCTGCCACAGCCAAAATTTTCTTCACCGATGAAGCACATTTCACACTCGATGGGTATGTCAATAAACAAAATTGTCGTATTTGGGGTTCTGAGAATCCTCAAGTAATTGAAGAGAGGCCATTGCATCCAGAAAAGGTCGCTGTTTGGTGCGCTCTTTGGTCCGAAGGTGTGATTGGACCTTACTGCTGAGATACCACCCAATATGTGTCAAAAAGTGGTCGAAAATTACCTCAAAAGAATCAATGCTTGCAGCTTGCTTGTGGAGGTCATTTAAATGATGTAGTGTTTCACACATAATGTCAACGTTCAAACTTTACGATAAAAATAAGAAATATCATGAAAAAATATTTCATATGTGTTTTATTTACGTTTACTTTTGAAACCACGAAATGGATAACCCTACATATTCGTCCAACAATACACTCAATAAAACGATACAACGGTTTGTGTGAATTGAGCAATTATTATAAATCGTTGTGATATTATAGGGCTTGCAAAAAGAAAAATTATTTCACGCTTAATTACTGTTTCTGATATTTTTTATTGCATTTTTTAAGTTTTTAAGAATTTACTCATCACAGGCGTAATTAAGCAAAAAGTATTGGTGAAAAATAGTAGGTATGATTCAAACGCTAGAGCATATTGTGATATTAATTTGCGTCATCCATATGTAAGATAACAACAACTGCTTGAACACGAACATTTAAAATACTTAAGATCACAATCACATGAATATCACTTGTCAAACATACATACATATTTAATTTAGAGCATTATTTCAAAATATGTATATACATAGGTACGTAACCCTCTCTATGCATTTTCACAAGTATAATCACTATTACAATTGCAAAAAATAACACGATATAAGGCAAGGCCGGAAGCAGAAATACCGCACCCATTTTATCAACACAGAAAACGAAAAAGCACTGAAAGTATTCGATGCAAATTGACTCCTTTTAAAGGAAAAACAAGAAAAGTCATACAAAGCAGACAACAAATAAATTTAAAATAATTGAAAAAATTATTTGTTCAAAAATTAATCATTTCCTAATACACTAGTAATAGGCTCAATGAAATAAGAATAAGTAATAGGTTCATATATACATCGATATTGTAAAAACACATCATATATCTTATCGACACATTGAAAAATTCGATTTTCGATTGTTTCCCCAGGTTAGAGAAAGTATACTTAGTTAAAACTCTATTAAATAAATAAGTGAAGTACGGCAATAAGCTAGGTGTCACAGCTTTTACAAGTACAGTACTCCCCGGATATAAGCACTTGCAAATATGCTTGCAGGACAGTGCAAAATCTCGCTCCTGAAGGCAAATAGCCGCTTGTCATTTAAACTGACAGAATTCTATTTCTTCCATTGACAGCAATAGCTTCGTATTCGATGCAATACTGGCTGGTCCGAGAGGGCTTTGTTCACCTTCTACAGCTCGGTGTGGGGAAAAAATAATTTGCTGGGCTCCCGTGTCATTTCGGGATCACTGCAAAGATATTGCTGTATAGACATTATCAAGAGTCCTAGGCAGAGGATCAAGACGTTGACTCGCCCGAGACTTGCACCAGGTCAGATTAGTAGAAGAAGAGCTTTACAAATTAAGAAAGGCGAAAATTGGTTTTCTATTAGGAATCAATTATTTGAGATTGCGTTGCCTCAGTTGGTTATATTTTCTGGGTGGGATAGGATGCAGCCCATGTCTCAAGGAGAATGAAATGTGTAATCTCATAAATGAGGCAGCTAGAGAACAGGATCAATTTTGGAAAGAAAATTTTTACAAAGTGGGTGCATATAAACGAATTTAAAATTGAAGAGCATATGTCGAAATAGTTTTAGTACATTTGAGAGCAAAAATCAAAACTGCCTAAGTTTCGGTGCTACTATGAGGGGAATTATTATATCCAGAGTTCTTGTATCCATAATATACTGTATAGAATTTAAATCATGAGAACGAATTGCATATGCTTTTATCGATCATAAACATTCCATAACTTCGAGCTGGCTAACGCAACAAAACTACGTAGGTTTTATAGTGGAACGTAGAAGTAAGCTTTGGAACATTAATAAATTGATCATAAAGCATATTTACGTCAAAATCAAGATTAGTTTTGAAAATTTTTTGGGAAAATCCAACTTCACCTATTACTTTCAATTTAGATTTATTGTCTATTGCATTAGAATACTGTCTGACACAAAACATTTGGCCAATTCACTTTGTATCGTGTATATTGTATTGAATACACTTTTTGTTTGTGAACGTTCAATGCTATACTGAATTGTGTATTTTGCATTCCAAACGTCAAAAAGCGATAAGAAGAAGACCAGTATTCATAATTTGATTTTCAAGCAACAAATTAAAAAATATTGTGGAAAAAAGTAAATTAATTAATTATCTGTGCGAACAATATAATTTTGAGCCGTTAATTGTTGACTCAAGTTACGTAGAAAGTATTTTGTATTTTTATTCTTCTTCTTGATTACTGGTATTTACATAAACTGATAGCACGAAACCAATACAATTATTTAAAATCATATGATAAAAATGTGTTATAAGTGTATCATATTTTTATATTAAAATTATCAACAATAAGCATATACTGTTGTATATTCGCCCAACAATACACTCAATACAACGATACAAGGGCTAGTGTGAATTGCTCAAATGTTCTCGGTCAGTGTGGATGATGTTTCAAATCATCAGTTCAGAACCTCTTCCACCGCCTGTAGGCCGTTTCGAGGGGAACTCATCTGTCATAAAGTAGACGTACATTATCCTGAATTAAATACAATTGGTTTTTACACTATTTCCTTACTTACTTACTTAATTTGCCATTAACGACCCAACTAACGGATTTCGGCTTCCAGGCGCCTCTGTTTCTTGGGCGCCGACGCCAGTTGGTCATACCAATCGATGATAGGGCTTCCTCGATTTGGTCCTTCCAACGGATACAAGGTCGTCCTCTTCGCCGACTTCCGCAGATCCCCGCATCAAATACCCGTCTCGCCGGAGCATACTCCTCCATTCGAACGACATGCTCGAGCCAGAGCAGCCGCTGGATATTAATACGCTGCACAACGTTTATGTCGTTGAGTAGCTCAAACAGCTCACTGTTGGATCGGATGCAGAAATCATCGCCAACTCGCACTGGACCGAAGATTTTTTTTTTTTTTTTTTTTTTTTTTTTTTTTTAAATTTAAAACATGTTTGAAACTTTTAAAAAATTTTTTAACATTGACTTTGGACAGGTGATCTTAACATTAGAATTTAAAAACTAAAAAAAAACACAAAATTGCTTTCAAACTATGAAACTCATAAATGTAGAACCATTAATTTATTTATTTATTTATGTCTATGGATAGTAGTTCCTTACAGACTAAATTTAAATATACAAACAATATATATAATTAATATTTAATGATTTAAGTACAGTATAATTTTTCTCTTTAAAGAATAATTGCTTTCAGAAAGATCAATTAAATGATAAAGATTATTAAACTTAAAACATATTTGACGAAAAGGGTCGTTGTTGGCATAGACTGATCGGTGAAATTCTAAATTTAATAAATTAAAATTACGAGAAGGTCTAATTGGAACATTAAGATTAATCTTACGCAACAAATAATCAGAATGGACATCACCACGTATTAAACCCAGAAGAAAAGAGACACTTAGCATTATTCTTCGACTTTTCAGTGTAGGTAGTTTTATAAGAGCGAGTCTACTTTCATACGAAGGGAGAACAAAAGAGTTCCATCCAAGTCCTCTCAAGCAAAATAACAGAAAGCGCTTCTGTACAGATTCAATTAAGTTCACGTAAATGAGAAAATGTGGATCCCATATAATAGATCCATACTCAAGAATAGGGCGCACCAAAGATGTATATAATTGTTTTGTTACGTAGGGATCAGTAAATTCCTTTGACCAGCGTTTTATAAATCCTATGACACCATTTGCTTTGTTCACCATCATTGATATGTGTTCAGAAAACGTAAGCTTATGATCTAACAAGATTCCAAGATCAGTTATATTTAAAACCTTTTCCAAAATTTTGTCTTTGAAATGATAAGAGGTATCAAGTTTAAATGAACGATGAAATGACATATGTTTGCATTTATTAAAGTTTAACTCCAACAAGTTGACTTCACACCATTGACAGAAATAATCAATATCCTTTTGAAGAGTTGACTGAACAGATATACTATCAAGCGACTTAAAAATTTTAACATCATCAGCATACATGAGTATATTAGAATGAATAATAACAGATGGCAAATCATTTATAAATAAAGTGAATAGTACTGGACCAAGATGGCTTCCTTGAGGCACTCCGGAGGGAACATCGATGACTTTAGATAGAGCATTTTCAAATTTCACTTGCTGAGTTCTACCAGAAAGATAAGATTTCAGCCACCGTACTGCATTGTTACTAAAACCCATGCAAGAAAGTTTATAAAGCAAAAGATCATGGTTGACTCTATCAAATGCTTTACTGAAGTCTGTATAGATAACATCAGTTTGTTGCCGTTTGATGAAACCTTCATTTACTTTAGTTGTTAATTCCAAGATATTAGTAGAAGTTGAACATAATTTTCGAAAGCCATGTTGATGTGAGGTTAAAATGGAAGATATTTGATGATATAAGGAGTCAATTACAATTTTTTCAAAGAGTTTTGGAATTGCATTCAATTTTGCAATACCTCTGTAGTTAGAAACTTCCAATTTGTTGCCAGCTTTAAACAATGGAATTATAAATGATTTTTTCCAAGCAGTAGGAACATAACCCAGTTTAATAGATTTATTGAAAATTGCCGTTAGGGGACCAGAAAGGTTCTCAGAACAATGTCTAAGAATACAAGTAGGTATACCATCAGGACCTGGGGAAAATGAGCTTTGTATTGACAAAAGATTTTTTCGAACAGTTTCAACAGCAATATACGAAATATGAATACTTGATGACTGTGTTATATCATAAGGATAGGAAGCTTGATTTTTGAATGATTTATAAGAATAAGTTGTTGCAAAAAAATCAGCAAACAAATTACTTATGGACATTTCGTCGTCAGCACTACGAGATCCAAATTTTAGGTAGTTCGGGTATGTATTTATGCGACGTTTGGAGTTAATAAATTTGTAGAAAGACTTTGGATTACTTTTTATTTTTGACTTCATTCGGTGTAAATAGTTGTTATATGCCAATTTATTAGCAGTGATGTAATTAGTTCTTGCTATTGAATAATGTATATAATCGAGAGAAGAGCCAGATAACTTATATTTTTTAAAAAGTTTATTCTTCCTGTTTTTGATGTTAGATAAGTAACAGCTATTCCATGGTGGACCCTTATTATTACAAGCAAATTTTGTCGGAACTGATTCAGATATGCAGTGATGTAATACAGCATAGAACTTGGAGATAATATCATCGAGGTTATTTCCTGAAATTATTGAATCCCAATCAACATTCAATAATAAATAATTGAATTTATTGTAATCCATACGGTGGAAGCAAAAGACTTTATAACGATGTTTTTTGCGTACTTCAGCTGGCACATAGATGTTCAACTCAATCGTAGGGTGAAAACGATCTTCAGGAATAGAAATTGGATCACAACGCTTAATAAAGCAATTCTCTTTATCATTCACAAATATTAAATCGAGAATTTTAGAATAGTCATTGAGTATTCCATTAATTTGAAATAGGCTCACATCGAATAAAATATTAAAGAAATCATCAAATCCGTTATTATTCATTGATTGAACATAATATCCATTCTCGAAATTCCAACGTACGGATGGAATATTGAAATCACCCGTAATAATCAGGAAGTCTTTTGCACTAGCAGAGGAGGCAACTGTTTTAATGGCTTCAGCATGTTGAATATATAGATCCTGCGGAGATGAAGGAGGAATATAAGAGCACGTTATGAATATTCTACGACTCTTAAATTTAATAATAACGGCAATAAATTCAACATTATTGGATAACGAGTCAGTTAAAAGAAGTTCGGATGAAAAAGTACTAGAAACAGCTATGAGGACACCACCACCATAAGAGCCACGATCACGACGATAAATATTATATTTATTACAAAGTATTTCGGTGTTTAAAAAGGAGCCATCAAGCCAAGTTTCAGTAAATGCCAGTATATCATAATTACAGTCTATACTTTCTAAATATAAATTTGAAAGTTTTGTTCTTAAACCTCGGACATTTTGGTAGAGTAGTGATAATGAGCTAGTTGAAATGAAATTTAGTTTTTTGAAATATTTTGTTCTTGACGAGGGAGTACACCAATTCTATTAGTTATAATTTTTTCTCTATACACGTATTCTCGGACAAAAGTATTAGCAGGCCAGAAATGGGGGTCCATAATGACATTGAAATAATCGTGTGAGGTGGATATTTTGAACGATGAAATGGACCTGGATGTATTAAATGAAAATTTCTGGATGAAAATATCAATGTTTCGGCCAAGTTTAGATCTGATGTAGTAATCAACATCCTCCGAAGTTGTGTCATAAGCCAACCTTGAGACAAAAATATTCTTCCTTGGGGGAACAGCTTGTAGTGGTCTATGAACAGTTTGATTCTCTATTATCCCATTTATTGGTTCAGTAATAATTGGAGAGATAGTCCGGATAGGAGCTCCATTATTCATATTGATTGACGGAGTATTCAACTGGTTGGAACAGGTGACATTTAATGATGTTGATGATGCAGAAGTACCAGCATTAACAGTAACGGAATTAGCAGAGGAAGTAGCCGATACAGTGCTTGTTAAGGGAATTTCAGGTAAGTTGTTCGTATAATTCGTAGTTTTAGGAGAATTGTTACAGTCTGAATTAATAAATTTATCCAAATTTTGAAAATTATTAAATAAGTCTTCAAATTTCGCAAGTTTAGATTGTACCGACAAAAACTCCTTATTAAGCTGCTCAAATTCACTTTTCTGGCTTTTAAAAAATTTGTAAAATTCGATATTAATTTTTTTGCAGTTCACACAAGTCCAGTGTAGTGACTTTGCTGTATCCAAAAGTGCATCCGCATCCCGCGTTTTAAGAGCTGTACATTTCAAATGAAAATTACCCAAGCACAGCCAGCAAGAAATCATTCGCTCATTTGTTGTAATGGTGCAATTTGGGCTCAGACAGTCCATATTCAAAACTCAGAATAGAATAAAGTTAAATTTAGTACGTGCAAATAAAGGTTCGCTGGGTAGTACTTATTCAGCAAAAAAAATAAATAAAAAGTAAAAGCTTTGGTAAATGGCGCCACTAAGAAGCTTTATCAAGTTCACAAACCAGTTTCAATATAAAACTTAAAAACAGCAACCTTGCACAGTAACAGATGCAAATAATATTAGCAGGACGATCAATCAGCTGGAGTATTCCTTTGCCAATTCCACACGTTTCTCTCTTTCGTCACGGATTGCTTGTAATTGTTGTACAAAAACGGTTTATAAATTGTTTCGATTTTTGTTATTGTTTGTGTATTTAATTTTGTTTTGTTATTTATTTATTTCTATTTTTTAGTCTTCAGTTTACATATGTTACTAATTGTTTTGTTTTTGTCTTTTTTTTTTTTTTATTATTTCTATAATTGGAAACTGCGAATTGTTGTTATTGTTTTGAATTTGTATTGTTTATGTATTAAAGTAGCTATTGTTTATATTTGAAGTTTATTGTTATTGTTTTGATATATGTATATATGCACTTGTTATCTCCAAAGTTCGTATTGTTATTGTTTGTTTTTAAATTTTCAATGTTTTTTCAGTTTTATTATTTTATTTTAATAAGGCAAATTATAATTTATCAATATATTTAAAACTGTTTAATATCACACAGAGCAAGTTCAAAAACACGTCCGTTCACCTCGATGTTCAGTTAAAACTGAACGTAGGACTTTTCTCTCGAATGCTCTCAAGCCTGCTTCAACAGTGCTTAATAGGGTGCATGTCTCTGAGCCATAAAGAAGCGCGGGAAGGATGAGCGTCTTGTAGAGTATTAGTTTTGTCGTACGAGAGAGGCCTCTGCTACCCAATTGCCTATTGAGACCATGATAGCACCTGTTGACAAGAGTGATCCTGCGCTTGATCTCCAGACTGACATCATTTTTGATGGTAACGACGGAGCCAAGACAAATAAAATCCTTGACTGTATAAAAAGTATAGTTATCGACCGTAATTTGAGAATCAACACGCCGCACGTCTCTACTTGTCGATAACATATAGATACTTTGTTTCGCCCTCATTTACTGCCATACCCTTCTTCGTAGACCCCCTTCAGGATCACTAAAGACAGCAGTAGCATCTAGCCAATGCATAAATCTGGTCCCAACAAATATTATCAATATTATAATTAAAGGTTCTATAATCTATTCTTCGAAAATCACGATAAGTGATGTTATTGTTCTCAATACAAGTTACAGGCATGTCATAAGTAAGGAAGAGAAAATGTATTACATAGTTTGCAAAGCACGATGCAGAAGTTTGGTCATATAACAGCACTTCTTTTCTATGATAAAAAAATATACAAGATCAATCAAGCAACTAGAAGTTGAATGGAAGTGCGCAGGTGTAGACACATTTACAGCATCACGATGAAGAGAAAGCATTGGTTCACTTAACAGACTGTCGACTAAAAGATTATTGTTATTATAGCCACCTACTATTATAACAATGTAATCATATTGAATGATAATTTCCTCAAGATTAAAAAGGGATCGAAGTTTATATTAAAAATTGATCTGCAATCACAACCAAGTAGATTCTTTTCATCGACGGCTAAAATGTCAAGAAATAGATATTTTACTTCACTACCAATTTGTATTAATAACATTAATCAGGCATTCCATGCTATTGTGAACATAAATCGCAATATCACTACCTTTCGCTTTCCTGTCAATATCATTTACAATAATTTTCCTATCCGCCGGTATAGTCTGTATATCTGTAAGCTGAAATATTTCTGTATTAAAATAAAGTATAAATTCATATATATTTTCTTCAATTTGCTATGAACTAAATATTTAAAATATATTTAAGAAAATCTTTTCTTATTCAATGAATATATTGTTCAGGATTCCAATTGATTTCTTTTGTTCGTTATTTTGTTACCAGTTAAGGAGAAAAGACATTCAGAAGCTGCGTTACTAGTAGGAATCCATAATATTTTCATGTAAATTTGGATTTTGTTTTTTCTTAATAGTTTCTAAGGATATTGAATTAATTAAATTATAATTCAAAATTTAAAGTGGGAGTCTTCAAATACTGTTCACAAAGACCAAACCTTTGCCAAATTGAAGCATACCGAACTTGAAGACTCATCAGCTGCAATACGCTGATATCGTTTGTTCAAGGCAGATTCACAGTCTGACCAAAGTGGAAGTTTCTCGAAATCAAGTTGTTCTTCCCATTTCTATTTGGTACCTGGTTCTACTTTTCGCGGATACCGTATCTATCATACTTCGCAAAGCAATTGCTGAAGATTTTGTAATATGTGGCAAATCGAAAAGTTTTCTTTTATTCTCAAAAAATATAAGACATTCATTGTCATAAACCATTTTCAAACTCGCTATTCCTTTTGGGATAATTTTTCTCTGAAATCTGAAAAGCTTTTACTATACCCAAAGCTTCATCGGACAAGCATGATATTAAATGATTACATTTTTCAATGTCTGTGGGCCAAGTTCTCAAACAAACTCATAAAATTCTTATAATCAGAATATTTTCCGCTAAACTTGAGGAGTTTCATGTTTGGGAGCCTCAATTGGTGTGGTTGTCCGAGAAAGTACATTTCTGGCACATTTGATAGCCTATTCTTAACCAGGAGGCTCAAAAACAATGATTTGCTGGTCACACTATTATTGTTCTCCGGATCTAAATTATCCACATCAGACTGGAGCTTCATAGCTTGGTCAATATAATTCTTCAATACGTCAAGTCGACATTCCAACTCGATTGGATTGGATTAAAAGAATTTACGAATTCGATTTATGTATTCAACAACCTTGGCTTTCTTCGTAATCAACTTCTCCAAACTTTCCGATTTGGAGGGAGAATCTTGTCTCTTCCTACTACTCATTTTCAAATTATTTATGAAATCAATACAAATCGAATGTAATCAAATTAATTTATTGGTTAAATGGAATTCCCAAAGGACGAATAATTTGCTTTGGACTAGGAGACTTATTAAAGTTATCAAACTCTCGCCGGTTACAAAATATTTGGATTCGTGTCCTATTTCAGTTTTGTTATTCGCTATTCAGCAGATACTGGTTCCACAATCAAAATAATTCAATAGCGATATATATTTATTAAATTCACAGCCTTTGTTTTTATAAAACAACAATTAAATAAAATTGTACCGAATTGTTGTCTGAAAATTAAATTCCGTAGACAGTGTGAACAGTCCCACTGTAAACAGCTTTGCAATATATATATTGTGAACCGGTGTGAAATGTATATACTGTAATTGGTAAGGGAACGATGGAATGGAACACTGATCATATGCAATTTACATTTAGCGAATAAACAAAACAAGACCAAGCAAAAAAGAAATGCAAAATAATTTGGTTAAAATAAACAATTCTAATAAGAAAATTTTGTTTTTTTTTTACCACAGCATTCCGCCAAAGTCCTCTGTAATTTCGGCGTTTTCTTTGCTATAACAGCTGACTGCATTTCTGTGTGTCAGTGAAAAGAATAAAAAAAAATTAATTTGAAGTATGTAGTTGGCTTTACAAGAACTGTTTACAGTAATTGTTATGAATTACTTATTGGCATGTGTGCGTAATGTCAGACAAAACGGTTACATCATCTCCCTTTAGCTGTTCAATATAAAATTCCTTTATATTGTATATTTCATAAGGCTGTAGAAATATTTCGTGAGTATTTAAAAACAATGTTGATGTATGGAAAATGTTTAATTTAGACACAATTTCTCTCAGTGGGCAGTGCAATAATCTTTAGTACTGCATTTAATATTTATTATTATTTATTAATTTTGCGAGTCTCCATTTACTAATAAACATTGGCCTGAAGATTTTTGAAAATTATTTCAAAGTCTACAAATCCTGAGGGAACGACAAGTTTAAATTGGACATTCTTAGGCTGTTTTTGAGTATTATTTATTTAAGTACAACAAGATATTATCCTATTTAACGGTACTAGTAAGACAAAGACATAATTTAGACAATTGCATAATATTAATATTAAAAATAATTATACCTAATTCTTGACACTATGAACTGTCTCAATAGTCATGTGACCAATTTGAATTGGTGATAAATGCGTTGTAGAGCCTACTTTGCCTATTATTAATGCCTTTAATTTCTTCGGATTGAGGCAAAAACCGTTCGTCAATGCACATTTAAACATATTTGGTCAATATACACAAGCCGTTGTATCGAATATATAACAGTGTATGTTTGTTGTTGATAATTTTCATATAAAAATCCGATACACTTATACATATTTTTTTTATATGTCTAAAAAGTTGTATTGGTTTGAACGCCAAAAATTATGAAGAAGTTTAAGAAGAAGACATTTGGAATACGAAATACATAATACAGCATAGCTTTGAGCATTCACAAACAACCAAGTGTATTCAATACAACATACGCTATAAAAAGTCGTGAGAATTGGCCAATTATATAGATCACAATTTACTTTGTCAACACAATTTATAATGTATAGTTGGACGTCATTTTCATACATCTGTACATTACAATACATCAACTTTGATGGCAGATCATTAGAGTAAATCGAATATGGTAATAGACCATGTATGGAACGTTGTGGTACACCTCTAAATATTGACAGAATATTCGATTTATTACAATCACAATACACAAATTGACTTCTGTCCCTTAAATATGCAGAAATAAACAAACATTACATTTGATATAGCAGTCATATCGTCATTCTTTAAAAAGGCTGCTTAATTTGTATTTTATGTTGGATTGAATGTGTTTGATCAAAGGTAATATCTAAAAGTTGGAAATTGTCTGGCAAAATAGCGCCCGAAAAGGGTCCCTTAATAACGTAATCGGTTAATATTGCTAATAAGCTTCTCTATACGGCGTTAGTGTATTGGCTTATTATACGTAAAGCCACGGTTTACCAGGGGTACATCAAAACGAAATACGAAAAAAATATTTCTAGGGCGACTTCCTCTCAGCATGAATTTAAAGGAATTTAAGAAACTGAGTATGAATAGATAGACAACAAAATTCTGCATTATATAGTGAATGTTCACGATCTTAAGTTGAGATTTGTAGATTTGAGGCGATGTCAAAGTCAGGAAAATGAAAAAAATTTACCGGTAATCTGGTAAAAAAAAATAATAATAAAATGCATACCTATTAAAAGAAAAATTAGATTAAAAATGTCAAATATATGTCCCAGGTAAGTAAAAAAATATATGGGCCACTCATGTGCCCCGTTATTGAAACGTGTATATTTGTTTGTGGTTACAACATTTTTTTTATCATAACTGTTTCGGAACTTCGAGATATAAGATGGAAAATGTTTATACAAGATTACAGTTATTCCAAATTGTGAAGGAATCGAATGCCAGAACCATTTACGAGAAATTGCTGCTTTTAGTCACAAAATTGTGCGATATTATAAAATGTCAAGGGGATGGCGATATATTAGCTGTAAAGCTATGTTTAACAAGTATTTTAGAAAATACTGGAGTTTAGCATAACGAAAAGAGGACCGATTTTTAACAACGTATGCTAAATGGCTAGAAGGGACTGTGGCAATACCAGTATTTGGCAGTTCGTCTTCAGGACGACCACAAAAAGAATTTAATGAAGCAAGTGAAAGAACAAAACGAAGAAATATGGAAATAATTCGTTTGCAATTAACAACAGAGGAGATCACTTTTGCTGCATCCATGAGTCAAAGGGCTGCGTGGGTAAATTAATAATGGATATAACCCGATCTGCACGGTAAGCAAGAATTTGCAACCGATCATTAACAACTTCTGAGGTCAACCATGTAAAGAAACTTTCTGCGGAAGGAGCTTTAGCATTGTTTGTAAATGCGGAACTTATTACAAATCAGTTTGAAATTGTGTACGAAACCAAAAAAATTTATATCCATGTTATACATTGCTAAGGAGAGCAAAAAAAAAATGTTATCCCAATGAAGATGCCATAACAGTAACTGAGACATTAGCGGAAGTGAAGCTACAATCTCTCCTCGATCACACAGCAACAAGGTTATGTTTATACCTTAATGAAGTTTTACATCAGTAGGACCATGACGAAGTTAATTTTTTGGAACTTAACTTTTTGAACTCTCGTATATATTTCAATAGACGCATAAAAAATATTATTTCTCTCCATTTTAAATGAAAAATAATTTAGAAATCGAAAAATTTTCTCAAAAATTACTCTCTATATTCAAGTTTTACATTCTGTATATTTTATTTTGTAAAAAAGAAAAAAAAATGTGTTTTTATATATTGAAAATAAATTCCCAGTTATTGCCAAGAAAAATGTCTGTGACACTTGGAGACAGCCATGGACGATAAATACCATAGGGTAGATGAACGCCTAAAGACATTGATACGGTGTCAGACTTCCAGGAAGGGAGAAAGAAGAAGTCAGTATTGTGGGGGAAAGTTTTATTAAAAAATTAACGAAATCAAACCGGAATTGGAAATGACAAAGGAACAAATAAGTCGGAAATTTTGCACACCACATATAAAAGAATTAAAGTTATAAATAATAAGGCTGGGCGAAACGCCACATCATGGGAAGAAAATTTGAAATTTATTCTGTATATAAAGGAGGTATGAAATCTTATCGCAAAAGAAGATCGAGACATTGGAAAATGGCCGTAGAATACATCATCTTCATACCGGTTTGTGACTTCAAAGTATTTTTTATTTTAGGAATATACCTTCTTTTTAGTTTTAATTGATTTTTAATAACCAGAAGCCTTTAAATTATTTTCCTTATTTTTTTTTTTATTATAATTTAATAGAAAGCTGTCAGGTCGCCCGTCTAAATTTTCAATAATATTTGTTTTTCTTAATTTTGAGAACATTTTTTTTAATTCTAAAAACCAAATTCTGTTTAGTTATTGTGCAGTAGCAAAACATCTGCAACAGCTGATCACACATTAGCAACAAAATTTGGCATAACTGCCGCAGTGGTGAACAAATTTGCTGAATTTACGAACGCACCCAACATTTATTTTGTGTTAAAAAATGTGTATAGTTTTTGGTCACAATGAATATAGTTTCTTGTGCAAAAGGTAATTAAGATGCTAAATATTACAAGAACAAAACAAAATAAGACGTACTGCTCATAAAAAAATTTTCCTGCTGTAAATTGCAAATATTTTTTAATTTCTTGAAAGAAAAAGTTTAAAATTGTTATTATTAGTTGTTTTTATTATTTATTAAAAGTTTTAGACAAAAAAAAAAATTAATTGCGGAACTGGAGGCGAAACATTTTATTTATACCCCATTTACACTACAGCGAAATCTAGTACTTATGAGATTTCGAGCCAAATCTAGTTGATTTTAACTAGATTTCCCATATAAAACAAAATCTACTTATTTAGTAGATTTCGGCAAAATCTACTCAAAATCTAGTAAAAATAGAAATGCAACTATGTGTTTTGTCAAATAGTACTTAAAAATACAACGCTGCACAGGAAAAAAATGACATTTCAATTTAAAAATACATTTTCTAAATGTTGCAAAGGGTCCGCCAAATAACTTTTTTTTTGAAAATGCTTTAAAAAAAACTACTGAATATTTTCTCAAATTTCCTTTTTTATTTGAAAGTACAATACTTCCGGTTAATAATGGAAAATAATTTCATTCAAATGGCTGCCTCGGCTGGCCATGCAGTAGCCTACACGGGTAGCCTACAGAAGATGCCGATTTTGGCAAAAAAAATCATCTTTTCAGATGAAGCTCATTTTAATTTTGGCGGGTATATAAACAAGCAAAATTGTCGAATTTGAGGCACAGAAAACCCGCACGCATACATTGAAAAGCCGACGCACGCAAAACGAGTAACTGTTTGGTGCAGATTTTGGTCCAGGGGCATAATTGGGCCATTGGCCGTTTCAGTTAATGGCGATCGTTCTCGGGCCATGTTGAACGAATTTTTTTTCAAAAAAATTGAAGAGTTTCAGTAGTTTTTTTTAAAGCATTTTCAAAGAAAAAAAAGTTATTTGACGGACCCTTTATTATTTTCTTTTAAATTTCAGTCAGCTGTTTTTGTTATTAAAATGAAATCTAGCTACTGTCAAATAAATCCAGTGTAAACGATCTAGATTTTGAGCAAGATTTGAAATCTAATCTACTAGATTTCGGTGTAGTGTAAATGGGCTATTAAACTGAAATGGAAGGATATCTTTATAAAAAAAAATTCCACCGAAAAAAATTTTGACCTAACTTCTACAGGACTCCATGTAAAAATGCTGTCGTGACCTAAACTATTTCAAAATGGACAATTAAACATTAAAGAATACACTATGCATACATATTTACTCTTAATACGACAAACATAATTACACTCAACAACTCACACTCACATCACTTTAGCCAAGCAGCAAGGGCAATCCCTATTGCCAGTACAAGGCAAAACTGTATTATCAAAAGCAAAATGAATACAGGGAAAAGAAAAAATGGGAAAACATTCATTTTGTCACCGTAGCAAATGAAGAAGTACTGAAATCATTCGAGACAAATTGCCTCTTTTATAGCAAAAAAAAATTAAAAGACATACAAAAACAAAATAAAAAGAAACTTTGGATTTGGATAGTAAACATTTTTCAACAAATTTTATAAAACACCTATTACACGAACGAACTTCGCCTGCAAACACCACTTGATGGCGGTCATCCATCTCATGTAATAGGACAAATTTGTAAATGATGAATATTAAACATTTTTGATATTTGACTGTATAGTGTACTCATTAGGTACTGTTTGCAGGAATGTAATAGGTTGTCAAGACATAATTTACTGGCAATTTAAGTAAATTGAAAGTTTTATTTTTGTTCAGTAATTAAAATGAAATTTTGAATTTTTTTCTGGTTCCTTTAGAAGAACAGTTATCTAAAAATTGAAGTTTGTATAAAAAGAATTTGACATTTCGTGGGATCCAAAGCTAAGAATTAACCGAAATAATGTTATTTTCGGATTTATATAACGATGCTTCGACGAAGGCTTCCTCGCATAGCTGCCAGATAAGTGAGTCAACAAATCATTAAATATTTAAGAAAAAAACCGTCAAAGAGGTTTATTGAAATCGTAAAAAAATTACCAGAAAAAATAAATAAATAAATTACAAGTTTTCAAAAACCAAATTATTTCTATTGTAGTAAAACATATAATGTCTTCATTTATTAATTTTTTTTTCCAAAAATGGAGAAATTTTATATCATTTTCAGGAAAAAATTGTTTAAGGATTAAACAATCTATCCCAGTGTTGTTTATTGACATATAAGCGCAGCAATAATATTGCATCATCCTAATCTATGGGTGGTGTAAATATTAAGGAGTCAGAAGCTCTTGACATTTTGATCATGAAAATTCAGTGTAATGTTGGCTGGAACCGACACATTTTTCCGTTCCTTCAGTTGCTTTTTATGACCTTATCATCTGATCTTACTATTTACATCATTTATAAACGACCGAGAATAGAACACAACTCTCATGTATGAGTCGATGGCTAAACGTCTATTTTGAAGTTTCTCGACCGTGTATAGGAGAGTTAGTGACGGTTGTGTATCCAACTCCATTGAATCATTGGAGCATCGTTGCAATCTGGTTTGTGTTTCAATGTTCTATCGCTACAACAAAAGGATTTCGACCGAACGAAATAAGGGGACTTGTGTCCAAAAATCATATATTCCTACGTAACGCTCGTCTTTCTCGGTCAGCACACTGCATTACAGAAAAAAATTCGCTTTTTAGTCAGACTATTCATATGTTAAACTCATTTCTTGCAGAGGTCTTTCGTGTTACTTATGCTATAAAAATATACAAGCCTAGAGTCCATAAACTCTGTTCTCTGTTTCCTTCTTCCCATAACATATTGTCATAGTTCCAAACACAATGTCATCCATCCCCTGATTGCTAATTAATAGGTATTAAATGTTAAAGTTCATTTTACGAAAACAATTTTTCCTTTCATCATCGTATCGGTTGGCCAAAATTCTTGACGCTTGATACAACCCCATACAAACGAAAAAGTCTACGTCCGATCGAATGAGGTACTATGCTGCCAGCTGCGGCAGCCATATGAATTAAATAATATTCCATTTCTAACTGGAACAACTGTTTTTCATTTCCCGGACTTATTCATTTCCCGGGAAACCGGGATTGATTTTGAAATTTCCCGGGATTCCGGGAATTCCCGCCTAGAACATAAAATCATATATTTACTTTGTTAAGTATGTATTTTTTATTTAAAATTCATATTAATGAGATCAAAATCCAAAAACAAAGTAACAATGGAAACATATAAAAGGTACATACATAATTGGCTATTACAACCCTTCAGTCAGGATTAAGGCCTAGCTTATCACACCACTCATGTTGTGTGCCTTAATTTTATACATGAGTGGCGGGACCTACAGTTTAACGTCGACTCCGAACGACAGATTATGGAGAAACTTTTTCATGGCAGGTTTATTTACTCTCAGAGTTTTTGCCAGAAATCTGCTGAGAGGAAGTCGCCGAAGAAATACTTTTTGTATTTTGTTTTTGATGTCTGGCCTGGGGCTCGAAACCGGGCTTTTAAGCCTAATAAGCGAACACACTACCTACTAGACTACGGCGACCATATAAAAGGTACAGTTCTTTAAAAAAAAATAATTCAATGTATTTGAAAAACTATTTAAAAATATATACATAAAACATAAAAAAACTATATATCTATTAACATATTTATTTAATACTTTTAAAATGAGTTTTAAAACCGACAATGCGTTTATTGATTCATCTGAAAGTCGGTTTCTAATTTTGATAACATTGACCCGCGAGAGAACTCTCTCGCTTTCAATAGATGTTGGCTTAATAGTTAACAAGGCCTCTTAAAGATTTTTGTGTTTTCCGTTTGCTTACCAGATTCTCCAAAAAAATTTAAGTCTTTAAGTGTTTGATGTAGATATTTCACAACCATTATTTATTGCATCGTTCAAAATGTCCTCAAAATTTGTATCTTCTAAAATATCATTTACGTTGCTTTCTATTTCTTCTAATTCAATTTTTTTTTTTCAGTAAAAAGACGGTTATAAATTTGTTCTGTATATAAAATAATTGAGTGGTTTGAATCATTCGGAAAAAATTTATTATTTTTATTAAAAATTTCAGGATCTTTCAAGTATTTGGTCAAAGTATACAATTTTATATCTCTTCTTTCTCCAATTCGATATATAAGAGATTCAAACATTGTCTTTCCTAGTAAAGTATTAATTGAAGAAATTTGTTGGCATAAACTATTCACTATCACATCAGCTGTTATAATATTAACTTCTAGCCGACATAAAGCTTGCACAGCTAATTTCATTGGTTTTAAAAAGTCCAAAGGTTCTATCCATAGATACCAAAAAAAATTTTCATTCGGAATAATTCCCGGGAATTCCCGAACAAATTTCCCGGGATTTCGGGATTGAAAAATTTGCGGAATTCCCGGGAAATCCCATGAAAAACACTAGTCATAAATCATTCTATTAGAAATTGTCTTTTAAAAAATTTATTAAAATTTGTTTACCTCGAAATAAATACATTTTACATCAAAACAAAAACTTAAATAAACATCAAAAATCACAATTTAATTTCAAATTCAAAAAATTTCCCATACTCAACTATAATATCAAACCACATACGAAAAAGTGTAATAAATGATCCATCAATCATAATGACTTAAAACAAAGGACAGTCAATGTGAGAGAGTACCATCGACATTTCAACGGCGCTAAAATCAAAACAGCACATGCGAAGAGAATTGGGTCTTTTTAGCAAAAAATTAAAATCTATACAAAGCAACAAAAAATGAAATTTCAAAAATGCGTGTGTATGGTAACGTTATAGCAATAAATTTGTAAGACAGTTAAGGGGGTCAAATCTTCAAGTAAAATTAAGAGAAATTTCGCTACTTCGGTAAATTTAATGGTAACAAATCTCAAACGTAAAATTGACACATTTTCCGATAAACATTTCCGATCCATCAAAAATTCTGAAAATTTTTTGAATTAAAAGTTCATTTGAAGAAATGTGTATATATACGTAGTCGTATATATGAAAAATATAACTCGACTGTTAGACTCTTTATATAATAACTAGGGTAATTTTTATTCGATTTGATCAAACGAAGTATCAATGTTTTCACAAGATAATGCACTTTCAAAATGTCATCATTTATTTAATATTTTTTAATTAAAGTTTGCTACTATGAACGGACAAATTGAAAAAATATGAAAAAATTCGCATTTGTCAAGTTTACCTCATCAAACCCCATAGCATATTAAATCAAATATCGGGTCCGCCATCTAACATTTTTTTTTTTTTCAACTAGTGCTTGCTTATTTCGTGAATGGTAACACTTAGCTCATGTCTGATTTGACAGATAATTAGTTTTATCGTTCCGCTGAACGAATATGGTGGTGTATACGCTTCGCTTCGCTAAGTGGGCCTGCGATCGACTTACAGAAGATGCCGATTTTAGCAAAAAAAAATCATCTTTTCAGATGAAGCTCATTTTGATCTTGGCGGGTATGTAAACAAGCGAAATTGTCGCATTTGGGGCACAGAAAACCCGCACGCATACATTGAAAAGCCGACGCACCCAAAACGAGTCACTGTTTGGTGCGGATTTTGGTTCAGAGGCCTAATTGGGTCATTTTTCTTCGAAAATGAGCAAGGAGTGGCCGTCACAGGCAATGGCGATCGTTATCGGGCCATGTTGAACGAAAGTTTTTTCACAAAAATTGAAGAGGAGGATATTGACAACATTTGGTTTCAACAGGACGGCGCTACGTGCCACACAGCAGAAGCTACACTCGATGTTTTGCGCCCTGTTTTTGAAGATCGAATAATAAGCCGAAGAGCTGATGTCGTTTGGCCACCTCGGAGCTGCGATTTGACACCGTTGGACTATTATTTGTGGGGTACTGTCAAAGATAAGTGTGATAAGCCAGAGACAATTGACGCTTTAAAGGACAATATTCGTGAAGCCATTGGTGGAATACAGCTGCACACAATCGATAATGTGGTTAAAAATTGGACCGATCGTGTAGGCTACTGCATGGCCTGCCGAGGCAGCCATTTGAATGAAATTATTTTCCATTATTAACCGGAAGGATTGTACTTTCAAATAAAAAAAGAAATTTCTGCTTAAAGTAAAAATAAAACAAGTTTGGAGAGCTCAAGAAATATAAAAAAAAAATATTTTTTAGTTCTAATCAACAAAACTGACAACATACACTATGTCATTAGCTGGGTGTATTTCATTTCATTTTTTATTTTGTCGCATAGTGTTGTATTTTATTAAAAAAAAGGACAAAATGTAATTGCAATGACTTTTCGAATAAATAAAAATAAAAACATTAAAAAGATGGGTTACACCAATAACTACAAAAGATTCTAGCGGAGCAAAATGAATAATAAATTAAAAATTAATGAACTTGAAAAAGAATTTAACAAGATTGCAGAGAATTTTTTTCATTGTTTTAGCCCAATAAGTTAAAAAATATTGTAACGCTATATTGCAATTTGATGAGAGATGTTGACGTCGGCTTAATAAAATTGACTTCTGAGTTTGAAATGAGCGTAGTCTGGTAGGTAGTGTGTTGGCTTATTAGATATGAGACCACGGTTCAACCAAAAGGAAATATGAAAAAATATTTATTCTCAGCAGATTTCTAGCAAAAACTCTGATTGCCATTATTACAACTTGTCGTTAAACTTGGGGTTGGTTAAAGGTACCTTTAGCCAAAGGGAACTGTGAAGTTACCTTTAACTTATTTTTGTTATTACAATTAATAGATAAAATAAAGTTAACTTTTTGAAAAATATGGCAGTTCCGGAGAAATGACGATAAAACTGCTTAATTAAACAAGTTTTTTTTCTAAACGCAGTGGCAACGAAGGGCCTCATTTTTTATTGTTGTGTTTCCTCATTTTGCTTATAATTGAAGTTGCCATATTGAAAGTAATATATACATAATATGGCAAGTTCAAATATAAAGTGACCTTTAAATGTTAATGGCAGGATGATCCTCCCTTTAGCTTAACAATCACTTATGTATCTTATTGGGTACTCATAATAATGAAAAACAATTTATCTGCCCGTTAAAATCCTCCCTTTAGTTAAGGGCAAGTTGTAAAAATGGCAATGAGAGTAAATAAAGTTGGCATGAAAAATGACTCAAAAATTGTTTATATTATAATTGAATTTCTTTAGTTTTTAGGAATTTATAGTCGCTGTATACAATTTAGAAAGTAATTACATTTATCTATTAGGATACATTATGAGAAATATCTGTTTTACAATTTTACTGAAACAAAAAAAAAAAAAAAAAAAACTCCGAAGACAACACCAACTACTTTAACACAAAACGATTAAACATAAAAACCGAACGTTTTCATCTCAGTAGCAGCGTCCTTCAATATAATCAGAAATACATTTAATAGTATTATTATGAAACAAACCGCGATTATAGGAAAGGCAATCACTGAAACTAAGGTCCACATTTTATGATCATAGAAAACAAAAAAGCACTGAAAGCATTCGACGTAAACTGACTCTTTTTATAGCAAAAATTTCCAAAAACCACACACTTAAAGCTAAACACAAACGATTCAAAAAATTTTAAATTTTTTGAAATGAATTTCCAAAAAAAAAACTGTTTGCAGGCAAATTTCAAATTAAAATGAATCGAAATTTTCCCATCTACATATATGTATATCTGTGGCAATAAATGATAATGGCTTAAGTTGACATATGTACATAAGTGTTTTTTCATATTATTCCTGCACCTCAAGCATGGAAGAACAGAGCATTACGAGCCTCAGAATCAGACGAGCAACGAGCATTGAGACTGGCAAATCTTCGCGTACATGCCGCTGAGACCAGTTTGCATGAATCACTTGAACAACGAGAAGTGAGATTAGAAACTGGTCGAATGCGTACTACTCAGGCAAGTTCGTCTGAATCATCTTGACAACGAGAAACAAAATCAATAAAATAATTGAAAATTAATTGGATATTTGTGTAATGTCTTTCCTTCAAATTTATTTTAGTTGGTGGCGCAGCAACGTGCGCATGGTACAGCTACAATTCGAAATAAATTTAAAGACAACATATACCAGCTGTATAACAACTACGAGAAATGGGATAAAAAACGATTTGTTTTTCCTCGCGTACAATGTGTAAGATAGGAAAACAATTAAGGATGCCACCAAGTGATTTTTATTTTAAATTCTTAGAAATAATAAACTCAATATCGTGGCCAATTTGCAAAAAAAAAAAAAAAATGTGTAGTTTGGAGTTTTGTGTTGATTAATGTGATGGCCGCGGTTTTTAGTAGAAAAATAATACATTTGTGTTATTTAGTCAAAGTGTGTGGTACTTGTAAAAAACAATCTAGAATATTTCCCTAATAAAAGTTTGAAATACATTAGAAAGAATCAATAATTATTTTACTAAACAGTTAGCAAACTTACTATTATTCATTCTGAAGGAATTTATAGGTAATAGGTTGTATGTGATTTTAATGTATGGATTTTGAATTTTGGTTGCTCTAGTGCAGTCTAGTGTAAAAGTATGTCATGCAGCAATCTATCAAAAATAAAATATATAGAAATGATTATTTTAAAGGCAAAGCAACAACAAGCATATTATTGTTCCAAACTGCTGCGTTGCGTTTATTGTGTTTATAGCATAAGGGATGTGATTCCCCGTAATATAAAATACTCGTCAGCTGTTATATTACACCATTTATAAATCTTTACCTGTAAGGTAATATAATACTTATAATTTGAAATTGTTATTCTATTATTATAAATCGTTGCAAATTTAAATAAAGTAATATTGTAAAAATCAGTAAATATTTTATTACATTTTTTTTCTTGTCTTATTTACAGAAATTACATCAAGACAGAAAAAAATTCATCAAACATGGTTTAAAATATTATTTTTTAATACCCAACACATTGAGATTGTGAACTTTGCTATCAATCTGGAAATTTACTTCAACAATGCCATATGCATTCAATGCATGCCTATTAATCTTTCTAATTCTTTTTGCCTTCGAATATCTCTTTCCAACTTTAACGTATCGTTAAAGAAAAAACGTTTACATGTCCCAATCTCGGTGTCCGTCGCACTGACGTACCTACGTGCATTCTTGGGGAAACCCAATCATATATATGTGGCAGCACTATTTTGGGTGTGGTCGCCCAAGTAACCGAGGATCGCCATTGTTAATGCTTCTCCCTATTTTCTTACGGACGCCAACGAGTCAACATCGGCGGACTTTGACCTTTAATAAAAATTGTGCTTGAATTGAAACTAAATTAAATTATATTTTTTTGCCTTAAACTTAAATAAAATTGTGCTTTAGTTTAAATAAACTAACTTGATTTTATGATTGATGGTAATTAACCACAATTACCAAATGTACATTGATATCAGGACGGGATCACCCAGGGGTCCATTGCGCTTTTTGAGAGAGATCATTGGTCGAAATTCTTGGAGAATATTAAGATTGATCACACGACATTCCGGAAAATTAAAAGAGGTGAGAGAATTTGATGACACAGTTGGTAATGTAGTAAGGCACAGGGTAGCTCCACTAAATAACCACATCCCTATAGTACAGTTTGGTCGGTACTTTAGGACAGCCCCCATGAATGGTTTTCGGCTATTGACTCCAATCGACGTTGGATGTGTTCTACGAAATAGGCGAAACAAGAGGTCATCCGGTCCAGATGAGATACCTGATATTGTTTTAAGGAAAACACGGATAGTTGTTAGGCGATCCTTGGCCATACTTTTCAACCACTCTTTGAACATCGGCACCATCATCAGATGGTGAGGCTTAGGATATGGGAGAGACGTGTTTAGGTCTAAGACCGCGGATGCACCCTAATGGGACCTAATGAGAATAGATGTGTTTGTGATGAGGACGGCCATTACTTTTCTTGAGCACTCATCTAACTTGCAAAATAGAATGGTAGGGAATTGTTTTGCACATTCCTCTGATCTCGAGAGAATTAGGAGCCACAAATATTTATCACCGATAGACCTATTGACGCTGGACTACTTTACATGGACGACCAATTATTATTTCACTACAGGAGGATGAAGAGTTTGGTCATAGTGGATCAACACTGCACAGTAGGGATGATTGGTATTGGCTTACTTTGAATCAATTTATAAAAAAAAAATTAATGTGATAACTTGTGACGACAAAAGGCGGAGACCTTGTTTTTGCCCAGACCATATCACTGGGTGATATTTAGGATTTAATATATTGTTTATTTTCTTTATATTTTTGCTGTATGAATTATTGTAAATAACATTATTGTAATTATTTTTGAAGTTTTATAACAGCACTCAGCACTTAAGATCTATTTTTAGAAATATTTTTTATTCTTTATAACGGTTGTCGTACGACTCACATTTGACCTACCAGACATCTCTGCTGAATTCGATTGATGCTCTCACATTGGTAGGTTGTAGAGTAGGACACAACATGATTGATGTTCGATAATGTTTGATCCGTTACTCGTTACCTTTGAGTATAAAAGCGAGCGTGGTTTCAGCGATCGGGGCAGTTGGTGATGAGTTGCTGGTAAGGCAGGTCGATCTAGACATCGGCTGTGCTGGAAATATGATAAATCCCAAGTGGTGTGGTCGTCCCCACTTGTGATTGATTTATAACCGGCAAAACATTGGCAACTGTGACTGGACGGACTCCGGAGGCCTCAGAACCAGAATCATCCTGTGCGTATACCGCTTGATTACGTTCTGACAACCTCCTCCGGGGAATTGGACTGACCGGACGAACAAAGGGAGATCTTGGAGCCACAATCATCCTGTGCGTATGCCGTTTGATTGTTGCTCTGACATCCTCCTTTGATTGACTTGACTGACTGTGCCGGGGTAACCGAAAGGACCAGTAGAAACTGCAGTCATCCAGAGCGTATGCCGTTTGACTGTCATTCTGACTCCAACCCCCTTGACGTCCTCGGCACTGTCACTTGACGAACCGGGGCAACAACAAGGACCAGTAGGACCGCAGTCATCCTGGGCGTATGCCGTTTGACTGTTGTTCTGACTCAACTCCCCTTGACGCCTTCGGTACTGTGACGTGACGAACCGTTGTTAGGCCGGCCTAGGATATCTTAATTCATATCCAATTTAATTATTTTCGCTTTGTATTTAGTTTTACTTAGTTTAGTGTGTAAGCTATTGCAGTATTGTAAATAAATAGCTTTAAACTTAAACTAAGTGTTTTTTTTATGTAACCACTGGACGCCGCTGACCTACCCCAGCACCCGAGCGGAAACGTGTCGTTACAAACTTTATATGTTGTATTTTATTTTGTTAACTAGTTTTAAGTTAGATTTTAAGTTAGGGTGTAAGTTAGTTAATAATAAATAAAATAATAATGTTTCCCTTCTTTCCCCATTTTTATGGAATTTAAATGAAGTTAGCTATTAAATAATTGCCTGCAGCACGCTGCAATTTTACTTTCTTAGTTCCTTATAGGATAATTACTATTTAAGAATATAGATGTGGAGGTACATATGTAAGAATGAATTTTAGGACTAATAAATATGAAATGAAATGGAAAAATTAAATTTTGTATTAATTATACCAAACTCATACAACAGTATTACCTGGAACCTATTACCATTAATTCACTAAATGTACTGGGTTTTATAAAAAAATTTTTGTGGAAGTTTATCATTCGTGTGATCAATCCTAATATTTTCCAAGAATTTAGTCCAATGGTCTCTCTCAAGAAGCGCAATGGACCCCTGGATGATCCTGTTCATGTTTTTAATATCAACCTTCAGAATAGGTACCCTTGACAGAACCCCTGTTCTTCTCAGGAATAAAGTGCAGGATATTCGGGGGGACCTTCAAGAGACCCCGATTCCCCGCAGAAATTTTGGGTATTACTTGCCTCATAGTTTGGTTAAAAGTATCAGTAATGTCGATGATATTCTGATCTATCTCAGAGGTCGATACACTTCTGTCAGAAGGAAGTGTACATCCAGGCAAAGCCTGTGATAAAACGTCATTCAAACGGCTCGTGTCAATCCTATTGTAGTCAAAAAATAGTGGCCGCTCCCTGTTGCGAAATTCGCCCGTACTTGAGACAATCTCCACTGCCCTATGGTCCGAATCGTAGTCAAGCGCCCGTAGTCCGTTGGTGAATCCAGGCTCAAATTTCTCTTTTAATATGTTATACTTCCTGTCCTCACTGACCAGGAGCAATGGCAGTTCGTCAGCCGAGATCACCATTATCGGACGTTTGTTTGTCGGGCGATTTTCATCGCTACAAAATTTCATGTATTTTGGATACCCTGTTATAGCATTGGCAATCATCGGGTTTCCGTACTACACTAGTATGGTGTACCACATGTGTGTCAACCTATGCTATGCTTTTTTAGACGTCGCCGTGGTCTAGTAGGCAGTGTGTTGGCTTATTAGACGAAAGGCCCGAGTTCAAATCCCAGGTCAGACATCAAAACGAAAACTCTGAGAGTAAAAATTGTAGTGAAAAGCTTCTCAAAAAATCTGTCGTTCGGAGTCGACGTTAAACTGTAGGTCCCGCTACTCATGTATAAAATTAACGCCCACAACACGAGTGGTGTGAGAAGCTAGGACGTTGTACAATGGGTCAATTCGACCTCCGGGTACTGTACTTGTCACAGTTGACAAGTACACGTCCTCTAACCTATGCTACCATTATATATATACATACATACATAATTGGCCATTACTACACTTCAGTCAGGATTACGACCTAGCTTCTCACACTACTCATGTTGTGTGCCTTAATTTTATATTTGAGTGGCGGGGCCTACAGTTTAACGTTGACTCCGAACGAAAGATTTTTGAGCAACTCTTTCATGGCAATTTCAGAGAAATCTTCTGAGAGGAAGTCGCCGAAAAAATATTTTTTTTAATATTTCGTTTTGATATTGAGCCCGGGCTTTTCGTCTAATAAGCGAACACACTACCTACTAGACTACGGCTACTTCTAAAAAAGCATAGCATAGGTTGACTATGACGACTACCCTATACTACCATTAAACCACCAAAACAATACCTATTAGCCTTACTAAAAACCATAAAAATCACTTTTATCACCACAAGATACTGATTATTTTGCATTTCATGCATATAAATAAATCGTGTATGTAAATAATTAATGAGATTTTGAAATAATTTTAGGAGCTCTAGTTTTCGAGACTTTGCGCTTCCCATTCTTGGGCCAAATATGAGTCTGTCTAAAGTTTGATATAAAAATAACTACGAAGAGCTTGGAAGTGGTACATTTTAATTGTTCAACTTTAAATGGTTTGTGCTACAACAGCAATTTGACACCAAAGGCGTGTAAGCCAAATATTTTCCAAAAAGGGCTCCTGCGGAAACCAAATGATAAAAAAGGCATAGTCAGACACCTCCTGCTCCCGAAATGTGTCAGACAAACCCTTCCGTGCGGTACCTTTCCTTTAGCTTACGTGTAGAACGAAACTCTATGTGAAAATTTGTATTGACTTACCTAACTATGTTTGATTGTCATTTTGCCTGACTGGTTGACCCCTCTTTGTAGACTGATCCTCTGCCGCTACACATTTTAAGGTGATATCTTCTTTATTGGAGACCACTTTCCCTACTTCTTGATTTTCATGGCATACATCATCACCTATGGTTAAGGCATTGTCCTCGTATTCAGACAAACGCTCCTTGTATTTAGTAGAGTTTTGATTTAGCTGCCTTTTATTTACGTGCGCATTGCCTTTACGTGCACAAAAATTTTGTTTCGTATCTTTATTTCTCCAAATTCTATACAAAATTCTTTTTTAAGCGCACTTGTTATACCTGCACATTTAATATATGTGCCTTATATGTTTTGAACTTTAAAACTTTTTTCATAGCAAAAATTAAAGTTAGCTGCGTTGAACAAAAAAGAAATCTTTATAAAAATTTTTATTTAAAAAAACGAAAATCTCAATTAATTTTGTCGTTGAAATTTATTTAAATTTTTTGTTCAATAAATAAATGAAATATAAGAAGTATTTATGTTTGATCTTACATAACATTTAAATTTAGTTATTTGCTTTAGCTGGGCTTTGAGAGAGTAATCTATAATTATTCCATACCTGCTCAATTAGGCAGGTAAAAACATTTAATATAGCTGCATTTTTGACTTATCTGCACAAAAATTCTTTCAAAAGTTAGTTGTGCAGGTAAGTCAAAACTACTGTGTACTGATACGCGTATAAAAGATCAACTAAACTAAAGTCAAACAAAACAACAACAAAGATCACGTGTAAGTTACACTAACAGACACTTAGAAGAAACAGAATACAGGTCAAAAACGGAAACAACAACACTTAATCGAATGGGGGTTTTCTGTGCCCCAAATACGATAATTTTGCTTATTAACATACACACCAAGATGGATTTGCAATTATATTCACTCTGAGTTATTTTCTCTGTGCTGAGAGGAAGTCACCGAAGAAATATTTTTTCCTATTGGAGATGTCTGACCTGTGGTTTGAACCAAGGCTTTACGTGTAATAAGCCAACACACCACCCACTAGACTTCGGCGGCTTCGCACTACACTAAATTGTAAAGTTGTTTTCACTTGAAACAAATCAACTACACTTTACTGAAATAATATGAAAATAAATTTTATTTGTAAAAGAATATTTATTTCATCGAGTAAATAATTCGAATTCCATATTTAAATTAAATTAAGTTTTAAATATGTTTTACAATACATTTTTGTTTGATTATCTAAATTGTACACTTGCTGTGTCATCACTATTTTTCTTTCTTAAATATGTTTATGTCAACGAACTAATTTTTGTTGCTTGCATTCTGTGGATCATTTTTATTTCGCAAACATCGTTCATTGTCAACACATCTACCGAAGACTCTACAACGGCAATTTTTACGGGCCTTAATGTTAAATCGTGAACCCAATCCCGCACTTTGTTTCTGCTCAATTGACTTTATTTCAATGAATTCAACTGTCTCTTCTGTATCAAATTCATCAGCTGGTATAGGTTGTTTAGAGTTAATTTCGACTTTTGGTATATAATTTACCGTAAAAATATCTTTTAATCGGGTTTCAAGCAAATCGATAGGAATTGAATTTAAATCTTTTTCGGTGTCTGCCGTTAAACCCCGAGACTTTATTCGCTCTTCAGCTGGCGTCGTTTCCCCTTCATTGTTAATTGATTCATTTGTTGTAGATAAAATCGTGTTTATTGTGTTCGTTGTAGTTTCGCTTGCAACAATACATCCCCTTAATAAAACTGTAGCTATTATGATAATATATATCATTGTGCTGCAGATGTACATATTTTTGTCAATTTACTGTGCGATAATATTTATCAAATTCGTATTCAGCTGAGTAAACAAATGATACTAAAGATTATTTGCTTTTTTAAAAAGATTTTCATGCGAAAAAAAATATATTGGGCATCTTTAATAGATATGTGACTTATAGCAAATACTACTTATAAGACATACTATATTTAGGGTCATTATTACAACTTGCCGTTAAACTTGGGTTTAGTTAAAGGTACCTTTAGCTAAAGGATAAAAGAAAGTTAACTGTTTTCAAAAATAAGGCAGCTCCGGAGCAATGTCAATAGAACTGCTCAATTAAACAAGTCTTTTTCTAACGCAGTGGCAACGACGGACTTCTTTTTTTGTTGTTTATACTCATTTTGTTTAAATTTGAAGTTGCCATATTGAAAATAATATATATTATGGCAAGCTCAAACATAAATATAACATTAAGGGATATTATTGCAACTTGTCGTTAAAGTTGGGTTTAGTTAAAGGTACCTTTAGCTAAAGGGAACTGGAAAGTTAACTTTAACTTATTTTCGTTATTACAACTTACAGATAAAATTTTTGCAAAAATATGGCAGTGCGGGAGCAATGTCGATAAAACTGTTCAATTTTACAAGTTTTTTTTTAACGGATATAGTGGATATATTGATTCCTTAAATAAAAAACGAAGGCGATTAGCTCCCTTCCACGTCTCTCATAGTAGATGTCACATAAATTTCGACTAATATGATATTGATTAATGGAACTCTGTTTGAAGTCGCCGTGGTCTAGTAGGTAGTGTGTTGGCTTATTAGACGAAAGGCCCGAGTTCGAATCCCAGGTCAGACATCAAAATGAAATATGAAAAAATATTTCTTCGGCGACTTCCTCTCAGCAGATTTCTGGCAAAAACTCTGAGAGTAAAAATTGCCATGACAAGCTTCTCAAAAAAATCTGTCGTTCGGAGTCGACTTTAAAAACTGTAGGTCCCGCCACTCATTTATAAAATTAACGCACACAACATGAGTGTTGTTGAGAAGCTAGGCCGTAATCCTGACTGGAGGGTTGTAATGGCCAATTATGTATGTATGTAACTCTGTTTTTCGAAAAAAATTGACTTTGATTTATTTCACAGCATGAAAGCGTCTGCCTTGGAGTGCATACATCTATCTTAATCTCTTGGTAATGTTCTCAATTTGAACTAGACAGTTGAGTAATTTATGGTCGTTATCATTTATTTGTCTGTATAGTTTTGTAATTTACGGTTATAATTCTAGTCATATAGAATTTTTCTGACAAAGCTCTACGATTTATAGATTTTCACAATTTACAAATTTTTTCCTTTTGAATTTCTTTTATTAGCATTTTATTCTAATTCATTAAAAAAAACTTATTCATAATTAAAAAAGATGTTTTATAATAATATTCAAATACATGTAGTAAAGCAGTTATATTTCCAACCAGGCATATGACACTATTGTCCAGCCAGCCGCATATAATTACGCCAGTTAGTCTATTGTCAGTCACTTTGTTGTTGATGCAAATGCTAAATGACTCAATTATGGGAAAATCGTAATAATAAGAAATGTTCAAAAATACAAGAGAAATGTAAATCATTGAGTATGATCTGGTTATGGTATGTATCAACAGAGAGAATGTATCTTGAACAAAAGTATTAGAAAATTAGCTCTTTTTTGAGCAAATTGCGCAAACTACGTTCTTCCATGTGAATAGTGGTATATTTAGAACCATCGCTTCCATAGCATCGGCATACGCGAAAGGCGAATGGCCCCAACAATCCGATTAGCACTACCCTATGCAGTTCATATACTACCCAGATAGTTGCAGGTTCTACGCATTGAACAACTAGGTTATCAACATTAATGCATGTCAATATCCTAATCCAAATCTCTTAATTCAGACGGCAAAGGTGTGAGCTGGGTACCGCGTCCGCTATACACAGCCGCATTATGTCCTTGATGAAAAGTATGAAAGACAAGTGACTTTTCATCAGTGATAACTGTAAATGAATCTAACAATTTACTTGTAGTGTATGATTCGGCGTTTGAATGGTTTGGTGGTATTCTACACTCTACCGATAGTACCCGTTGACACAGTCGAAGATTTTCACAATAAACGAAGAAATACGTTCATAATATTACTCTAATATTGTTCTTATTGTGTCGATATGCGTATGTTTTCCGTATGACAACCTAAAAATGTAAACAACAGACTGACTTTTTATTATGTATAAATTGTTAAAAATAATTAAAAAAGAGAAATGGATGTAAAAACCGCTGATAAAACAATTGTAGTGTCCAGCATTATTGCAATAATATCAGCAATAAAAATTAAAAATAGAAAAGAAAAAAAATAAATTAAAAAAGAATCGGTCTTTATGGAGTCAGAAGTGACTACTTCGAAGGGATTCTGGACTAGGGTTCGCATCAATGGCTATGAACGAACTGCGTTTGGAAGACCCAAAATCGTTTAAAAATTTTGCGAGGATGTCCTACAAAACCTTCTCCGAGTTGTCGGGAAAAGTGTCTCCCTTAATCTCTAAGCCAAACACTGTAATGCGTGAAGCCATTTCTAGTACTGCAAGATAAAGCTGTGTTACCAAGTAATTGTAGACTTTACTGATCATATTTAATAATGCTTTTATATAGTTTACTTTTGAACTTAAGATTTTTAGCAACTGGTGAAAAATACACACAATTAGCTTATGGATTTCGTATTTCACAAGCAGCGTATTATTTTCAACTCTAACTTTCTTAATAAGTTGAGCAGGAGATGCATCACTTACAAGGAGTTGCGATGAGTCATTAGAATCCTCAAACTGTAAAGAGTTTTGTCGCTGGAGATAAAAAATATTTTATAAATATATTTCAATTAAAAGTCATAAATTTTTTAACAAATACATACTAATAAATTACAGTTTCCTTTTCGTATTTTCACAAAATCGTTCAAAAAATTCAACTCATTGAACCAGTAGGCAGATGGGACACTTTTTAATTCCTTAGTTTTAGAAATTTCCCGGGTAACCTGTCCCAGTAAATACTGCATTTTATTCTGTATAAAACAATTTTTAAATAATAAAAAGGGAAGAAACAATGTTCACATACCTTTATATCGGTTGGTCCAATTGATTCATTGAATACCTTCAACTTTTCAGCAATCGCATTGAATGCAGCATACCTGGAATGTTTGTTGTGGTAAAATTTATCTTTGGGGTTGTAGAGATACTCATAAGTTCGCCACATACCAATCATTTCAATAATTGCTTCTTTGGGTTAATCTAACTGCAATAAATGTAGTAAACATTATTTAATTCATTAAAATATGGAACAATAGTTACTTTTTCATGTTCTTTACTCATTTTCTTTAAATTTGTTCACAAATATTTTTTTTCGAAAAAATTTTCTAAAAAACAAACGCCTGTTTTGTTTACGTTTGTCACAGAAAAATAGAGCAAGCTCTAATTGAAAAAATTACATATGTATTTCCATATGTATTTTACATATGCAATGTTTCATATGTATCAGACGATGTATACAACTTTTGCACATGGAAAATTTTACAGTACATATCTGTATAAGAGAAGTCAGACAGTACACCATGGTGATGTAGAATCATTTAGCAGCCCGGTGCGAAGAGGTGTACCTAGGGGTGCCAGACGTACTGTTTTTAACAGTACATGTACTGATTTTTTTCAATTGTACTGCTTTATTCACAACACCCAAATCAGTACGCAAATGTGCTGTTTTTTACCATTTGTACTGTTTTTGTACTGTTTTTTTTTTTCTTAAATGCTTTTTATGTAGCCATACAAAACATGTCTCTATTTTAATATTTTAGAACAAAAAATTTTGTTCTGAGCAGACAGCAGTAGTAAGCTTTTTAAACAAATGTTTCCAGACTCAAATGTAGCTTCTAATTTTTTGTGGTAATACAAAGTTATCGAAGATCGCTTCTAATATTTTGGCGAAGTATTCTATTGAAACTATGCTAAAGGACTTGAATGATGATCCCCATTTTCTATTTCAACCGATGCGTCAAACAAAGGAAATATTTAAGGCTTTCCAATTGTCCCCCGATACTTTTGTAAGCATACGGGAGTAAATACAAAACTTTTGAACTTTTATGAGTCAAATTCCGAAATGTCAAAAAATATTGCTGATTCGTCGAAGTCTAAATTGGAAGGCAGAAATTTAAACTTGGCCAACGTCACCAGCTTTTGTGCAGATAATGCAAATGTTAAATTCGGATGCAAACAAAGTGTTTTTGTTGAGCTTAAGGAAAATAATCCAGATATCATCGGTATCGGGTGTCTGTGTCATATCATTATTAATGCATTCAAGAATGGATTGAAACTTTTATAACTCGATATAGAGAATATTGTAATAAAAGTTTTTAATAAATTTAGCTCATTTCAAGTCTGAAAGAAATGTTCGAGTTCTGTGAACTCGAATGGAGTGAAATGCTTCGTCACGTGCCGACACGATGTGAATTAATTTTAAAAATAAACTATGAATACAATTGTAATGAATTTTACAATTTTTTAAAAACAGAAGATGGGAAGAATGGCATTTTAAAACATATAAAAAAGTAATAAATAACTTTAAAAAGTAATATATAAAACTATTTTGTACTTTGAAAAGAAAAAATATAACATTGTAACTTTTTATATACATATGTCTATCTATGTATCTAAAAAGCGTACTGTTTTTTCATTAATTGTACTGGTTTTTTATACTCAGTGTACTGTTTTTCCGAATTCCAAATCTGGCTACCCTAGGTGTACCACAGGGTTCAATTCTCGGCCCTCTGCTATACATAATGTACTCAAATGACCTACCTTCTCGTGTTACTCACTGCGGAATTCAAATGTATGCCGATGACGTCCAACTCTACATTAGCTGTTTTAAATCTGACATCAACAATTGTATATTGGAACTGAACCAGGACCTCGACAATATATTTAAATGGGCTACTGCAAATGGTCTGAACTTAAATGCGAATAAATCAAAGGCTATTGTAATCGGGCACGTTGACCCATTGCCAAACTTACTGCCACCACTAGTTGTCGGGGACGCGCGAATAGCATTAGTAGAATGTGCCAAGAACTTAGGTATTATTTTTAATAGTCAACTTTCCTGGACTAACCATGTTAATACTATTTGTGGGAAGACGTATGCTATGCTAACGAATCTCTATATGACTCAATCCTTTACACCTATTAATATACGTATGCTCTTGGCAAAAACATATCTGATTCCTACCCTATTATAGGGATGCGAGCTCTTTGCGGGTTTAGATTCTGTTAGTAAAAATAAGCTCAACGTAACTTACAATAACATAGCGAGATATATTTTTGGACGAAGTAGAAATAGTAGTATCTCGCATTTTTCCTACAGAATCTATAATATGACACTGGACAACCTTTTAAAATATCGAATGTTAATTTTCTTGCACAAGATTAAACAATTTAACATTTGTTAAATTTGTACATTATGTATTTTTATTTATGATTCATTAGCGCTTGGCGTAAGTTTATTTTTCCGTTTTTCTTGGCGGTGAAACTAAAACAAATTTCAATTTGTGGTAGGAATGGCGGATTTATGGTAAGTTAAACTATTAATTATAATTCTACTATTATTTATAATTTTTTGTATATGTATTTATACAAGTTATTTTATTTTTATTTCCCAATTTGTTTTTAATATATTTTTCTATTTATTTATTATTTTAATTTTTACATTACTTGTTTACTTTTCTTTACTTATTCTTTATTTATTTAACACTTAAATTTAATTTCATAATATTTTAATTTTCAGATTATTTATTTTATTCTTATTTTAATTTTATTGTTTAATTATTTTGCGAACTATGTTCTGTTTTTGTTGAAGTCAATTTTATTCATAAACAATATCTTAATTCTAATTACTTCTTCAACCCTGATCAATTATTTGCAGTAGCAGAATTTTAAAACCGTAATTTACAAAAACACAAAAAGAAAGAATTTAAAAAACAAAATTTAAAAATAGCAATTCAATGTCAAAGGATACCAACAACATAAATGTAAAGATCAATTAAAAGTCATCAGTGGAATGACTTTAAATGACTTTGAAATCAGTTGTTGGTATTATTTATATTATTTTCTTACTTTGTGATTAAAATTAAAAAAATGTAAAGAACTTTTTAACGGTAGTAAATAAATGATCATTGGGAAAAAATGTTAATCTTAATCTAACTTAATTATCATTAATCATTATCATGATAACATTATCATGATAATGATAATTATCATTATTATTACAATTATTATTATTATAAATTATTTAACAACTACCTACTATGTAGGCTTAGTATAATATTAATTTAAACTGTCGGGCGATTTTCATCGCTACAAAATTTCATGTATTTTGGATACCCTGTTATAGCATTGGCAATCATCGGGTTTCCGTACTACACTAGTATGGTGTACCACATGTGTGTCAACCTATGCTATGCTTTTTTAGACGTCGCCGTGGTCTAGTAGGCAGTGTGTTGGCTTATTAGACGAAAGGCCCGAGTTCAAATCCCAGGTCAGACATCAAAACGAAAACTCTGAGAGTAAAAATTGTAGTGAAAAGCTTCTCAAAAAATCTGTCGTTCGGAGTCGACGTTAAACTGTAGGTCCCGCTACTCATGTATAAAATTAACGCCCACAACACGAGTGGTGTGAGAAGCTAGGACGTTGTACAATGGGTCAATTCGACCTCCGGGTACTGTACTTGTCACAGTTGACAAGTACACGTCCTCTAACCTATGCTACCATTATATATATACATACATACATAATTGGCCATTACTACACTTCAGTCAGGATTACGACCTAGCTTCTCACACTACTCATGTTGTGTGCCTTAATTTTATATTTGAGTGGCGGGGCCTACAGTTTAACGTTGACTCCGAACGAAAGATTTTTGAGCAACTCTTTCATGGCAATTTCAGAGAAATCTTCTGAGAGGAAGTCGCCGAAAAAATATTTTTTTTAATATTTCGTTTTGATATTGAGCCCGGGCTTTTCGTCTAATAAGCGAACACACTACCTACTAGACTACGGCTACTTCTAAAAAAGCATAGCATAGGTTGACTATGACGACTACCCTATACTACCATTAAACCACCAAAACAATACCTATTAGCCTTACTAAAAACCATAAAAATCACTTTTATCACCACAAGATACTGATTATTTTGCATTTCATGCATATAAATAAATCGTGTATGTAAATAATTAATGAGATTTTGAAATAATTTTAGGAGCTCTAGTTTTCGAGACTTTGCGCTTCCCATTCTTGGGCCAAATATGAGTCTGTCTAAAGTTTGATATAAAAATAACTACGAAGAGCTTGGAAGTGGTACATTTTAATTGTTCAACTTTAAATGGTTTGTGCTACAACAGCAATTTGACACCAAAGGCGTGTAAGCCAAATATTTTCCAAAAAGGGCTCCTGCGGAAACCAAATGATAAAAAAGGCATAGTCAGACACCTCCTGCTCCCGAAATGTGTCAGACAAACCCTTCCGTGCGGTACCTTTCCTTTAGCTTACGTGTAGAACGAAACTCTATGTGAAAATTTGTATTGACTTACCTAACTATGTTTGATTGTCATTTTGCCTGACTGGTTGACCCCTCTTTGTAGACTGATCCTCTGCCGCTACACATTTTAAGGTGATATCTTCTTTATTGGAGACCACTTTCCCTACTTCTTGATTTTCATGGCATACATCATCACCTATGGTTAAGGCATTGTCCTCGTATTCAGACAAACGCTCCTTGTATTTAGTAGAGTTTTGATTTAGCTGCCTTTTATTTACGTGCGCATTGCCTTTACGTGCACAAAAATTTTGTTTCGTATCTTTATTTCTCCAAATTCTATACAAAATTCTTTTTTAAGCGCACTTGTTATACCTGCACATTTAATATATGTGCCTTATATGTTTTGAACTTTAAAACTTTTTTCATAGCAAAAATTAAAGTTAGCTGCGTTGAACAAAAAAGAAATCTTTATAAAAATTTTTATTTAAAAAAACGAAAATCTCAATTAATTTTGTCGTTGAAATTTATTTAAATTTTTTGTTCAATAAATAAATGAAATATAAGAAGTATTTATGTTTGATCTTACATAACATTTAAATTTAGTTATTTGCTTTAGCTGGGCTTTGAGAGAGTAATCTATAATTATTCCATACCTGCTCAATTAGGCAGGTAAAAACATTTAATATAGCTGCATTTTTGACTTATCTGCACAAAAATTCTTTCAAAAGTTAGTTGTGCAGGTAAGTCAAAACTACTGTGTACTGATACGCGTATAAAAGATCAACTAAACTAAAGTCAAACAAAACAACAACAAAGATCACGTGTAAGTTACACTAACAGACACTTAGAAGAAACAGAATACAGGTCAAAAACGGAAACAACAACACTTAATCGAATGGGGGTTTTCTGTGCCCCAAATACGATAATTTTGCTTATTAACATACACACCAAGATGGATTTGCAATTATATTCACTCTGAGTTATTTTCTCTGTGCTGAGAGGAAGTCACCGAAGAAATATTTTTTCCTATTGGAGATGTCTGACCTGTGGTTTGAACCAAGGCTTTACGTGTAATAAGCCAACACACCACCCACTAGACTTCGGCGGCTTCGCACTACACTAAATTGTAAAGTTGTTTTCACTTGAAACAAATCAACTACACTTTACTGAAATAATATGAAAATAAATTTTATTTGTAAAAGAATATTTATTTCATCGAGTAAATAATTCGAATTCCATATTTAAATTAAATTAAGTTTTAAATATGTTTTACAATACATTTTTGTTTGATTATCTAAATTGTACACTTGCTGTGTCATCACTATTTTTCTTTCTTAAATATGTTTATGTCAACGAACTAATTTTTGTTGCTTGCATTCTGTGGATCATTTTTATTTCGCAAACATCGTTCATTGTCAACACATCTACCGAAGACTCTACAACGGCAATTTTTACGGGCCTTAATGTTAAATCGTGAACCCAATCCCGCACTTTGTTTCTGCTCAATTGACTTTATTTCAATGAATTCAACTGTCTCTTCTGTATCAAATTCATCAGCTGGTATAGGTTGTTTAGAGTTAATTTCGACTTTTGGTATATAATTTACCGTAAAAATATCTTTTAATCGGGTTTCAAGCAAATCGATAGGAATTGAATTTAAATCTTTTTCGGTGTCTGCCGTTAAACCCCGAGACTTTATTCGCTCTTCAGCTGGCGTCGTTTCCCCTTCATTGTTAATTGATTCATTTGTTGTAGATAAAATCGTGTTTATTGTGTTCGTTGTAGTTTCGCTTGCAACAATACATCCCCTTAATAAAACTGTAGCTATTATGATAATATATATCATTGTGCTGCAGATGTACATATTTTTGTCAATTTACTGTGCGATAATATTTATCAAATTCGTATTCAGCTGAGTAAACAAATGATACTAAAGATTATTTGCTTTTTTAAAAAGATTTTCATGCGAAAAAAAATATATTGGGCATCTTTAATAGATATGTGACTTATAGCAAATACTACTTATAAGACATACTATATTTAGGGTCATTATTACAACTTGCCGTTAAACTTGGGTTTAGTTAAAGGTACCTTTAGCTAAAGGATAAAAGAAAGTTAACTGTTTTCAAAAATAAGGCAGCTCCGGAGCAATGTCAATAGAACTGCTCAATTAAACAAGTCTTTTTCTAACGCAGTGGCAACGACGGACTTCTTTTTTTGTTGTTTATACTCATTTTGTTTAAATTTGAAGTTGCCATATTGAAAATAATATATATTATGGCAAGCTCAAACATAAATATAACATTAAGGGATATTATTGCAACTTGTCGTTAAAGTTGGGTTTAGTTAAAGGTACCTTTAGCTAAAGGGAACTGGAAAGTTAACTTTAACTTATTTTCGTTATTACAACTTACAGATAAAATTTTTGCAAAAATATGGCAGTGCGGGAGCAATGTCGATAAAACTGTTCAATTTTACAAGTTTTTTTTTAACGGATATAGTGGATATATTGATTCCTTAAATAAAAAACGAAGGCGATTAGCTCCCTTCCACGTCTCTCATAGTAGATGTCACATAAATTTCGACTAATATGATATTGATTAATGGAACTCTGTTTGAAGTCGCCGTGGTCTAGTAGGTAGTGTGTTGGCTTATTAGACGAAAGGCCCGAGTTCGAATCCCAGGTCAGACATCAAAATGAAATATGAAAAAATATTTCTTCGGCGACTTCCTCTCAGCAGATTTCTGGCAAAAACTCTGAGAGTAAAAATTGCCATGACAAGCTTCTCAAAAAAATCTGTCGTTCGGAGTCGACTTTAAAAACTGTAGGTCCCGCCACTCATTTATAAAATTAACGCACACAACATGAGTGTTGTTGAGAAGCTAGGCCGTAATCCTGACTGGAGGGTTGTAATGGCCAATTATGTATGTATGTAACTCTGTTTTTCGAAAAAAATTGACTTTGATTTATTTCACAGCATGAAAGCGTCTGCCTTGGAGTGCATACATCTATCTTAATCTCTTGGTAATGTTCTCAATTTGAACTAGACAGTTGAGTAATTTATGGTCGTTATCATTTATTTGTCTGTATAGTTTTGTAATTTACGGTTATAATTCTAGTCATATAGAATTTTTCTGACAAAGCTCTACGATTTATAGATTTTCACAATTTACAAATTTTTTCCTTTTGAATTTCTTTTATTAGCATTTTATTCTAATTCATTAAAAAAAACTTATTCATAATTAAAAAAGATGTTTTATAATAATATTCAAATACATGTAGTAAAGCAGTTATATTTCCAACCAGGCATATGACACTATTGTCCAGCCAGCCGCATATAATTACGCCAGTTAGTCTATTGTCAGTCACTTTGTTGTTGATGCAAATGCTAAATGACTCAATTATGGGAAAATCGTAATAATAAGAAATGTTCAAAAATACAAGAGAAATGTAAATCATTGAGTATGATCTGGTTATGGTATGTATCAACAGAGAGAATGTATCTTGAACAAAAGTATTAGAAAATTAGCTCTTTTTTGAGCAAATTGCGCAAACTACGTTCTTCCATGTGAATAGTGGTATATTTAGAACCATCGCTTCCATAGCATCGGCATACGCGAAAGGCGAATGGCCCCAACAATCCGATTAGCACTACCCTATGCAGTTCATATACTACCCAGATAGTTGCAGGTTCTACGCATTGAACAACTAGGTTATCAACATTAATGCATGTCAATATCCTAATCCAAATCTCTTAATTCAGACGGCAAAGGTGTGAGCTGGGTACCGCGTCCGCTATACACAGCCGCATTATGTCCTTGATGAAAAGTATGAAAGACAAGTGACTTTTCATCAGTGATAACTGTAAATGAATCTAACAATTTACTTGTAGTGTATGATTCGGCGTTTGAATGGTTTGGTGGTATTCTACACTCTACCGATAGTACCCGTTGACACAGTCGAAGATTTTCACAATAAACGAAGAAATACGTTCATAATATTACTCTAATATTGTTCTTATTGTGTCGATATGCGTATGTTTTCCGTATGACAACCTAAAAATGTAAACAACAGACTGACTTTTTATTATGTATAAATTGTTAAAAATAATTAAAAAAGAGAAATGGATGTAAAAACCGCTGATAAAACAATTGTAGTGTCCAGCATTATTGCAATAATATCAGCAATAAAAATTAAAAATAGAAAAGAAAAAAAATAAATTAAAAAAGAATCGGTCTTTATGGAGTCAGAAGTGACTACTTCGAAGGGATTCTGGACTAGGGTTCGCATCAATGGCTATGAACGAACTGCGTTTGGAAGACCCAAAATCGTTTAAAAATTTTGCGAGGATGTCCTACAAAACCTTCTCCGAGTTGTCGGGAAAAGTGTCTCCCTTAATCTCTAAGCCAAACACTGTAATGCGTGAAGCCATTTCTAGTACTGCAAGATAAAGCTGTGTTACCAAGTAATTGTAGACTTTACTGATCATATTTAATAATGCTTTTATATAGTTTACTTTTGAACTTAAGATTTTTAGCAACTGGTGAAAAATACACACAATTAGCTTATGGATTTCGTATTTCACAAGCAGCGTATTATTTTCAACTCTAACTTTCTTAATAAGTTGAGCAGGAGATGCATCACTTACAAGGAGTTGCGATGAGTCATTAGAATCCTCAAACTGTAAAGAGTTTTGTCGCTGGAGATAAAAAATATTTTATAAATATATTTCAATTAAAAGTCATAAATTTTTTAACAAATACATACTAATAAATTACAGTTTCCTTTTCGTATTTTCACAAAATCGTTCAAAAAATTCAACTCATTGAACCAGTAGGCAGATGGGACACTTTTTAATTCCTTAGTTTTAGAAATTTCCCGGGTAACCTGTCCCAGTAAATACTGCATTTTATTCTGTATAAAACAATTTTTAAATAATAAAAAGGGAAGAAACAATGTTCACATACCTTTATATCGGTTGGTCCAATTGATTCATTGAATACCTTCAACTTTTCAGCAATCGCATTGAATGCAGCATACCTGGAATGTTTGTTGTGGTAAAATTTATCTTTGGGGTTGTAGAGATACTCATAAGTTCGCCACATACCAATCATTTCAATAATTGCTTCTTTGGGTTAATCTAACTGCAATAAATGTAGTAAACATTATTTAATTCATTAAAATATGGAACAATAGTTACTTTTTCATGTTCTTTACTCATTTTCTTTAAATTTGTTCACAAATATTTTTTTTCGAAAAAATTTTCTAAAAAACAAACGCCTGTTTTGTTTACGTTTGTCACAGAAAAATAGAGCAAGCTCTAATTGAAAAAATTACATATGTATTTCCATATGTATTTTACATATGCAATGTTTCATATGTATCAGACGATGTATACAACTTTTGCACATGGAAAATTTTACAGTACATATCTGTATAAGAGAAGTCAGACAGTACACCATGGTGATGTAGAATCATTTAGCAGCCCGGTGCGAAGAGGTGTACCTAGGGGTGCCAGACGTACTGTTTTTAACAGTACATGTACTGATTTTTTTCAATTGTACTGCTTTATTCACAACACCCAAATCAGTACGCAAATGTGCTGTTTTTTACCATTTGTACTGTTTTTGTACTGTTTTTTTTTTTCTTAAATGCTTTTTATGTAGCCATACAAAACATGTCTCTATTTTAATATTTTAGAACAAAAAATTTTGTTCTGAGCAGACAGCAGTAGTAAGCTTTTTAAACAAATGTTTCCAGACTCAAATGTAGCTTCTAATTTTTTGTGGTAATACAAAGTTATCGAAGATCGCTTCTAATATTTTGGCGAAGTATTCTATTGAAACTATGCTAAAGGACTTGAATGATGATCCCCATTTTCTATTTCAACCGATGCGTCAAACAAAGGAAATATTTAAGGCTTTCCAATTGTCCCCCGATACTTTTGTAAGCATACGGGAGTAAATACAAAACTTTTGAACTTTTATGAGTCAAATTCCGAAATGTCAAAAAATATTGCTGATTCGTCGAAGTCTAAATTGGAAGGCAGAAATTTAAACTTGGCCAACGTCACCAGCTTTTGTGCAGATAATGCAAATGTTAAATTCGGATGCAAACAAAGTGTTTTTGTTGAGCTTAAGGAAAATAATCCAGATATCATCGGTATCGGGTGTCTGTGTCATATCATTATTAATGCATTCAAGAATGGATTGAAACTTTTATAACTCGATATAGAGAATATTGTAATAAAAGTTTTTAATAAATTTAGCTCATTTCAAGTCTGAAAGAAATGTTCGAGTTCTGTGAACTCGAATGGAGTGAAATGCTTCGTCACGTGCCGACACGATGTGAATTAATTTTAAAAATAAACTATGAATACAATTGTAATGAATTTTACAATTTTTTAAAAACAGAAGATGGGAAGAATGGCATTTTAAAACATATAAAAAAGTAATAAATAACTTTAAAAAGTAATATATAAAACTATTTTGTACTTTGAAAAGAAAAAATATAACATTGTAACTTTTTATATACATATGTCTATCTATGTATCTAAAAAGCGTACTGTTTTTTCATTAATTGTACTGGTTTTTTATACTCAGTGTACTGTTTTTCCGAATTCCAAATCTGGCTACCCTAGGTGTACCACAGGGTTCAATTCTCGGCCCTCTGCTATACATAATGTACTCAAATGACCTACCTTCTCGTGTTACTCACTGCGGAATTCAAATGTATGCCGATGACGTCCAACTCTACATTAGCTGTTTTAAATCTGACATCAACAATTGTATATTGGAACTGAACCAGGACCTCGACAATATATTTAAATGGGCTACTGCAAATGGTCTGAACTTAAATGCGAATAAATCAAAGGCTATTGTAATCGGGCACGTTGACCCATTGCCAAACTTACTGCCACCACTAGTTGTCGGGGACGCGCGAATAGCATTAGTAGAATGTGCCAAGAACTTAGGTATTATTTTTAATAGTCAACTTTCCTGGACTAACCATGTTAATACTATTTGTGGGAAGACGTATGCTATGCTAACGAATCTCTATATGACTCAATCCTTTACACCTATTAATATACGTATGCTCTTGGCAAAAACATATCTGATTCCTACCCTATTATAGGGATGCGAGCTCTTTGCGGGTTTAGATTCTGTTAGTAAAAATAAGCTCAACGTAACTTACAATAACATAGCGAGATATATTTTTGGACGAAGTAGAAATAGTAGTATCTCGCATTTTTCCTACAGAATCTATAATATGACACTGGACAACCTTTTAAAATATCGAATGTTAATTTTCTTGCACAAGATTAAACAATTTAACATTTGTTAAATTTGTACATTATGTATTTTTATTTATGATTCATTAGCGCTTGGCGTAAGTTTATTTTTCCGTTTTTCTTGGCGGTGAAACTAAAACAAATTTCAATTTGTGGTAGGAATGGCGGATTTATGGTAAGTTAAACTATTAATTATAATTCTACTATTATTTATAATTTTTTGTATATGTATTTATACAAGTTATTTTATTTTTATTTCCCAATTTGTTTTTAATATATTTTTCTATTTATTTATTATTTTAATTTTTACATTACTTGTTTACTTTTCTTTACTTATTCTTTATTTATTTAACACTTAAATTTAATTTCATAATATTTTAATTTTCAGATTATTTATTTTATTCTTATTTTAATTTTATTGTTTAATTATTTTGCGAACTATGTTCTGTTTTTGTTGAAGTCAATTTTATTCATAAACAATATCTTAATTCTAATTACTTCTTCAACCCTGATCAATTATTTGCAGTAGCAGAATTTTAAAACCGTAATTTACAAAAACACAAAAAGAAAGAATTTAAAAAACAAAATTTAAAAATAGCAATTCAATGTCAAAGGATACCAACAACATAAATGTAAAGATCAATTAAAAGTCATCAGTGGAATGACTTTAAATGACTTTGAAATCAGTTGTTGGTATTATTTATATTATTTTCTTACTTTGTGATTAAAATTAAAAAAATGTAAAGAACTTTTTAACGGTAGTAAATAAATGATCATTGGGAAAAAATGTTAATCTTAATCTAACTTAATTATCATTAATCATTATCATGATAACATTATCATGATAATGATAATTATCATTATTATTACAATTATTATTATTATAAATTATTTAACAACTACCTACTATGTAGGCTTAGTATAATATTAATTTAAACTTAATCCTTAAAACTATATAATGTAAATATAAGAAATTAGAAAATAGAAAACATGTAGTATCTTAACTTACGTAGTGAAAAAGAGGTTCGTTTGAGGCATGAGCCAGATTTCACTGCAAAGAAAAAGAAAAGAAACGCAATTTGGGAACAGATAATGCGGAACATCAAGGAAATCGATGACACTTTTCCATTTTCGACAGATGAAACCACAAGATGTTTCGTAAGCAGAATGGGCACGTACAAGCAATTTAAAAACGCAATAATACTTCTGATGAGAGCTCTACAAATTGGGAATTTTTTGAAATGTTGGATGAGGTCTTAGACAGTCGCAGTTGTGTTTTAGTGCCTAATGACATGATTGAAAGTTCCCTTCAATCCTTGGTAGAGGATTTAAGAGAATGCCCAACGACGGCCGAAAACGTTACGATGCTGAAAGCAGATGCATCTTATTCTTATACTTATACTACGAGAAGTGTAATAAGACGAAAACGATGCAATGTATTAGATTTTTTGGACAAGGGATCTGAAGTATATGGCAAAATAATCAAAAAACTTTCAGACATGGAGCCGGAAAAGCTAGCAGTGGAAAAAGACAAGTTCGTTGAACTAAGTAGATTCATACCTTATTTCAAGAAATCGAAAGCGGTTTTCTTCCTGAATATTCAGTTCAAAAAATTAAATTAAAAGAAAAAAGTTTAAGTCATACATGGATCAAAATTTTCGCGTTCATAAATGCATTAAAATGTCATCTCATTATTTGACAAAGCAGTGTTGCATTGCAAACTGTGTTTATGAATTCAACCATACTGTTATGTCGCGCTTACAAACTGAAAGGAAAGCAATGTATGGCTTTGTTAGGTTTAGCTAAAGTTTAACCAACAACAATAACATCATCGCTATCAGTATCAACAGCAATAGCATCTATGACATTCGCAACAGCCGTTGATATGATATTGTAGATGATAATGATTAAATTGTGGATTGTTACATATAATTAGGTTACAAATATTGTTTAAATTTTATTCATACGAAAATCCAGAGATTAACAAAATTATTATAAATTAATAGATACAAGGCAGGATTAAAGTGGACAAAAGCAGCTAACAGGTGCACTTGCTTTAATTGGTATTCTTACGGCTTTTGGAATTTGTAAACCCACGGGTACAGAAATTGCAATAAGAAATTAAGGAAATTATTCGTTTTTTATTTAAATAAATCCTTTATTTAAATGACAAAATCCTTTTTTATTTAAGTAACAACACACTTAAATTGATAACACCGAGCTATCAATTGTTTTCACGATCCTTTTAATCAAACATAAAATTTTTCTGTATTTATAACCACTGTGGTTAATAAGCAGTTTTAAATCATTCATTCAGTTCTTGTGAATCGTTTGTGAAGTGTATATCTAATATTGATACATTCTTACATCATTCGACTATCATTTAAAACAGTGTTGAAAATTGTTTGTGAAGTAATTTAATTAGTTACAATTCTTTTGTAATTCTTCCGCTAGAAAAAGGTTTAATGCAATTTCAAATTGAAATTTTATTTCTTCCCATAAATTCATTTCGTTACAAATAATGTTCAACTTAAAAACTATTACAATTATGCTCTAACAATGTTCCTTACATACTAATGATATTTTACAAGGACATTCCATATTATATTTGTCATATGCAGTTTAGTAGCATCATTCATACTTTATTATTAATCATCAACTGAATTCCCCAAAAAAGGTATAAAAAGGGAGGCACTCGTATTTTCCTTAAAACTATTTAATAACTTAAAACTAAATAAAAAACACTTACATACTAATATTTAAAGAAGAGTATAGAAAGGAAAACTTATTTACAAAAGATATTTACAAAGTTTCATTAAGCAGTGTTACACACCGTATCACTAATATTCATCGTATTTATTCTCCTGCGATAAAAGAGTAGATCTGCACCTTCGAAGAGAAGACCAGCATCCACAAGAGTCAAAAGGTCTGTCGGGGAAAGGTACCCTGATAACCGAACGGTCTTCAGATCTCTATTCCCACTAAAGATGTAATGACTTCTCTGCCCAGAGACAATTGAATTCACGTTCACAAATATCACCTTCAGTGTATTAGCCATGTTGCCACCCCCAAAGAAGCGCTTGCAGTCACTGCCCACTACATTATACTGTGCCATTGCAGAACCCAATGACACGTCGGCTCCACGTTCTGGGTCGTCACACTATTGGCATTAGAAGCAGCCCCACACCACCATTACCTAGTACTGGCTGCGATCGAGAACCACCCCCCGATATCTTCCTCTCCTCTACCTTACGAATAAGCTGAAGTCTGCGAGGACACTCTTCCGAGCTATCCGCATGGCAAAGAGAAGATAATGAAATGTATTAATTGTTCAAAAGTAAACAGCAGGCTCAATATGGGATTAGATGAAAATCACTTTACAAACGATAGAGAATGTCCAGTTTATCAAAATAAATTGAAAAACAAAATGAGAAACATAGGCTTGACGATTTAACAACTAAAGGAAATGAGTGCCCTCTATACAAATGTACAAGGTCTTGTTAACAACTATAATCAAATTGAAATTATCGCAGCAACAGAAAAACCTGACTTTTTAATATTGTCTGAAACACATTTGACGAAAGATATAGATGAACAAGAAATTGCGTTACAAGGATATGATAACATCGGGTCAGTGTCAACATCCTCAAGAACAGGTGGAGTTGTCGTATACTATAAAAATAATTGGAATGTGAAAAAGTTTATAGAGAGAACTGATGATTTTTATATTATTTTGCAAAGCTGTACATAATGATAATAATAATAATATCTTAATTGGTGCAATATATAGATCGCCTAGCTACAGCGAAGCTGAGTTAGTTCTGTTATATATTTAACGAAATTATTGAAGAAATCTGTGATAATAATAACTGTGATATTTTAATTGCAGGAGATTTTAATATAGATTGGAAAAAAAACTCTTTATACAAGAATAGAATTAGGAATACTCTCAATGACAACGGCCTTAAACAAATAGTTAACGAAAGCACACGTGTAACAAGAAATTCGAGCACAATAATTGACTACGTAATAACTAATAATTATAAGATAAAATGTACAAACAGTAAAGATAATAAAATTTCTGACCATGAAGTTATTAATATTAATAGACTCTGAGAGATCGAATGAAAACATTCTAAATACAGCAAAAACCATCAAGATATTTAAATACGATAAGAATATATTCAATAATGTGTTAACTGAGAATATGATATACGAAGATAATAAGGATCTTAATGAAAACGTTAAACTGTTTGATGCCTGTCTAGAAAATACAATACAAAGATTTACGTTTGAAAAGCAAGTGCACATAAATAACAAAGTGAACAATAAAAAGAGAAAAAATAATAAAATATTTACGAGCCAAATTTGAAAACACAAATCAAGCTTGGGGAGAATATAAATTCAATGCATTCTTCATTGATAGCATTAGTAGTATGAGACAATCGATAGGGAATCAACCGTAACCCCAATTGAGAAAGTTCCCAGAACAAAAAAATGCGAGTAGTTTAGACCAATAAACTCTCTTAAAACTTGCGGGAAAATAATTGAAAAAGTAGTTAAAGATCAGCTTATGCAAAAAAGTTGGTAAAAAAATTAGTTTTTTAAAAAGAATAAGAAGCAAAATATCCAAGTCTACAGCGATAAATATATACAGCACGATAATAACACATCACTTTGAATATGGTTCCACTATTTTATTCACATGCAGCAACACAAATCAATTAGCAAGGATGCAGAAACTGCAAAATAGAGCGATGAGAGTAATACTAAAATGCGATCGTTACACACATATAAACACAATGTTAACTGATCTAAAATGGATGAACATAGCACAACGACTTCAATTTAACACATTAAGATTTATTAGAAAATTAAAACAAGGAGACGCCCCGAAATATCTATGTGATCAAATACATTATGTGGGAGACAGTCAACCATATCAACTAAGAAATGCAAGTGACTTTAGGATCCAAAGAGTGAGGTCAACACAAATGCAGAAAACGCTATTCTACAAAGGTCTACAGCTGTTTAACTCATTGCCAAACAACATTAAGAATGAAACGGATGAAAACGTCTTTAGACGAAAGTGTACTAATTTTGTATTATTTAATAATAATTTGTAATATATAATTTTGTTGAACATTTAAAGTATTTTTAATACTAATAAAAAATAAATAAAAAAAAAAATTTCCTTCAGTCGCACAGTTAGCACATTGTACTGGCAATCTTATCCTCCTAGTCACCTGGCCAGTCACGGCGTCCGTGACAAAAGTCTCCCCCGTATTCTTCCCCGGACAGTGGGATCCACAACATTTAACGCATCTGTAAGGCATTCGACAGTTAGTGGAAACATGTCCGAAGCGTTGACAATTATAAACCTGCGATATACCCTTCATCACAAATTTCCTAATATGTACTCTGCAGCGCAGGATGTACCGAATCTCATAGAATTTAGCAATGTCAGAATTCCTAGCCAATCTAATCACCCATTTATCATAGCCTAATTTCGCAATGCCAATTATGTTCATAGTGATCTGGAAACCGTTCAGAAACTCCAGTATGTCCTCCGACTCAAAAGAGTGTGGAAGTCCCTCAACAACAACACTAAACGGACGCAGACCCCTAGAGGTGTACGTATAGGAGTTAACCTTCTGGTTCACTAGCAAAGTTTTCATCTTGTCATAGTCTTCGAGAGAGCAGAGTCCTATGTTTACTACATTTTTACCTAGCGTTTTTAAATTATAGTTCTTATGACCTAATTTTCTATCGATATCCTCAATCATGGATTTCAAATTAATATTATAAGTAGTTATAATCGGAACCGACTTACTCTTTCTTTCATTGTCATTGGTAGATATCTTCTTGGTTGAGGAGTCCTTATGGGCACTCGATCTACCGCTTTCTAGTTTTTTTCTTTGGCTTGTCTTTGGAGGTTGGACCAGTAACAGCTTTATCCTGGCCTTTAACTTTGCGCTCAACGAAAGTAGTACCTTCATTCTGCAAACTGGTTTCACAGGTTTCAGTAATCTTCTGTTCCTCTAAAACCATTTCATCCTCACTCGATCTTGTATCCTCACTTTTGTAATTAAACTTTTTCAAGAGGTTTTCCATGTCCTTTATGCGTTTATCATTCTCCTTGACCACATAGTCAAATTTCTTATTGAAAAAATCGATCTTCTTATTCTTCGTCTCCAGAATTGTTTGGAATTCTTCACCTATCGACTCCAAATTTTTCGGAAATCCTCAGTTGGTATCCCAACTCCAAGTCGTTTTAGCGGGTAATGACCCACGTCTTCCGCCATCTTAAAATACACTATAAGGGGTAGTATCTATCCGCATTTATAGCAGAATAATCAATTAATTCCCCAAGACACTTATTTCACAAATTAAAATCAATTATTCGCAGTCAATTTTCAGATCACAGCCCACTTTGGCATACCAAATAAACAAAATTCACTTTCAATTCATTATTTACTGAAAATTTCCCAAATCAATGCACTTTCACAGTTCAATTTTTAAGGCAGAATGCCTACTATTTTCACCACGCTTCTCAAAAGTCAATGGTCAATTTTAGTTTATGAATGCCTACTATACTTAATAGGTTTCTCAATTTTCGGAATGATCTTAAATTTCACAAATTCAACTTGTCCTTTCAAGTATTTTAATATTCGTTTATCTTACACAAATGTCCACTATATTTTCACTTTCTATTAATGTTTAGTTTTTCACTTTTCAGGAACTCTTTACTGCTCAATTTCAAAAATTAAAAATTATTTTCAAAAACCGTACTTAGCATTTAATACAACGTAAGAACCAATCTTTTTCTTAATCCAGAAGACAATCAGTAACAAAAATAAAAGGTTTCGTTATTATTTAATAAGTCGCCGTGGTCTAGTAGGTAGTGTGTTGGCTTATTAGACGAAAGGCCCGAGTTCGAATCCCAGGCCAGACATCAAAAACAAAATGCAAAAAGTATTTCTTCAGCGACTTCCTCTCAGCAGATTTCTGGCAAAAACTCTGAGAGTAAAAATTGCCATGAAAAGTTTCTCAAAAAATCTGTCGTTCGGAGTCGACTTTAAACTGTAGGTCCCGCCACTCATGTATAAAATTAACGCACACAACATGAGTGGTGTTGAGAAGCTAGGCCGTAATCCTGACGAAGGGTTGGAATGGCCAATTATGTATGTATGTATTATTTAATAATACTGCAAACAAAAGATCACCAACCTAAAACACTTGAACAAAATATCAAAATAAAATCATTGCTTTCAAGTATAATATCGATCAATTTAGATGAATATTTTCTTAAGAGTAATTAAAAATCGTCACTAGAACAAGTACATTCAATATAATGCATTCCTTTACTTCTAAAATATTTATGAATATTAATAAGTAAACTTCACACATACACACATAACCCTTCAGCCAGGATTACGACCTAGCTTCTCACACTAGAAATTAGCCTCAACCCAAAGCAGCGGAATCGTAGTTTGTTGCCGCGCTGACTTTAAAATAAGGACTTCTATGTTTTCTATTTGTTTCGAGATTGCTTTGTTTGCTTCGTTGCGTTTATCGCATCGGTTCCAAGCCAGATAGCACCCTAGACAACACAGCATCATACATTTTTTTATTTGAAATTAATCGTATCGAACTTATGCAATAGAATCGCATACAACCTATTACCAATACACCAGAAAATGTATTATTTTTAATATTTTCAGAAATGCTTATTAAAATTCATCTGTTTTTTTTTAATATTGAACTATAATTCACACTCAAAGTTCGACACTCCCTATTTACTTGAATATATGCCATAATACTTCACAATAGTAAATACACATTAAATATGGTATTTAGTTCATAATAGGTTTTTAAATTTTGCATTACAATAATTATAATGTTCTCTGCACTATAATTGATCACATGAAATTGTAAAAACGTTTAAAATAAGATAGATTTGTATGATGCTATGGCATTTTCGACCATTACTAATTACTGGATCCCAGTTTTCTATATATTCCCCAACATATACATATGAATAAAACGAATCAAAAATATATTATTTATCCACCTAAAACGACATTTGTCTTTTGGTATCATCATCTGAATATAAAGACTCTCACTTCCTAGAATTAGTAATTGTGGAGAGCTATAAATATAAAATATTCATTTGGGTTACATGTCGAATGAGAAATAATAACAGAGCTATATAATGGGTACATAATTTTTCTTGAGGAGGACCCTAGATATCACTGACTTCTACGCAGAACTCTATTCTGATAAATTCTTAACAAAAAATGTTTGCTTTTATTGATAATTTTATAAACAATAAGGGATTTGGACGATTTATTTGTTGATATGTATCAGCTAAACTCCATTGAGTTTATTAAACAAACAAAAAATCGTGTAAATAGTCTTGACATAAGCGTCTTGGTTTAAAACTCAGCTCAGTATTGAAAATTGGTATGGGATTGTAGCTTTAAATATAATACTAAAGTAATGTCACTTTTGCCATAATTTGTTTTTATTATTTTTTAATTTTTTGTTAATTAATTTCAGTTAGTTTTTAAGTGTTTAACTAGTATGTAAGATTTTGAAAAAGAAAGTTTCCTTTTTTCCTTTTTTATGGAATAAAAATTAGAGTTAGATAATATAAAACTATGTGTAGCAAGCTCCAATTTAAACTCATTAGTTGGTAAGCCTTAGGAATTTATTAAATACGCATAGGATAAGTAATTTAAAGATATAGTCGTAAGAAACAATTGGGCAATTCACACAACTTTGTATCGTGTATGTTGTATTGAATACATTTGTTTGTTTGTGAACGCTCAATGCTATGCTGTATTGTGTATTTCGTGGCATTCAAACAATTTGATAGCCCGAAACCAACACAACATATGAAAACATATACACATTTTTTTCATTCACACAATTTGATAGCACGAAACCAATACAACTTTTAAAAACATATGGAAAAAATGTGTATAAGTGTATCGGATTTTTATATGAAAATTATCAACAACAATCATACACTGTTGTATGTTCTTCCAACAATACAATGCATACAACGATACGACGGCTTGTGTGAATTGACCAAATGTAAAAAAAATTTAATTATATGGATTAAAAATAAATGAAATGAAAAATATATTCAAATGGAAACAATATTGAAAAAATACTTAAAATTTAAAAAAAAATAAATATAAACTTGAAAAAAAAAAATAATAAACAAAATTTAATATAAATATTCTTAAAACTAAAAAACCAATAAAATTTAAATACAACATGCAAACAACTAAATTATAAAAAAAATTCTAACAATACACAAGGTTGCTGATGAAAATTAAATAATAGCAGAACATTTTATTTTTATGTGTATATGTAGATTAGTTGAAAGTCTGCATACGAGTATACACATATAAAAATAAAATCATAAATATAATGGAAATATGTACAGTAGCGAGCATAAAAAATGCAACGCTAAGCTGATTGATCTTTATGTGCGCCTCTTTCAAAAAAAAAGTACGGAAATTAAAAACTTTTTTTTTATTTTTATGCTCCACAAACCTAGTTAACAAATGCAGGTTACAATATCAAAATTTTTCTATCCACTTGTTTTTATTTTAACATTTAAGAAAAAAAGTGCCAAATTTCAGCGAGCAAAAAAAAATGCAACGCCATGTTATTCATAACTTTATTTAAATTAAATGTAAATTCTTACAAAATGTTGGTTAAAAATATACTTAAAACTAATAATTGGTTGCGTAGCCTTTATTTTCTATTACCGCTTGCAGTCTGGAGGGCATAGAATCCACTAGGGGCACGATGGTGTGTAGGGGTATTTTTTCCCATTCTGACTTTAAATTTAGTAGTGAAAGTAAATTTAATCTTTCTGGATCTGATGGGATAAAATATATTAGAAGACCGCCTGAGCATAGATATTCTTCCAGATATCAGCTACCAACAGTAAAACATGGCTAATGTTGTGGGGTAAGTTACTTTTGTTTTTCACCGAAATTCTTTATTTTAAGGAATTTATTGGTAGGTTCGTTTTCTCATGACGGAGTTGATCCGTTGGTGAAAATCGATGGTATTTTGAATGCCACTAAATACTGTGGGATCCTAGAATAAAATATGCTCCCACATCTTCTGGAAAAAATACCCCCAAACAGCATATTCCAACAAGACAATGACCTGAAGCACTCTAGTCGCTTGGTTCGTAACTACCTAAGCGACCATGATGTGCAAATTTTGGATTAACCGTCACCATCTCCCCTTAGAAAACCTATGGGAGACTTTAGATCGGGAAGCTAAGAAGAAAAATCCTTCAAATTTGGCGGAATTAGAAAAAAATTTAAAGTCAGAATGGGAAAAAATATCCCTACTCACCATCGTGCCCCTAGTGGATTTTATGCCCTCCAGACTGCAAGCGATAATAGAAAATAAAGGCTACGCAACCAATTATTAGTTTTAAGTATATTTTTAACCAACATTTTGTAAGAATTTACATTTAATTTAAATAAAGTTATGAATAACATAGCGTTGCATTTTTTATGCTCGCTACTGTACATATATTAAGGTTCACATTTCATTTCCCTCAACGCTTTGGGATGCTCTTGCCAGCTTCTCCGGATCCATGCTTGCTATTGTCGCCACCATCATGCTCTCTAACCCGTATAAGGGATTTTTCCCTCTTCCAGATTTGCCTTTCTGGCGTAGCAAAGAGATATAAAAGCTGACAGCCTCAGACCAACCTTCATCTTCTATCTTACCTTACCTTGAACTTCCACTTCAGCCGCTATTTCCCACCAAGCGCTCTTCTTCTTCTCGCCCAACTTGTAAGCAAAACTTATTCTAAAGGCATTCGTTTGCCTGGACGAAAATAATAAGCTTTTCGTCATTCACTTAAATAAATACTGTTATTAATATATTTTAATTTATTTCATTCTTTACTTACTTTTTTTTGATCCGGAAAAAACAAAGCAGAGCAAAACAAAAAAAAAACACACGATCACAACACAATGAAAATGCAATTGGTTTACAAACGAATTCAGCTGTTCAGGACAGTCATGTTAAGACAAATACATACATAATTGGCTACTACAACCCTTCAGTCAGGATTATGGCCTAGCTTCTCACACCACTCATGTTGTGTGCCTTAATTTTATACTTACTTAATTTATTAATCCATACAATTAATTTTTTTACTTATTTTTTACGACTATATCCTTAACCGTTTGACTGCTACGCGGCGCAAAAGCGCTGCGTTCATTCGTTACGAAAATTGCGACGCAGCGATTTTGCGCTGCTAGTTTCAAAGAATTCTAATTTTCAAAGAAAAACAATTTAATGTTTATTATAACATAATTGGCCATTACAACCCTTCAGTCAGGATTACGGCCTAGTTTCTCACACCACTCATGTTGTGTGCCTTAATTTTATACTTGAGTGGCGGGACCCACAGTTTAACGTCGACTCCGAACAACAGATTTTGAGAAACTTTTTCATGGCGGGGTTATTTACTCTCAGAGTTTTTGCCAGAAATCTGCTGAGAGGAAAATCGCCGAAAAAATATATATTTTTTTTCATATTTCGTTTTTCGTTTTGATATCTGACCTGGCGTACGAACATCGGCTTTACGTCTAATAAGCTAACACACTACCTACTAGACTACGGCGACTACACAATTTAATGTTTATTTTTTCTTGTCCACATTCACAATTAATATTGTTTCTTTATAATACGAAAAGAATTATTAAAATTGATTGACATCTCTCTAAATGAGAGCGTTTTATTTGACAAAATCAAGTCAAAATATGTCCCGCAGTTTTCGAACGTTCTCACCAGAATGGCTTAGCAGTCAAACGGTTAAAGTACTTATCCTATGCGTATTTAATAAATTTCTAAGGCTTACCAACTATTGAATTTATATTGCAGAGAGTTATATAATATCTAAAATTATTTATATTCCATAAAAAGGAAAAAAAAAGGAAACTTTCTTTTTCAAAATCTTAAGTACTACTTAAACACTTAAAAACTAACTTATATTAATTAACAAAAAATAAAAATAATAAAAACAAATTATGGCAAAAGTGACATTACTTTAGTATTATATTTTCACTACTGAGCTATGTTGTAAACCAAGTCGCTTATGTCAAGACATCTGTGATAAAATAATAGTTTATCGTGCCTGTAGAGCAGTTCAGCGTCCCTCAAAGTCAGTATGTCTGTCGGTGACAAATATCTGTGGCACCTGACACTATCGAGATCAGAAGAATTCGTTAGACAATTCCTCACCATGCTGTTCCGTAGATTATATGAATTTTCATGGAAGGTAATGGCCGTCCTCATCACAAATACGTATATTCCCTCAAATCTCATTTGCTCCTAAATCACCGAGCAAGAGGTTTTTCTAAAAACTCCGCTGAAGTGCGTTCTCGATTTCAAATTCAGACACGCAGATAATTTTTGCTTCTCCCATATTCTAAGTCTCTTCATCTGATGGGATAAAATACCAAACCAGATGGGGAAGGCGTAGAACATGAGACGTCTGACAATCTGTTTATAAATAAGCAGTCTCACCTATTTACCAAGACCTCCCTTACGAAGCAACAAATTGCAGTAGAAGAAAAAGATTCTCCTCAGCTTAATCAATATATAGTCAATATGTCACAAAAACTCAAAATTACCATGAAAAATAGCTCCCAAATACCTGATGCTGTTTGCTACCCTAATGGCAACATCATTCAGTACGGGTACAAACTTCCTCGCCTTCCCTTAAAAATTATACAATTCGTCTTGTCCAAGTTCAGTTTCATGCGCCACTTGCAAAAGAAGTCGAAAAGTGCCTTAAGGTATTCGTCTAGTCTCGAGTTAACAGAGAAAGCCCTCGGTCCATTCGCCGCAATCAATATGTCCGCGTAAATGATCAAGAGATCCCTCGCAGGTGGTTGGGGTATGTCTGACAAAAATATATTGTAAAGAACAGGCCCTAGTAATGAACTCAGCGGAACCCCTGCCTTTACAATCCTCTCCTCAGACAACGTGTTGCCGATCCACACCCTGCAGAGAGGTATACCCATCTTCACAAATGGGTTTAAGTTAGGTGGATGTACAGGTGCTGGGGTTTTTTGTAGGGAACTTGAACTCCACTTTAGGTTGAATGATGACTGCAGCGTTTTTCAGGCGGAGATTTTCGCAATCTTGAAGGCTATTGAGGTCATAGCTGGCGGCCCAGCTTCGGATTCGGAATCTTACGTGATCTTCGTTGACAGTCAGGCTGCCCTTAGGGCCATTGAGTCGGTCTGGTGCAAATCACGGCTCGTTCGCAAGTGCAAGGAGTCGTTAAGGACTTTTGGACTAGACCGTATCCGTGTTTGCTGGGTTCCGGGTCATAGCGGAATACTGGGCAATGAGACGGCGGATGCCCTCGCTAGGTTAGGTTCGCTCTCTGGGGGCGATTTAATATTTGGTCCTAACCCCCGGTCTGCCACCTCTACGGTCTCATCAATGGATGGGTCGGGGAGGAAGAGCAGAGACGTTGGGGTAACGGATCGGGATGTTTTGTTTCCAAATGTCTATGGCCTGCTGTGGACAGTAAGAAAACAGGTTGGCTGCTGGGCTTGGATAAGGCCAGCTTAAGGTTGGTTGTCGGTTTTATCACGGAGCACTGCGAGATTAGGTCGCTGACGGGGATCTGGAACAGATCCCAGCCGGACTATTGCAGGGCATGTTGCGATGAGGAGGAGTTGGGGGTGATCGAACACCTCCTCTGTAGCTGCCCAGCCCTTGGTAGGTTGAGGCTGAGGACCCTTGGCAGAGCCTCCTTTGAGAGTTTGAACTCTGTGTCGAGAGCCGACATCAAGGCTCTCCACAGATTCATTAGTGGCTTATGCTGGTTGAGAGACTCTAGGGCTTCATCAGGGTAGTCGCGCTATCTCTTCTTTGTTGGGTCTGTGTGACCCCTCTGCTTCCCATTCTCCCTTTCCTATCTCCTCTCCTTTCTATCCTATTCCCTCTCTTATCCTTCCTCCTTATGGATGTTGTACAATGGGTCAATTCGACCTCCGGGTACTGTACTTGTCTTAATTGACAAGTACACGTCCTCTAACCTACATTTCTGTCAGTAGGGAGTGTACAGCTGTGCAGGGCCTGGGACAAAATGGTATTCAGTCGTCTTGGGTCAATTCTGTTGAAGTCAAACAAGAGCGACGGCTCACCGAAGTGAAACCCATATTCAAGGTAATCTCCACCGTTCTGTGGTCCGATTCGTAGTCCATTAATAGGTTAAGCGCGGGTCCCCTGGAGGTCAGGTCCAGAAGGAGATCGAGATCACTTAACCCTAGAGCCACCTGAGGTCAGAGGTACATAGAGCTGACATAAAGAGATGGGCCATATGTACGACAAATCCTCACATCGGTGCTCTCAACATTCCCCAAATTAAGGTGAATTCGGTCACAACTCAGAGTGTCACGGACAATAACAGCGGCACTGTCCTGTCTGTAAATTTTAAAGCCCGTGAGGCGAAGATTATGTCTACGGTTAAGTCTGTGCTCGGCCAGCATCATTAAGTCCGGTCTGTGTTCTCTCAGAAATAAGTTTAGATAGTGTCCCCTGTGTCTCGAAACCACTGAGTTAACATTCAGGGAGATACATTTATGAAGACGCACCATGTTGTCCAATTGTCATTAGCATTAATTTTCTTTCGAAATTATGTCGAATTTTTCTTTGAGTATATTGTATTTTTCGTCCTCATGTAGTATGTGACAAATGTGCTCGCAGACAAATTCGGTAGCCTCCTATGTGCTTTTCAAATCTGCACCCTTAAAGCTAATAATCGGGGTGCAGAAACATCATCATTCTTGTGTTGACAGTGATTGTATGCATATCAAGTGAAGAGAAGCGGAAAACTGTGAAAATTGTGAAGTGAAGTGAAGTTAAAAAATATTTCAAAGAAATAAAGTGCTGAAGTCGAGTGGTATTTTATACCTGTTACCGGGTGCCTGTCGTAAAACAGCAGGTAGTTGGTGATAAGAAAAAACAAAAAGAAATTTATAAACGAAATGAGCGAGGAAAATCGCCCTGCAAATAAGCGGCCGAGAATGGTCTCCTCGGCAGAAGAGCTACAATTACTCCTGGCCAATGAAGACAGGAAGTACAGCTTATTAAAGCAAAAGTTTGATGCCATAGTTGAGGAGAACATCAAGCTAAGGCAAGACCTACAAATACTAATGAAAAGGCTAGAGGAAAATGAGGAAAGCGCATCAGAGATTTCCGGTGAAGAGGAAATAGAGATGGGTGACGCAGATGACGGGGCTGTTGAAGCCGAAAAAAACAGCCCACACTGAGATTGCGAAAAAGCTGAAGGCACAAGCAAGCCTTCCCAAGAAATCAACAGAGGAGAAAAAAAAAAGCCAGGAGAAGGCAACTCTGAAAGAAAAAGGTGGTAAGTCAATACCAATATTTACTCCTATAATATGAACGTCAGAAATATGACTGACGGACTGAAGTGACTTTAACATCAAGATTCTTAGTAAGACAGTTACGAATGCAGAGGTCTGCACACTCGCTGACTACGAGAAGGTGAGGGCTAGATTTACGGAGAAGAAAGTGGCGTTCTACACTTATACGCCAAAGGGACAAGCGCCCTATTCGGTAGTAGTGAAAGGTCTCTCTGACACTTTCGATGAAAAGGAGGTTGAGGAACATATTAGAAGTCTACAGATTAGAGTAGACATTTTAAAGGTCAGGAAGCTTTGGGGTAATAAATGGCTGCTTAGCATGAGCAGGGACTCCGACATTAATGGATTCCATAGAATTAGATATATACTCCACTGCAGGATATATATAGAGAAATTTAGAAGACAAGGGTTGACACAATGTTTCAACTGCCAACGCTTTGGGCATGTGTCCTCGAATTGCAATATGCCGCATAGGTGTGTCAAGTGAGGTGGCCCACATGGTCCCGGGAAATGCGAAGTCCCGAAAAAGGGAGATAACAACCAGAGTAGATTGACGACCGATGCTAAACCAGGTCAAGCCAGTCTTAAGATCGGCCTGCCTGTGAAATGCATTAAGTGTAACGTGGAAGGCCAAGTTGACTGTTCAAAAGAGTGCCCGAGACGAAGAGGTAGAAGAAATAAAAGCCGCCCAGAGGAGAAGGCAAATAACTAAAACACAAAATGTGCGTGCAGGAGTTTAATATGCAGCTGCTGCGTAAATTGCAATCCCTGCAAACACGGTGTCTTCACCTAAGGCATCGATTACCTGCGTGACTGGTGTCACTATGTCGTCGACTGTCGTGTCATATTTTGACAAAATTGACAGTGACTGCAATCGTTTCTTCGGGGTCTTCTTCAGACAGTAAACCAGACGCCTAAATGAAAATTTCAATTCATTTTTGTTTGATTATTAAAAGAAAGTTTTATGTTTTAATATTTTATTCTCAATATGTAGGTTCTGACGTGGCCACTAAGCATATAGTGAGGAAACATCAAGAGAGTTTGAGAGCAAATATCTGATGAAATGCTCTTTTATACTAAAAAATTTCAAAAATTATAAATTATACAACTTAAGAATCTATCTTTTTCCTAATCCAGAAGACAATCAGTAACAAAAAAAGATCTCCAACCTAAAACACTTGAACAAAATATCAAAATAAAATCATTGCTTTCAAGTATAATATCGATCAATTTAGATGAATATTTTCTTAAGAGTAATTAAAAATCGTCACTAGAACAAGTACATTCAATATAATGCATTCCTTTACTTCTAAAATATTTATGAATATTAATAAGTAAACTTCACACATACACACATAACCCTTCAGCCAGGATTACGACCTAGCTTCTCACACTAGAAATTAGCCTCAACCCAAAGCAGCGGAATCGTAGTTTGTTGCCGCGCTGACTTTAAAATAATGACTTCTATGTTTTCTATTTGTTTCGAGATTGCTTTGTTTGCTTCGTTGCGTTTATCGCATCGGTTCCAAGCCAGATAGCACCCTAGACAACACAGCATCATACATTTTTTTATTTGAAATTAATCGTATCGAACTTATGCAATAGAATCGCATACAACCTATTACCAATACACCAGAAAATGTATTATTTTTAATATTTTCAGAAATGCTTATTAAAATTCATCTGTTTTTTTTTAATATTGAACTATAATTCACACTCAAAGTTCGACACTCCCTATTTACTTGAATATATGCCATAATACTTCACAATAGTAAATACACATTAAATATGGTATTTAGTTCATAATAGGTTTTTAAATTTTGCATTACAATAATTATAATGTTCTCTGCACTATAATTGATTACATGAAATTGTAAAAACGTTTGAAATAAAATAGATTTTTATAATGCTACGGCATTTTCGACCATTACTAAATACTGGGTCCCAGTTTTCTATATACTCCTCAACATATACATATGAATAAAAGGAATCGAAAATATATTATTTATCCACCTAAAACGACATTTGTCTTTAGGTACATAAAAATCTGAAAATAATCAATAGTGGAGAGATGAGTTTTAAATATAAAATATTCATTTGGGTTACATGTCAAATGTGAAATAATAACAGAGTAATAGAATGTGTACATTATTCTTCTTGAGGAGGACCCTAGAGATCACTGACTTCTACGCAGAACTCTATTCTGATAAATTCTTAACAAAAATTTTTTGCTTTTATTGATAACTTTACAAACAATAAAGGATTTGGACGATTTATTTGTTGATACCAGCTAAACTCTAGTGAGTTTATTAAACAAAAAGAAATCGGCTGTTAGACGCCGCTATACAAGATGGCCTGTCCGGCCCATTAACAGATATTATATTGTAGCGGGATATAATAAGAAAGTTTTCAGTAGTATGAACAAAGACGAAGAACAATTTTCTAAGCATACCAGATTAACGCCGACTACATTCAATTTATTGCTGACTCTAGTTCGTGATTAACTAGTCAGATCCAGGCAAAGGATTTTAGCAGAAGAGATTCCAGCCTCTCTTATTTAACAAAAGTAACCAATATTTTTTTTGTTGTTAAATAATTTAAGTGTTCAAATCACGTTTGAACATCCATCTTAAGGGAAATGCTGAGTCACCTATAAAATAGTGAGGAAAAGAATGTTCATATGTTGGACATAGTGGCTTATCCGCTGGCCAAATCACAATAAGCGAAATATTCCTGTAATAAAAATTGTATTAAAGTCATTAAAAGTATCCAAAATTAGAAGATTACTTCCATCACTTTGACTGTCATACCTTCCTACACTAACTGATGTAAAAGTGTATTTTGTATCACACACTCCAATCACGTCCAAACTAAAATATTTTTTATAATTATAATACATGGAACAAGAATTGTGTGCACATTTCATAGCGACGTGTTTCCCATCTATTGCACCCACACAATTAGGAGTATTCCACATTGAATTAAAATCTTTCCCAATATCTACGTATTGAGATATTGTTGGCTCGCTCAAATAGACTGGAGATAAAACGCTTCAAAGTATTTCGCATGTTTCTAACACAATACGCTGTAGAGTAGATTTTCCAATCTTGTGACTCCATGCTATTGACTGCAGTGAACAACCATGTCCTAAATATATACAAAACTTCACATATTAAACTATTTTAATACACCAAGATAATTATATTTACCTACAAAAGGGATATTTCCAGCCTCTCTTCTGCTCCAATTCTTTGCCTGGGTCTGACTAGTTCATCACGAACTAGGGTCAGCAACAAATTGAATATAGTCGGCGTTAATCTGGTATGCTTAGAAAATTGTTCTTCGTCACATTTGTTCATACTACTGAAAACTTTCTTATTATATCCCGCTACAATATAATATCTGTTAATGGGCCGTACAACCCATCGTCTATAGCGGCGTCCAATAGCTGATATTTTTTTGTTTAATAAACTCAATGGAGTTTACCTGATATTAACAAATAAATCGTCCAAATCCTTTATTATTTATAAAGTTATCAATAAAAGCAAACAATTTTTGTTAAGAATTTATCAGAATAGAGTTCTGTGTAGAAGTCAGTGATCTCTAGGGTCCTCCTCAAGAAGAATAATGTACACATTCCATTACTCTGTTATTATTTCAAATGAATATTTTATATTTATAACTAATTTCTCCACTATTGCTAATGCTAACTTTCAATCTGTTAAGTAGTTGGGGAATATATACTGGGATCCAGTAATTAGTAATGGTCGAAAATGCCGTAGCATCACAATAATCTTTTTTATTTTAAACGTTTTTACAACTGTATGCGAATACATATAATCAATTATAGTGCAGAGAACATTATAATTATTGTAATGCAAAATTTAAAAACCTATTATGAAATAAATACTGTCCATATTTAATATATGTTTACTATTGTGAAGTAATATGGCATATATTCAAGTAAATAGCGAGTGTCGAACTTTGAGTGTGAATTATATATAGTTCAATATTAAAAATAATACATTTTCTGGTGTATTGGTAATAGGTTGTATGCGATTCTGTTGCATATTTGTCCTAGTTGCGATTTTTAATTATTCTTAAACAAAATATTCATGTAAATTGATCGATAATATACTCGAAAGCAATGATTTTATTTTGATATTTTGTTCAAGTGTTTTAGGTTGGAGATCTTTTTTTGTTACTGATTGTCTTCTGGATTAGGAAAAAGATAGATTCTTAAGTTGTATAATTTATAATTTTTGAAATTTTTTAGTATAAAAGAGCATTTCATCAGATATTTGCTCTCAAACTCTCTTGATGTTTCCTTACTATATGCTTAGTGGCCACGTCAGAACCTACATATTGAGAATAAAATATTAAAACATAAAACTTTCTTTTAATAATCAAACAAAATTGAATTGAAATTTTCATTTAGGCGTCTGTTTTACTGTCTGAAGAAGACCCCGAAGAAACGATTGCAGTCACTGTCAATTTTGTCAAAATATGACACGACAGTCGACGACATAGTGACACCAGTCACGCAGGTAATCGATGCCTTAGGTGAAGACACCGTGTTTGCAGGGATTGCAATTTACGCAGCAGCTGCATATTAAACTCCTGCACGCACATTTTGTGTTTTAGTTATTTGCCTTCTCCTCTGGGCGGCTTTTATTTCTTCTACCTCTTCGTCTCGGGCACTCTTTTGAACAGTCAACTTGGGCTTCCACGTTACACTTAATGCATTTCACAGGCATGCCGATCTTAAGACTGGCTTGACCTGATTTAGCATCGGACGTCAATCTACTCTGGTTGTTATCTCCCTTTTTCGGGACTTCGCATTTCCCGGTACCATGTGGGCCACCTCACTTAACACACCTATGCGGCATATTGCAATTCGAGGACACATGTCCAAAGCGTTGGCAGTTGAAACATTGTGTCAACCCTTGTCTTCTAAATTTCTCTATATATATCCTGCAGTGGAGTATATATCTAATTCTATGGAATCCATTAATGTCGGAGTCCCTGCTCATGCTAAGCAGCCATTTATTACCCCAAAGCTTCCTGACCTTTAAAATGTCTACTCTAATCTGTAGACTTCTAATATGTTCCTCAACCTCCTTTTCATCGAAAGTGTCAGAGAGACCTTTCACTACTACCGAATAGGGCGCTTGTCCCTTTGGCGTATAAGTGTAGAACGCCACTTTCTTCTCCGTAAATCTAGCCCTCACCTTCTCGTAGTCAGCGAGTGCGCAGACCTCTGCATTCGTAACTGTCTTACTAAGAATCTTGATGTTAAAGTCACTTCAGTCCGTCAGTCATATTTCTGACGTTCATATTATAGGAGTAAATGTTGGTATTGACTTACCACCTTTTTCTTTCGGAGTTGCCTTCTCCTGGCTTTTTTTTTTCTCCTCTGTTGATTTCTTGGGAAGGCTTGCTTGTGCCTTCTGCTTTTTCGCAATCTCAGTGTGGGCTGTTTTTTCGGCTTCAACAGCCCCGTCATCTGCGTCACCCATCTCTATTTCCTCTTCACCGGAAATCTCTGATGCGCTTTCCTCATTTTCCTCTAGCCTTTTCATTAGTATTTGTAGGTCTTGCCTTAGCTTGATGTTCTCCTCAAGTATGGCATCAAACTTTTGCTTTAATAAGCTGTACTTCCTGTCTTCATTGGCCAGGAGTAATTGTAGCTCTTCTGCCGAGGAGACCATTCTCGGCCGCTTATTTGCAGGGCGATTTTCCTCGCTCATTTCGTTTATAAATTTCTTTTTGCTTTTTCTTATCACCAACTACCTGCTGTTTTACGACAGGCACCCGGTAACAGGTATAAAATACCACTCGACTTCAGCACTTTATTTCTTTGAAATATTTTTTAACTTCACTTCACTTCACAATTATCACAGTTTTCCGCTTCTCTTCACTTGATGTGCATACAATCACTGTCAACACAAGAATGATGATGTTTCTGCACCCCGATTATTAGCTTTAAGGGTGCAGATTTGAAAAGCACATAGGAGGCTACCGAATTTGTCTGCGAGCACATTTGTCACATACTACATGAGGACGAAAAATACAATATACTCAAAGAAAAATTCGACATAATTTCGAAAGAAAATTAATGCTAATGACAATTGGACAACATGGTGCGTCTTCATAAATGTATCTTCCTGAATGTTAACTCAGTGGTTTCGAGACACAGGGGACACTATCTAAACTTATTTCTGAGAGAACACAGACCGGACTTAATGATGCTGGCCGAGCACAGACTTAACCGTAGACATAATCTTCGCCTCACGGGCTTTAAAATTTACAGACAGGACAGTGCCGCTGTTATTGTCCGTGACACTCTGAGTTGTGACCGAATTCACCTTAATTTGGGGAATGTTGAGAGCACCGATGTGAGGATTTGTCGTACATATGGCCCATCTCTTTATGTCAGCTCTATGTACCTCTGACCTCAGGTGGCTCTAGGGTTAAGTGATCTCGATCTCCTTCTGGACCTGACCTCCAGGGGACCCGCGCTTAACCTATTAATGGACTACGAATCGGACCACAGAACGGTGGAGATTACCTTGAATATGGGTTTCACTTCGGTGAGCCGTCGCTCTTGTTTGACTTCAACAGAATTGACCCAAGACGACTGAATACCATTTTGTCCCAGGCCCTGCACAGCTGTACACTCCCTACTGACAGAAATGTAGGTTAGAGGACGTGTACTTGTCAATTAAGACAAGTACAGTACCCGGAGGTCGAATTGACCCATTGTACAACATCCATAAGGAGGAAGGATAAGAGAGGGAATAGGATAGAAAGGAGAGGAGATAGGAAAGGGAGAATGGGAAGCAGAGGGGTCACACAGACCCAACAAAGAAGAGATAGCGCGACTACCCTGATGAAGCCCTAGAGTCTCTCAACCAGCATAAGCCACTAATGAATCTGTGGAGAGCCTTGATGTCGGCTCTCGACACAGAGTTCAAACTCTCAAAGGAGGCTCTGCCAAGGGTCCTCAGCCTCAACCTACCAAGGGCTGGGCAGCTACAGAGGAGGTGTTCGATCACCCCCAACTCCTCCTCATCGCAACATGCCCTGCAATAGTCCGGCTGGGATCTGTTCCAGATCCCCGTCAGCGACCTAATCTCGCAGTGCTCCGTGATAAAACCGACAACCAACCTTAAGCTGGCCTTATCCAAGCCCAGCAGCCAACCTGTTTTCTTACTGTCCACAGCAGGCCATAGACATTTGGAAACAAAACATCCCGATCCGTTACCCCAACGTCTCTGCTCTTCCTCCCCGACCCATCCATTGATGAGACCGTAGAGGTGGCAGACCGGGGGTTAGGACCAAATATTAAATCGGCCCCCGGAGAGCGAACCTAACCTAGCGAGGGCATCCGCCGTCTCACTGCCCAGTATTCCGCTATGACCCGGAACCCAGCAAACACGGATACGGTCTAGTCCAAAAGTCCTTAACGACTCCTTGCACTTGCGAACGAGCCGTGATTTGCACCAGACCGACTCAATGGCCCTAAGGGCAGCCTGACTGTCAACGAAGATCACGTAAGATTCCGAATCCGAAGCTGGGCCGCCAGCTATGACCTCAATAGCCTTCAAGATTGCGAAAATCTCCGCCTGAAAAACGCTGCAGTCATCATTCAACCTAAAGTGGAGTTCAAGTTCCCTACAAAAAACCCCAGCACCTGTACATCCACCTAACTTAAACCCATTTGTGAAGATGGGTATACCTCTCTGCAGGGTGAGGATCGGCAACACGTTGTCTGAGGAGAGGATTGTAAAGGCAGGGGTTCCGCTGAGTTCATTACTAGGGCCTGTTCTTTACAATATATTTTTGTCAGACATACCCCAACCACCTGCGAGGGATCTCTTGATCATTTACGCGGACATATTGATTGCGGCGAATGGACCGAGGGCTTTCTCTGTTAACTCGAGACTAGACGAATACCTTAAGGCACTTTTTGACTTCTTTTGCAAGTGGCGCATGAAACTGAACTTGGACAAGACGAATTGTATAATTTTTAAGGGAAGGCGAGGAAGTTTGTACCCGTACTGAATGATGTTGCCATTAGGGTAGCAAACAGCATCAGGTATTTGGGAGCTATTTTTCATGGTAATTTTGAGTTTTTGTGACATATTGACTATATATTGATTAAGCTGAGGAGAATCTTTTTCTTCTACTGCAATTTGTTGCTTCGTAAGGGAGGTCTTGGTAAATAGGTGAGACTGCTTATTTATAAACAGATTGTCAGACGTCTCATGTTCTACGCCTTCCCCATCTGGTTTGGTATTTTATCCCATCAGATGAAGAGACTTAGAATATGGGAGAAGCAAAAATTATCTGCGTGTCTGAATTTGAAATCGAGAACGCACTTCAGCGGAGTTTTTAGAAAAACCTCTTGCTCGGTGATTTAGGAGCAAATGAGATTTGAGGGAATATACGTATTTGTGATGAGGACGGCCATTACCTTCCATGAAAATTCATATAATCTACGGAACAGCATGGTGAGGAATTGTCTAACGAATTCTTCTGATCTCGATAGTGTCAGGTGCCACAGATATTTGTCACCGACAGACATACTGACTTTGAGGGACGCTGAACTGCTCTACAGGCACGATAAACTATTATTTTATCACAGATGTCTTGACATAAGCGACTTGGTTTACAACATAGCTCAGTAGTGAAAATATAATACTAAAGTAATGTCACTTTTGCCATAATTTGTTTTTATTATTTTTATTTTTTGTTAATTAATATAAGTTAGTTTTTAAGTGTTTAAGTAGTACTTAAGATTTTGAAAAAGAAAGTTTCCTTTTTTTTCCTTTTTATGGAATATAAATAATTTTAGATATTATATAACTCTCTGCAATATAAATTCAATAGTTGGTAAGCCTTAGAAATTTATTAAATACGCATAGGATAAGTACTTTAACCGTTTGACTGCTAAGCCATTCTGGTGAGAACGTTCGAAAACTGCGGGACATATTTTGACTTGATTTTGTCAAATAAAACGCTCTCATTTAGAGAGATGTCAATCAATTTTAATAATTCTTTTCGTATTATAAAGAAACAATATTAATTGTGAATGTGGACAAGAAAAAATAAACATTAAATTGTGTAGTCGCCGTAGTCTAGTAGGTAGTGTGTTAGCTTATTAGACGTAAAGCCGATGTTCGTACGCCAGGTCAGATATCAAAACGAAAAACGAAATATGAAAAAAAATATATATTTTTTCGGCGATTTTCCTCTCAGCAGATTTCTGGCAAAAACTCTGAGAGTAAATAACCCCGCCATGAAAAAGTTTCTCAAAATCTGTTGTTCGGAGTCGACGTTAAACTGTGGGTCCCGCCACTCAAGTATAAAATTAAGGCACACAACATGAGTGGTGTGAGAAACTAGGCCGTAATCCTGACTGAAGGGTTGTAATGGCCAATTATGTTATAATAAACATTAAATTGTTTTTCTTTGAAAATTAGAATTCTTTGAAACTAGCAGCGCAAAATCGCTGCGTCGCAATTTTCGTAACGAATGAACGCAGCGCTTTTGCGCCGCGTAGCAGTCAAACGGTTAAGGATATAGTCGTAAGAAATAAGTAAAAAAATTAATTGTATGGATTAATAAATTAAGTAAGTATAAAATTAAGGCACACAACATGAGTGGTGTGAGAAGCTAGGCCATAATCCTGACTGAAGGGTTGTAGTAGCCAATTATGTATGTATTTGTCTTAACATGACTGTCCTGAACAGCTGAATTCGTTTGTAAACCAATTGCATTTTCATTGTGTTGTGATCGTGTGTTTTTTTTTGTTTTGCTCTGCTTTGTTTTTTCCGGATCAAAAAAAAGTAAGTAAAGAATGAAATAAATTAAAATATATTAATAACAGTATTTATTTAAGTGAATGACCTAAAGCTTATTATTTTCGTCCAGGCAAACGAATGCCTTTAGAATAAGTTTTGCTTACAAGTTGGGCGAGAAGAAGAAGAGCGCTTGGTGGGAAATAGCGGCTGAAGTGGAAGTTCAAGGTAAGGTAAGATAGAAGATGAAGGTTGGTCTGAGGCTGTCAGCTTTTATATCTCTTTGCTACGCCAGAAAGGCAAAGCTGGAAGAGGGAAAAATCCCTTATACGGGTTAGAGAGCATGATGGTGGCGACAATAGCAAGCATGGATCCGGAGAAGCTGGCAAGAGCATCCCAAAGCGTTGAGGGAAATGAAATGTGAACCTTAATATATGTACAGTAGCGAGCATAAAAAATGCAACGCTATGTTATTCATAACTTTATTTAAATTAAATGTAAATTCTTACAAAATGTTGGTTAAAAATATACTTAAAACTAATAATTGGTTGCGTAGCCTTTATTTTCTATTATCGCTTGCAGTCTGGAGGGCATAAAATCCACTAGGGGCACGATGGTGAGTAGGGATATTTTTTCCCATTCTGACTTTAAATTTTTTTCTAATTCCGCCAAATTTGAAGGATTTTTCTTCTTAGCTTCCCGATCTAAAGTCTCCCATAGGTTTTCTAAGGGGAGATGGTGACGGTTAATCCAAAATTTGCACATCATGGTCGCTTAGGTAGTTACGAACCAAGCGACTAGAGTGCTTCAGGTCATTGTCTTGTTGGAATATGCTGTTTGGGGGTATTTTTTCCAGAAGATGTGGGAGCATATTTTATTCTAGGATCCCACAGTATTTAGTGGCATTCAAAATACCATCGATTTTCACCAACGGATCAACTCCGTCATGAGAAAACGAACCTACCAATAAATTCCTTAAAATAAAGAATTTCGGTGAAAAACAAAAGTAACTTACCCCACAACATTAGCCATGTTTTACTGTTGGTAGCTGATATCTGGAAGAATATCTATGCTCAGGCGGTCTTCTAATATATTTTATCCCATCAGATCCAGAAAGATTAAATTTACTTTCACTACTAAATTTAAAGTCAGAATGGGAAAAAATACCCCTACACACCATCGTGCCCCTAGTGGATTCTATGCCCTCCAGACTGCAAGCGGTAATAGAAAATAAAGGCTACGCAACCAATTATTAGTTTTAAGTATATTTTTAACCAACATTTTGTAAGAATTTACATTTAATTTAAATAAAGTTATGAATAACATGGCGTTGCATTTTTTTTTGCTCGCTGAAATTTGGCACTTTTTTTCTTAAATGTTAAAATAAAAACAAGTGGATAGAAAAATTTTGATATTGTAACCTGCATTTGTTAACTAGGTTTGTGGAGCATAAAAATAAAAAAAAGTTTTTAATTTCCGTACTTTTTTTTTGAAAGAGGCGCACATAAAGATCAATCAGCTTAGCGTTGCATTTTTTATGCTCGCTACTGTACATATTTCCATTATATTTATGATTTTATTTTTATATGTGTATACTCGTATGCAGACTTTCAACTAATCTACATATACACATAAAAATAAAATGTTCTGCTATTATTTAATTTTCATCAGCAACCTTGTGTATTGTTAGAATTTTTTTTATAATTTAGTTGTTTGCATGTTGTATTTAAATTTTATTGGTTTTTTAGTTTTAAGAATATTTATATTAAATTTTGTTTATTATTTTTTTTTTTCAAGTTTATATTTTTTTTTTTTTTAAATTTTAAGTATTTTTTCAATATTGTTTCCATTTGAATATATTTTTCATTTCATTTATTTTTAATCCATATAATTAAATTTTTTTTACATTTGGTCAATTCACACAAGCCGTCGTATCGTTGTATGCATTGTATTGTTGGAAGAACATACAACAGTGTATGATTGTTGTTGATAATTTTCATATAAAAATCCGATACACTTATACACATTTTTTCCATATGTTTTTAAAAGTTGTATTGGTTTCGTGCTATCAAATTGTGTGAATGAAAAAAATGTGTATATGTTTTCATATGTTGTGTTGGTTTCGGGCTATCAAATTGTTTGAATGCCACGAAATACACAATACAGCATAGCATTGAGCGTTCACAAACAAACAAATGTATTCAATACAACATACACGATACAAAGTTGTGTGAATTGCCCAATTGTTTCTTACGACTATATCTTTAAATTACTTATCCTATGCGTATTTAATAAATTCCTAAGGCTTACCAACTAATGAGTTTAAATTGGAGCTTGCTACACATAGTTTTATATTATCTAACTCTAATTTTTATTCCATAAAAAAGGAAAAAAGGAAACTTTCTTTTTCAAAATCTTACATACTAGTTAAACACTTAAAAACTAACTGAAATTAATTAGCAAAAAATTAAAAAATAATAAAAACAAATTATGGCAAAAGTGACATTACTTTAGTATTATATTTAAAGCTACAATCCCATACCAATTTTCAATACTGAGCTGAGTTTTAAACCAAGACGCTTATGTCAAGACTATTTACACGATTTTTTGTTTGTTTAATAAACTCAATGGAGTTTAGCTGATACATATCAACAAATAAATCGTCCAAGTCCCTTATTGTTTATAAAATTATCAATAAAAGCAAACATTTTTTGTTAAGAATTTATCAGAATAGAGTTCTGCGTAGAAGTCAGTGATATCTAGGGTCCTCCTCAAGAAAAATTATGTACACATTATTACTCTGTTATTATTTCTCAGTCCTTTATTGACTGCGATCGAGTACGCATGTACAAGAATTTCTTTAATCTCTTTAAATAGTTATTTACCAAAAGTGTTTAAAATAATTTGCAAAAACAAAAAAAAAAACAAACATTCTTTCTTGCAAAAACAATTTATATTGTTTCACTAAAACTGTTATTTTTGAATAATAAAAAGAAGAAGTAACATAAAAAAGAAAAGAAAAAAAAAACAATTTGTATTGATCATCATAATGGATGATGAGAATGAAAGTGATGATTATGATGTGAGCTGGCAGGTAGTCCAGCCAACAAAGTTACAAAAAAGATGATTAACAGAATCTCCAAAATTATTCAAAGCAAAACGGCCAAACAATAATAAAATAATTACAAGCACTAATTACAACAATACAAACAAAACAATTAATAACAATATCTTTGATATTTGTAATCAACCCAGCACTTCGAAACAAGCAGCAATGTTTAAAAACATTACAACAACAGATAAGCATGCAAGTCAAAACAAGTTTTCAATTTTAAGCAGTGACGAAAGGGATGATGAAGATGAAGATAATGATGTTGTTAAGGATAATGATAATGATAATGACGATAAAGAAATTAATTTACCAAAACCTCCACCAATAATTATACCTAATGTGGCAAATATTAGTGCAATGACTAAAGACTTTTCTAGGGCAATTGGAGCAAGTGAATTTAAATTTAAAACTCTTAAGGATGGTCAAATCAGAGTAATGGTTAGCAATATTCAGTCATATAGAGTATTGGTCAGATACTTACATGATAAAAAACTTAATTTCCATACTTACCAAGTCAGACAGGAGAGATCGTATAGAGTTGTATTGAAAAACTTACACCACACGACATCAACTGAAGAAATTAAACTTGCCATCGAAAATCATGGACATCAAGTTAGAAACGTCACCAACGTACGGAGTAGGATTACTAAAACACCCCTATCTATGTTTTACATTGATTTAGAACCAAACTCTAACAATAAAAGTGTATATGAGATCAGACATATAAATAACGCAATTGTATCGATAGTTCCACCCAAAAAATACAATGATCTTGTTCAGTGCCACCGTTGCCAAGAATTTGGCCATACAAAAAGCTATTGTAAAAAGCAAGTTAACTGTGTTAAATGCGGACTCGGTCATCTTACTATTGAATGTACGAAACCAAAGGATACTCCTCCCAGATGCGTTAATTGTTTACAGAATCACCCAGCTAGCTATAAAGGTTGTGCAGTATACCGGCAAGCTTTAAGAAAAAAACTACAAAACAGCAATAATTCTAAAGGAACTCGCAGTGTAAACTTTTTACCCGATAATAGCACATTTACACCATTAAATGATAACAATACACAATATAATCCAAATTCATATGCGAATGTCCTAAAAAACTCTCAACAAAATTCAAATAATAGTCCTTTTGAAAATATTGAAATATTACTTCAAAATCAAATTGAACTAACCAACAAACTTTTTAATATGATTACTCTTCTTGTATCAAAATTATGCAATTAGATCTCCGTATAGCAGCATGGAATGCATACGGGCTTTCCAACCATGCTCATGAAGTTGAACTTTTTATTAAAAATAATTATATAGATATATTACTAGTATCAGAGACACATTTTACCAGTAGAACGTTTTTCAAGATAAGAAACTACGATTTAATAATTGCTAATCAGCCACACGATAATGCTCACGCCGGATCAGCGATTCTTATAAAATCATCCATTAAGTATGAGGTAACCAACATAATAAGTCAACCATTTCTTCAGGCAGTTTGCATTAAGTTAATATGCGATTTCAGACCAATTTCAATATGTTCTATTTATTTTCCACCGCGATTTAAAGTAAGCAGCCAAGATTTTCAAAACTTCTTTGATCTTTTAGGACCTAGATTTATAGTTGGTGGCGACTTTAATTCTAAGCATCAATGGTGGGGCTCACGAGTTCACAACCCAAAGGGTATTGAGCTGCGCAAGTGCATTATTAACAAAAACTACTCAGTTTTATCGACGGGAAGACCAACTTATTGGCCCACGGATCCAAGAAAAATTCCAGACCTTTTGGACTTTTTTGTTTACTCTGGTATGCCAAGTCAGTTTTTAAATATATCGAATGAACTTTGCGATGAACTAAGCTCTTCTGATCACTCGCCTATTCTTTTGAACTTTAATAGTTTCTTGCACTGTAACTCAAGAAAGTATCAAATTGTAAACCGAAGAACTGATTTTAACTCTTTTAAAATTTGGATAGAAAGAAACTTAAATCTCAATATATCGATTAAATCCCCGGAAGAATTAGATGAAATTGTTGAAAATTTCAACAATTTGATACATGAAGCAGGTTTTCTATCTACGCCAGAGGACGAAAGTTCTAATTATCAGGAAAGAATGGTTATAACTAATGAAATTAGAAACCTTATAAGAAATAAAAGACAACTGAGAAGAATTTGGCAATACACTAGAAATCCCATAGATAAACAACGGTTTAACAGAGCATCTAAAGATTTAAAAAAACGTCTTGCTGAACAAAAGAGAGAACAGCTCAACTACTTCCTAAGAAACCTAGGTACTTCAAAAAATGATGAATTCAGCCTATGGAAAGCTACAAAATATTTAAAACGGCCCATTAAGAGAAGTATTCCCATTAAAGATGATAATGGTGTTTGGTGCAAAACAGACAAAAGCAAAGCTGAAGCGTTTGCATTACATCTTCAAAACACTTTTCAGCCACATCACTTTTGCAACGGAAACAATAATAATGACATAATCAACTTTTTAGAATGTCCTTGTCCAATGGACTGGCCGATTAAACATGTATCGCCAAATGAAGTTGAAGCAGAAATTAACAAATTAAATAACAATAAAACACCAGGATATGATGGTATCAGTGGAAGGATCGCTAAATGTTTACCCAGAAAAGCAATAGTATTTTTAACGTTTGTCTAAGTCATTTTCCATCCCAATGGAAATGCGCTCAAATAATAATGGTAACTAAACCAAATAAGCCAGAAAATGCTGTTACATCCTATAGGCCTATTAGTTTACTGGCTACATTCTCCAAAATATTTGAAAGAATATTTATGAGTAGATTGTCACCAATTCTTGACAAATTAAATATTATTCCTGAACACCAATTTGGTTTTAGGCATAAACATGGCACTCCAGAACAATGCCATCGTATTGTGGCTTTTATCAGAAATACCTTGGAAAGGAAAGAATATTGTTCTGGTGTCTTTTTGGATGTTCAGCAAGCATTCGACAAAGTCTGGCATATTGGTTTGCTCTTTAAACTCAAAAAGTTACTACCAACACCCTATTATTTACTGCTTAGATCATATTTAGACGATCGCAGTTTTTACGTTAAAGTGAATGATGATTTTTCCAACATATACGATATAAAAGCAGGTGTTCCGCAAGGCAGTGTTCTGGGACCAACCCTCTATACGATATTTACTTCAGATATACCTTTAACAGATAACGTTTTACTTGCAACTTATGCCGATGATACTGCAATTTTAGCATCGAGTTCTTGTCCAACAAATGCATCAAATCTAATTCAAAATGAACTAAACCGAATTGAGCTTTGGTTATCTCAATGGAATATCAAAGTGAATACTGAAAAATCTGCACATGTTGTGTTTACGTTACGAAAAGGAAATTGCCCACAATTATTCCTTAATGGCAACACAATTCCCAAAAGAGACAGTGTGAAATATCTTGGTCTTCATATTGACAAAAGGCTTACATGGATGGCTCTCATTAAGGCAAAAAAAGAACATCTTAATATAAAAACCAAACGTCTTTATTGGCTTCTTCAGCCTATTCATAATGACTTACACATGCCAACAATTAAAGATGAAATAAAGAAATATAGCGAAAACTATCTTAACAGATTAAGCAACCACTGCAACCCACTAGCGATATCTCTACTTGACGAAACTGAAGAAGTGAGAAGACTTAAACCACTTGATTTACCATTTCGATAATTGTTATTGTTCTTTGTTTTTATTTTTGTAAATATGTACATATATACATTTAATTATATGTAAGATAGCTCTAAAAAAAAAAAATAATTAAAATACTATAAATATTTATTGTTAAAATGATGTTGTTCTCAAATTTGCTTATTATCCCCAATGGGATAGATTGTAAATAAAGAATATGAAAAAAAAAAAATTATTTCTCATTCGACATGTAACCCAAATGAATATTTTATATTTATAGCTCTCCACAATTACTAATTCTAGGAAGTGAGAGTCTTTATATTCAGATGATGATACCAAAAGACAAATGTCGTTTTAGGTGGATAAATAATATATTTTCGATTCCTTTTATTCATATGTATATGTTGAGGAGTATATAGAAAACTGGGACCCAGTATTTAGTAATGGTCGAAAATGCCGTAGCATTATAAAAATCTATTTTATTTCAAACGTTTTTACAATTTCATGTAATCAATTATAGTGCAGAGAACATTATAATTATTGTAATGCAAAATTTAAAAACCTATTATGAACTAAATACCATATTTAATGTGTATTTACTATTGTGAAGTATTATGGCATATATTCAAGTAAATAGGGAGTGTCGAACTTTGAGTGTGAATTATAGTTCAATATTAAAAAAAAACAGATGAATTTTAATAAGCATTTCTGAAAATATTAAAAATAATACATTTTCTGGTGTATTGGTAATAGGTTGTATGCGATTCTATTGCATAAGTTCGATACGATTAATTTCAAATAAAAAAATGTATGATGCTGTGTTGTCTAGGGTGCTATCTGGCTTGGAACCGATGCGATAAACGCAACGAAGCAAACAAAGCAATCTCGAAACAAATAGAAAACATAGAAGTCATTATTTTAAAGTCAGCGCGGCAACAAACTACGATTCCGCTGCTTTGGGTTGAGGCTAATTTCTAGTGTGAGAAGCTAGGTCGTAATCCTGGCTGAAGGGTTATGTGTGTATGTGTGAAGTTTACTTATTAATATTCATAAATATTTTAGAAGTAAAGGAATGCATTATATTGAATGTACTTGTTCTAGTGACGATTTTTAATTACTCTTAAGAAAATATTCATCTAAATTGATCGATATTATACTTGAAAGCAATGATTTTATTTTGATATTTTGTTCAAGTGTTTTAGGTTGGAGATCTTTTTTTGTTACTGATTGTCTTCTGGATTAGGAAAAAGATAGATTCTTAAGTTGTATAATTTATAATTTTTGAAATTTTTTAGTATAAAAGAGCATTTCATCAGATATTTGCTCTCAAACTCTCTTGATGTTTCCTCACTATATGCTTAGTGGCCACGTCAGAACCTACATATTGAGAATAAAATATTAAAACATAAAACTTTCTTTTAATAATCAAACAAAAATGAATTGAAATTTTCATTTAGGCGTCTGGTTTACTGTCTGAAGAAGACCCCGAAGAAACGATTGCAGTCACTGTCAATTTTGTCAAAATATGACACGACAGTCGACGACATAGTGACACCAGTCACGCAGGTAATCGATGCCTTAGGTGAAGACACCGTGTTTGCAGGGATTGCAATTTACGCAGCAGCTGCATATTAAACTCCTGCACGCACATTTTGTGTTTTAGTTATTTGCCTTCTCCTCTGGGCGGCTTTTATTTCTTCTACCTTCTGAAGGAGTGCTCTTCGTCTCGGGCACTCCTTTGAGCTAGCAACATGGCCTTCCACGTTGCAGTTAATGCACTTTACGGGCAGGCCGATTTTAAGAGTGGCCTGACCTGTTTTAGGATCGGTGGTCAATCTACCCTCGTTGTTATCTCCTCTTTTTGGGACTTCGCATTTCCCGGGACCATGTGGGCCACCACACTTGACACACCTATACGGCATATTGCAATTCGAGGACACATGTCCAAAAGGTTGCAGTTAAAACATTGTGTCAACCCCTGTCTTTCAAATTTTTCTATACATATCCAGCAGTGGAGTATATATCTTATTTGATGGAATCCCTTTATATCGGAGTCCCTGCTCATGCTAAGGAGCCATTTATTACCCCAAAGCTTCCTGACCTTTAAAATGTCTACCCTAATCTGTAGACTTCTAATATGTTCCTCAACCTCCTTTTCATCGAAAGTGTCAGAGAGACCTTTCGCTACTACCGAATAGGGCGCTTGTACCTTTGGCGTATAAGTGTAGAACGCCACTTTCTTCTCCGCAAATCTAGCCCTCACCTTCTCGTAGTCAGCGAGTGTGCAGACCTCTGCATTCGTAACTGTCTTACTAAGAATCTTGATGTTAAAGTCACTGTGTCCCAGTGCAGTCTTCAGTCCGTCAGTCATATTTCTGACGTTCATATTATAGGTAGTAAATATTGGTATTGACTTACCACCTTCTCTTTTCGACATTGTCTTCTCTTGGCTTTTCTTCTTCTCTTCTGATGTCTTCTTGGGTAGGCTTTCTTGTGCCTTCTGCCCTGATTTTTCACTCTCAGTGTGGGCTGTTTTTTCTGCTTCAACTGTCATGTCATCTGCGTCACACATTTCTATTTCCTCTCCGAAAGAACCCTCTGATGAGCTGTCTTCATTTTCTTCCAGCCTTTTCATCAACATTTCTAGGTTTTGCCTTAGCTTCATGTTTTCCTCGAAGATAACATCGAACTTTTGTTTCAACAGGCTATACTTCCTGTCTTTATTGGCCAGGAGTACCAAGAATTCTTCCGCCGAGGACATCATTCTCGCCGAGGACATATATTCCTAAAGGTCCTATTGTTCAGACGAATACCGCCAAGGAAATCAGACCAATAGTCCCGTTCGAAAACGGCAATGGCACCCTGAATGATCCTATCGAGATTCCTAATTTCCGCCTTCAGGATGTTCCGTCTTCCAGGATCCCCACATCTATATAAAGTCCGCCTGAGTCTCTTCTTCCGTTCTATGAACCCAAGAATGTTCGGTAGCAGTCTCATCAATCCCCTTCTTCCAGTGGATACCTTCGGTATAGACCTATCCATAGCATCAGCGAAAGCGCTGCTCATTCGTCTAATTGCCTCGTCAACCTCAGTACTAGAAACATTCCTATCCACGGGCAATCCACAGTCCGCAAGATTCGCAGACAATACACGCCTGAATTTCCGAACATCAATTCGGTCATAATCATATCTCTTGGTCTGCTCACGCAACACACATTCGCCAGTGGAAAAGATCATCTCAACTGCCCTATGGTCAGATTCATAGTCCAGTGTCCTGAGTCTATTCCCATTCGTCAGTGATATGTCCACAGTTGTCAGAAAAAAGTCGATGTAAGATGATAAAACAGCATTGCTCCTTGTCGGTCCTTCAGTCAGTCGAATATCCAAGTCAGGACTTGTCAGTAGAAAATCCCTTAGGTCCCGAACGCTCTCATTAGTGTATGGGTCTCCTCAGTAAGGGTGTCTTGTATTGAGGTCGGCGCCAATGATCACACTGAACCTCCCAGCCAGTTGCTGTACCGCATCGAAGAATTCCCCAGCAAATTGGCCCCAGATACATTGATATCACAATAATGTCATTCCCACTCACCCTGCGTATACGCGGTATTCTCAATAACATTCGTATCAAGAACGAACTCCTCGCAATGAAACTTGTCCCTAATGAGAACAGCCGTACCTCCCCCACGTCCGTTCAGTCGGTCCTTCCTGAAAATCCTGTACCCCTTGATATCCAATCTGTGGCGAGAATTAAGATGATGTTCAGCCAGCAACATTACATCAGGTCCATGCTCCCTCAAAAATAGGTTCAAATAGTGCCTCCTGTGCCTAGACACAATGGAGTTCACATTTGCAAAAATACATTTAAGCCGACGAACCATGTCTAATCGACATTAGCATCCCAAGTAGGGCCCTGGATATCTCTTCATCACTTCTGAGTTTATCATACTCATAGGCAAAACCTCCAATTTTCTCCAAACACTTCAGCAAGCCGCCCCCGAAGATGCGATTGCAGTCGTTGTCAATTTTGTCAAAATTTGACACGGCAGTTGACATAGTGACACCAGTCACTGAGGAAACCGATGTTTTAGGTGCAGACACCGTTTTTACAGCAGCTGCATATGAAACTCCTGCAAGCACCCTTCGTGGTTCAATTATCTGTTTGCTCTTCTGGGCAGCTTTTCTCTCCTCTACCTTCTGAAGGAGTGCTCTTCGTCTCGAGTACTCCTTTGAGCTAGCAACATGGCCTTCCACGTTGCAGTTAATGCACTTTAAGAATGGCCTGACCTGTTTTAGGATCGGTAGTTAATATACCCTCCTTGTTTTCTCCTCTTTTCGGGACTTCGCATTTCCCGGGACCATGTGGGCCACCACACTTAACAAACCTATACGGCATATTACAATTCGAGGACACATGTCCAAAGCGTTGGCAGTTAAAACATTGTGTCAACCCCTGTCTTTTACATTTTTCTGTATATATCCTGCAGTGGAGTATATATCTAATTTTATGGAATCCGTTTATGTCGGAGTCCCTGCTCACGCTAAGGAGCCATTTGTTACCCCCAAGCTTCCTGACTTTTAAAATGTCTACCCTAATCTGTAGACTTTTAATGTGTTCCTCGACCTCCTTTTCATCGAATGTGTCAGAGAGACCTTTCAATACAACAGAATAGGGCGCTTGTCCCTTTGGCGTATAAGTGTAAAACGCCACTTTCTTCTCTACAAACTTAGCCCTCACCTTCTCGTAGTCAGAGAGTGTGCAGACCTCTACGTTTGTAACTGTCTTGCTAAGGATCTTAATGTTGAAGTCACTGTGTCCCAGTGTCGTCTTCAGTCCTTCAGTCATATTCCTGACGTTCATATTATACGTGGTAAAGATTGGTATTGACTTACCACCTTTTGCTTTCGAAATTGCCTTCTCCTGGCTTTTTTCTTCACTTCTGTTGATTTCCTTGGAAGACTTTCTTGTGCCTTCTGCTCTTTCCTCTCTTTCGCACTCTCGGAGTGGGCTGTTTTTCCCGCTTCAACAGCCCCGTCGTCTGCGTCACCCATCTCTATTTCCTCTTCACCGGAAATCTCTGATGCGCTTTCCACATTTTCCTCAAGCCTTTGAAGATTTTGCCTTAGCTTGACATTCTCCTCAACTATGGCATCAAACTTTTGCTTTAATAAGCTGTACTTCTTGTATTCATTTGCCAGGAGTAACTGTAGTTCTTCTGCCGAGGAGACCATTCTCGGCCGCTTATTTGCAGGGCGATTTTCCTCGCTCATTTCGTTTCTAAATTTCTTTTTGTTTTTTCTTATCACCAACTACCTGTTGTTTTACGACAGGCACCCGGTATCAGGTATAAAATACCACTCGACTGCAGCACTTTATTTCTTTGAAATATTTTTTTAACTTCACTTCACAATTTTCACAGTTTTCCGCTTCACTTCACTTGATGTGCACACAATCACTGTCAACACAAGAATGAATGAGTTTCGAATGAATGGCAATTCTGCAACATGATAATTGGCTTTAAAGGTGCAGATTTTGAGAAGCATATAGGAGGCTGGCGAATTTGCCTGCGAGCATATTCGTCACCTCGTCCTCAAAAATTGAGGACGAAAATCGTCGTCTAAATAAAAGGCCAAGAACTGTGGCCACTCTCGAAGAGTTGCAACAAGTCCTACAGAATGAGGACGAAAAATACAACGTACTTAAGGAAAAATCCGACATAATTTAAAAAAAAATGACAAGCTAACGAAGGTTGAAGGGCTGATATGTCTGAATACGAGGACAATGCCATGACCACGGTTGACAATGTATGCCATGAACAACAAAAGAAGGCGGTCTCCAGTAAAGAAGAGATAATCGCCAAGCGGGTAGCGGCAGAGAACCAGCCTACAAAGTGGAAAGGATAATAAAAAAAAATTAGGTAAGTCAATACCAATCTTCGCTACATTTAATGTAGATATTAAAACAATGACTAATGCATTAAAAACAACATTAGGACATACGGAATTCAATATGAAAATATTGAGTAAAACGGGGACCAATATTGAGGTCTGCACTCTCGAGGACTACGGGAAAGTTAGAGAGAGACTTATGGAGGATAGAATTGCTTTCTACACACATACTCCTAAGGGAACGGTACCATACTCCTTGGTGTTGAAGGGCCTGTCTAGTGCATTTGAGGAGCAGGAGGTAGCTGACTACGTTTAGGGGCTCCAAATTAACGTCAATATTTTAAAAATTAGGAAACTCGGGGGCGACAAATGGCTCCTGAGTATGAGTAGGGATTCCGATATTAAGGGATTTCATGAGGTTAGATACATTCTCCATCGCAGACTGCAAATGTTGAAATATATTGAATTAAAAATATAGTTTCCATTCAACAACAAGCCTTCAGTATTTATACGCTCTATTAAGGACTTTTTGAGTGTTGAAAATTCGATGCACTGATAACTACGTGCCCATAGCGACATACTCAAAGTCGAGGCAGAGTACAACAAAATTCTGGTTGTCTATATAGCGTGTTTAATCGAAATTATATCATTCAAAAAAATTCGAAAACAAATTGTATATTTCGGAACAAAATCTTACAAGAGCAAGCTTTCAATGCAATGCAATCACGTGAAATGCCGCTGTACACTTTTTCGGGTAAATAATTATAATTTTAATGACTAAGAATTTGTCGAAAATAGTTGAGAATGTCTTCAATTCAAAAATACGTACCAAATGACGAAATACCAATACTTAAAATACAACAAAAAATTGGTTGCCAAATATTACAGAAATTGATAAGCATATAAGCTTATCATGGCAGTTTTATTTTAGCATCAAGTGAACTACAACCATCCACGTTTTCGAAACAAATAGCTGAAGACTGCACACATAATTCTAACAAACGGAAGATAATATATGATGATCTAAAACTTAAAAAAAAATGTTGCCAGGATTTATTGATAACGTTTTCTCATTGCAAAAAAAAAATATTACCAACATCATGAATATCTGAAAAGATTTTAAATTGGAATACAAGCTTACTGTGTCATTAATTAGTCATCGTCTGCATCAGTTACTGATAATAAATTATAGAAAGCAGGGAAGTAGAGCGGTCTTTACTGCCAAATGTGGCAGGATTGTATAGAAATCGGTTTCAGAAAAATTAATTCAATTCATTCAATCCTTATGACTTGTTAAGAAAAAACCACTCGATGTTATTTAATTTAAACATATTTATTTAAAACTTAATTTATTTTAAATTCATAATTATATTTTATATAATTTATTCATAATAACTTTTAACTTAATTATTAAGAAATTAACTTTAATTTAATTTAAGAAAATGAGTCCGCTTCCTGCGGTAGACAAAACAGAACTCAAATAACTACATTTTTCTTAAGCTTACAAAACTTGCTTAAAATGTATCACTGGAAATAATATTTACTTTTTGTAATAAAAGAAATTAACCGTTAGGAATATTAAACTTTTATGACAAGACAAATAGGAATAAGTAAATTTAATTTTGTCTAGGGTTTACGATTAATGTTTTGTTAGTAATAGGTTTGGGAAAAATTTCAAACAACCAAGTGAATTCTTTTTCAAAATTATGTTAAAAAAATAAATACAATTTATATTAAATATTATAATACAAATTCAAATTTTATTTATTCCCATAAATTCATTTCGTTACAAAAAATTTTCAACTTAAAAACGACTACAATTATGCTCTACCAATATTCCTTACATACTAATGATATTTTACAAAGACATTCCATATTAAATCTGTCATATGCAGCTTCGTAACATCATTCATACTTTATTATTAATCATTAACTGAATTCCCCAAAAAAGGGTATAAAAAGGGAGGCACTCGTATTTTCTTTAAAACTATTTAATAAAATAAAACTAAATACAAAACACTTACATACTAATATTTACAAAAAGTATATAAAGGAAAAATTATTTAAAAAAGATATTTACAATGTTTTATTGAGCAGTCCTGTACACCGTATCACTAATATTCATTGTATTTATTCTCCTGTGGTAAAAGAGGAGATCTGCCCCATCGAAGAGAAGACCAGCATCTCCAAGAGTCAAAAGGTCTGTCGGGGAAAGGTACCCTGGTAACCGAACGGTCTCCAGATCTCTATTCCCACTAAGCATGTAATGTCTCCTGTGCCCATAGACAATTGAATTCACGTATCAGCTAAACTCTAGTGAGTTTATTAAGCAAAATAAAACTCGACTGTTGGACGCCGCTGTAGAAGATGGCTTGTCCGGCCCATTAACAGATATTATATTGGCGGGATATAATAAGAAAGTTTTCAGTAGTATGAAAAAATGTGACGAACAACAATTTTCTAAGCATACCAGATTAACGCCGACTATATTCAATTTGTTGCTGACCCTAGTTCGTGATGAACTAGTCAGACCCAGGCAAAGAATTGGAGCAGAAGAGAGGCTGGAAATAACCCTTTTGTAGGTAAATATAATTATCATGGTGTATTAATATAGTTTAATATGTGAAGTTTTGTATATATTTGGGACATGGTTGTTCACTGCAGTCAATAGCATGGAGTCACAAGATTGGGAAATCTACTCTACAGCGTATTGTGTTAGAAACCTGCGAAATACTTTGGACCGTTTTATCTCCAGTCTATTTGAGCGAGCGAACAATATCTCAATACGTAGATGTTGAAAAGATTTTTAATCAATGTAGAATACTCCTAATTGTGTGGGTGCAATAGATGGGAAACATGTCGCTATGAGATGTCCACACAATTCTGGTTCCATGTATTATAGTTATAAAAAATATTTGAGTTTGGTCCTGATTGGAGGGTGTGACGCCAAATACGCTTTTACGTCTATTAGTGTAGGAAGGTATGACAGTCAAAGTCATGGAGGTATTGTTTTAATTTTGGATAATTTTAATGACTTTAATACAATTTTTATTACAAGAATACTTCGCTTATCGTCATTTGGACAATCTGTAATGGAAGACAGAGTACCTGTGCCAGCGGATAAGCCACTATGTCCAACAAAAGAACATTCTTTTCTTCACTATTTTATAGGTGACGCAGCCTTTCCCTTAAGATCTCATTTAATGCGCCCTTACCCAGGATCAAACTTGGATACAGTAAAAACTGTTTACAATTATAGACTCTCTCGTGCTCGCAGAGTAATAGGAAACTGTTTTGGTATTTTATGTGCCCGATGGCGAGTACTGTTAACAACTATAGATATGTTGCGGGACAATATGGACATTATTATGCTGGTATGTACTCTTTTACGTAACTTTATTATGTTAAACGATCGACAATGATGGTATTGTTCAGCAAGTTACGTGTACCGTGAATTAGAAGACGGCACCTTGCACAAAGGAAGCTGGAGAAGGCAGCTCCGAAGCAATGGTGCCCGACCTATGCGTTCGTTTGCAACCCATATTTGCAGATCCACTCAAACAGCTGTTTATGTCTGATCGTCCAAACTTCCCATCCGTGGCGACATAAACAGGATTGTTTAATCGATGGCAAACTGGCAACAGAGGGCGCTGCAGTATGGAATAAAACTTTTTATATTTAGTATTAGTGTTGTTTTTTTAGAATCTAAATTTTTGTTTTGTTTTATTAATCATCATTCCTTCTTGTAACATCTACAAGGATGCAAATATTTTGCTTAAATATGTAATTTGTTCAAAAATTTTAAAATTTGTGTAATTTTTTCTGTGATAATTTTGTATATTTAAATTAAAGAAATATGTGAAAATAAAAAAAGAATAGAAACAAATGAGTTTGAAGAAAAAGAAAGTAACCATTTTTTTGGGGAAAAGTTTTCGCCGAAACTACGATTGTGAAGTGGATTTTATTCTACTTATAAGTAAAGATCATGTGCCAAAGTCTAGTCAACAAAGATTTGTGAATTCTGTAACCAACTTAGGAAGATTTTCATACGAAAAGAAGTGTAAGTAGTCGAACAGACAACATGGAAGGAAAGTGTTTTTTGTGTGATTTATTAGAGCATTTCGAAGTCTTCTAATTTTTGTTTCCTTTTTTAGTGTTTGGAGCAACAGTATCATTTTTGTGCTCTCCCCCCATACAGTTCACGGATTAACAACAGCAATGGACATGACTGACAGCAAACTGAATACGAGTATACACATATAAAAATAAAATCATAAATATAATGGAAATATGTTCATACATTAAGGTTCACGTTTCATTTCCATCAGCAAAGATGTATCCGGATCCAAGCTTGCTATTGTCGCCACCACCATCCTCTCGACCCGTATAAGGGATTTTTCTCCTCTTCCAGCTTTGCCTTTCTGACGTCGCAAAGAGATTTAAAAGCTGACAAAGCATCATCTTCTGCCTTAAGTTTACGCTTTAGAGGAGGTTCGGGAGTACGTCTAGGACTTTCTACTTTTAGAAATAATTGTAGTTCCAAAAATATGTTGTAATTATGAAAACTTACCTTAAACTTCCATTTCAGCCGCTATTTTCCGCCAAGTGCTCTTCTTCTTCTCGCCCAACTTGCAAGCAAAACTTATTATAAAGGCATTCATTTGCCTGGACGAAATATTTTTTCTATTAATAGCTCACTTCACAATCTTGGGCAAATGGTCTGGCATCATGGCATTTTGCAAATACACAGAAACAAAATACACAGAAATGCCCTTGTCATGGCTTGGCAAATATCCCACACTCAAAACCGTAGTTTATATTTGCCATACTTAAGCAAATGAACAGCTGATCATAAAAATAAAAACATTGCAAAATAAAATCACAAAAAAATGGAAACGTACAGTATAAGAAAACGAATTAAAAGAGAAAATTGAATATTGATCTCTTGAATATAATCTCTTCCGCAGCTTCGTCTATTAAAGACTCCATTATTTGTTATTTTAGGCTTCCCTTCGGCATATTTTTATATATTTTATTATTTTGCACAATTGCACTTTTTAAGGAATAAAGTAGAAGTATTTTTTCTTTTTGATAGGCAGCTGTGTGTTGAGAAGTTTGCAATAAGTGTTGCAAGGTTAAACAAAAAAAACCGTTCACAATTAACGGCAAATATTTACAATGGTATGTATAAATTTACCATCTAAATGCCCAAGATTGAGAACTGAGCTAATATATTTTCATTTATTTCATTTTTTACTTCTTTCTTTTACTTACTTTCTTATCTGGAAGAAACAAACCAGAGCAAAATAACAAAAAAAAAAAAAACACACGATCACAACACTATGCAAATGAAATTTGTTTACATACGAATTCAGCTGTTCAGAACAGTGATGAGTGTTGTTAAGATAAAGCGAAATTCAAAAAGTACTTTTAATTGGATGAAGTTATATTGTCTTTTTAAATTTTATGTTACAAATATTTATTCTTGTAATATTATAGAACATTACATTGTTGGCTTAATCTTTATTTTCATTTTTGCATTTCATTTATTAATCCATATACATAATTAAAGTTTTAACATGTTTCTTACGACTATATCCTTAAAGTACTTATCCTATGCGTATTTAATAAATTTCTAAGGCTTACCAACTATTGAATTTAAGTTGCGGACAGTTATATAATATCTAAAATTATTTATATTCCATAAAAAAAGTAAAAAAAGGAAACTTTCATTTTCAAATCTTACGTACTAGTTAAACTCGTAAACCTAACTCAAAGACTAACTAAAATTAATTTAAAAAAATTAAAAATAACAAAACAAATTATGGCAAATAAAGTCACTGCTATAGTATTATATTTTGAGCTATAAGCCAATACCAATCTTTGCTATTGAGCAGTGTTGTACACCAAGTTGTTATGTCAAGACTATTTACCCGTCTGTAATAAAATAATAGTCTATCGTCCCTGTAGAGCAGTCCAACGTCCCTCAAAGTTAGTATGTCTGTCGGTAATAAATATTTGTGGCACCTGACACTCGAGATCAGAAGAATTCGTTAGGCAATTCCTTATCATGCTGTTCTGTATATTAGATGAATTTTCAAGGAAGGTAATGGCCGTCCACATCAAAAATACATATATTCCCTCAAATCTCATTTGCTCCTAGTCACCTAGCAAGAGGGTTTTCTAAAAACCCCGCTGAAGTGCATTCTCGATTTCAAATTCAGACACTCAGATATTATTTGCCTCTCCCATATTCTAAGTCTCTCCATCTGATGGGATGATATACCAAACCAGATGGGAAAGGCGTAGGACATAAGAGGTCTTACAATCTGCTTATAAATAAGCAGTCTCACCTATTTACCAAGACCTCCCTTACGATGCAGCAGAAGAAAAAGATTCTCCTCACCTTAATCACTATATAGTCAATATGCTTACAAAACTCAAAATTACCATGAAAAATAGCTGCCAAAATAGCTGATGCTGTTTGCGACCCCAATGGCAACACCATCCAGTACGGGTACAAACTTCCTCGCCTTCCCTTAAAAATTATACAATTCGTCTTGTCCAAGTTCAGTTTAATGCGCCACTTGCAAAAGAAGTCAAAAAGTGCCTTAAGGTATTCGTCTAGTCTCGAGTTAACAGAGAAAGCCCTCTGTCCATTCGCCGCAATCAATATGTCCGCGTAAATGATCAAGAGATCCCCCGCAGGTGGTTGGGGTATGTCTGACAAAAATATACTGTAAAGAACAGGCCCCAATAATGAACCCTGTGGAACCCCTGCCTTTACAATGCTCTCCTCAGACAACGGACAAAGGAGTTAGCCGTAATCCTACACAATTCCTCGTCAAACCAAAGGACATCATCTTATAAATTATAGCATCCTACCAAACTGTGTCAAAAGCCTTCGCAAAGTCCAGACTAACGGCAATGGTAGGGTATCTTCTATTGAACCCCTTGGAGACAAATTCCGCAAGTATCATTAGCGCATCAGACGTTGAGTGTCCACCCCCAAAACTAGAGAGCAGGGAGATTGGCCTATAGCCATCAGCCCTTTCAGGACTGGAACCGCTTTTGGAAATAGGCACAACCAAGTCCATCTTCCACGCTTTGGGAAAGTAAGCTATATTAAAGAAGACCCAGAGGATGTCCTATTCCGTCTGCTTCCAACTGCACTTCCAATGTCCGATGATGTCGCACTAAAGAAGTCAGGCAGAAGATTCGCCTTGTCCATTTCGTCGTTAATAAGGCAATCTTTTGCCCCCAAAAGGTCAGGTAGTACCATTGTAAGTCTTATTCTTGCCCCTCTCTTCACCTTTCGGAATGTCGTGTGGTCAATCTCTGTCCAATGTTCCTTCTCATAAAGAGCAATTGGCCCCTGTATGATTCTGTCCAGATTTCTGATATCAGCCTTCAGAATTGGAATTCTCGTTAAGTCTCCTGTCCTAAATAAAATCCTTTGGAGGCGTTTCTTCTCTGCTATAAAGCGGAGGATGTTAGGGGGAAGGTTCAAAAGACCCCGATTTCCTCTTAAAATCTTAGGTATAACCTCGTTCATGGTGGTGTAAAAAATTTCAGTCGTGGACATAATGCCATTACATTTCTGTCACTAGGGAGTGTACAGGACCTGGGACCAAATTTATATTCAGTCGTCTTGTGTCAATTCTGTTGAAGTCAAACATGAGCGATGGCTCACCTAAGTGAAACTCGCCCATATTCAAGTCCATCAATAAGTTCAGCGTCGAATCCCAGTTCAGGTGTCAAAATAAGGTCTTTATGCGATTGGGTTTCCCCGGAAACACGAGTTGGTCCGTAATCTAAAAAGAAATTCCCTAAGACGGTTGCAGGTGTTCCCTCCCCACTCAGGGTGTTTAGCGTTTAGATCTGCTGCAGTAAGATTATATCTACGGTTAAGTCTGTGCTCGGCCAGCATCATTAAGTACGGTATGTGTTCCCTCAGAAATAAGTTTAGATAGTGTCCCCTGTGTCTCGAAACCACTGAGTTAACATTCAGGAAGATACGTTTATGAAGACGCACCATGTTGTCCAATTGTCATTAGCATTCATTTTCTTTCGAAATTATGTCGAATTTTTCTTTGAGTACATTGTATTTTTCGTCCTCATGTTGTATGTGACGAATGTGCCGCAGCCAAATTCGCTAACCTCCTATGTGCTTCTCATAACTGCACCCTTAAAGCTTATAATCAGGGTGCAGTAACGGGATGAGCAGTGTGATAAGTGCTTGAGCAGTGAAGAGCTCCTGAAAAGTGTAAAACTGAACATTAATTAAAAGTGAAATTAAAGTGGACATTCAACTGAAAGTGAATTTTGTTTATTTGACACGCCAAAGTGGGCTGTGATCTGAAAATTGACTACGAATAATTGATTTTAATTTGTGAAATAAGTGCCTTGGGGTATAATTGATTATTCTGCTATAAATGCGGATAGACACTACGCCTTATAGTATATTCTAAGATGGCGGAAGGCGAGGGTCAACACCCGCTAAAACGTCCCAGAGTTGGGATACCCGCTGATGAATTCCAAACAATTTTGGAAGCAAAAAATAAAGAAATCGAACTTTTAAATTAGAAATTCGAATATGTAATAAAGGAGAACGATAAGCTCAGAAGGGACTTGGAAATCCTTTTGAAAAAGTTTAACTTCGAAAGTGAGGATACAAGCTCGAGTGAGGACGAAATGGTTCTAGAGGAACAGGAGAGTTCTGAAACCTGTGAAACTAGCTTGCAGAATAAAGGTGCTACTTCCGTTGAGCGCATAGTTAAAGGCCAGGATAAAGCTGTTACTGGTCCAAACTCCAAAGAGAAGCCAATGACAAAAAAACAAGAGAGCGGTAAATCGAGCGCCCATAAGGACTCCTCAACCAAGACGATACCTACCAAAGACGAGGAAAAAAAGGGTAAGTCGGTTCCTATTATAACCACTTATAACATTAATTTAAAATCCACGATTGAGGATATCGATAGAAAATTAGGTCATAAGAACTATAACCTAAAAATGCTAGGTAAAAATGTAGTCAATATAGGACTCTGCACTCTCGAGGACTATGACAAGGTGAAAACCTTGCTAGTGAACCAGAAGGTTAACTTTTATACTTACACCCATAAGGGTCTGCGACCATTTAGTTCTGTTATCGAGGGACTTCCACACTCTTTTGAGTAGGAGGACATACTGGAGTTTCTGAGCGGTCTCCAGATCTCAATGAGCATAATTGGCATAGCGAAATTAGGCTATGATAAATGGGTAATTAGATTGAGTAGGAATTCTGACATTACCAAATTCTACGAGATTGGGTACATCCTGCGTTGCAGAGTACACATAAGAAAATTTGTAATGAAGGGTATAACGCAGTGTTATAATTGCCAACGCTTCGGACATGTTTCCACCAACTGCCGGCAGTACAGGTGTGTTAAATGTGGTGGATCCAACGGCCCAGGAAAGTGTAGTGTGCCTCCGAAGGGTGAGAGTACTTGGGAGACTTTTGTCACGGAACCCGTGACTGGTCAGGTGACCAAGAGGGTAGGTTTGCCAGTACGGTGCGCTAACTGTGCGACTGAGGGACACGCGGCTAGCTCGAAGGAGTGTCCTCGCAGGCTTCAACTTATCCGTAAGTAGAGGAGGGGTGGTGTTTCTCGACCACAGCCAATTCTGAGTAATAGTGGTGTGAAGGTTGGCGTCTCGTATGCTGCGGCAGCTGGGGCTGCCTCGAATGGCAAAAATGTAACGACCCGGAATGTGCCGGCAGTACCTGCGAATTCTCGTGGGGCCGGCGTGTCATTGGATTCTGCAATGTCACAATACAATGCAGTGGATAGCGACTGCAAACGCCTCTTTGGGGGTGGTCTGCTTCAGTGCCTTGGTAAGATGGGTGGTTTTGCCAGGGATTATAAGAGCTTGAGTAGCGACGAGGATAGGTCTCGGGCCCTGCTAGATTGCTGATGTCGCTGAGTCAACATGGCTAGAGCACTGAAGGCGATATTCGCGAACGTAAATTCAATTGTCTCCAGGCACAGGAGACATTACTTGAATTTATTTTTGATGGAACATAGACCGAACATAATGTTGCTGGTTGAGCATCATCTTAATTCTCGCCACAGATTGGATATCAAGGGGTACAGGATTTTCAAGAAGAACGGACGTGGGGGAGGTACGGCTGTTCTCATTAGGGACGAATGTTATTGACGAATGTTATTGAGAATACTGCGTGTACGCAGGGTGAGTGGGAATGACATTATTGTGATATCAATGTATCTGGGGCCAGGAGTTGTATTTGCTGGGGATTTCTTCGATGCGGTACAGCAACTGGCTGGGAGGTACAGTGTGATCATTGGCGCCGATCTCAATGCAAGGCATCCTTACTGGGGAGACCTTCACACTAATGAGAGCGGTCGTAACCTTAGGAATTTTCTACTGACTCGTCCTGACTTGGATATTCGACTGACTGAAGGACCGGCAAGGAGCAATGCTGTTTTATCACCTTACATCGACTTTTTTCTGACAACTGTGGACATATCACTGACGAATGGGAATAGACTCAGGACACTGGACTATGAATCTGACCATAGGGCAGTTTAGATGATCTTTTCCACTGGCGAATGTGTGTTGCGTGAGCAGACCAAGAGATATGATTATTACCGAATTGATGTTCAGAAATTCTGCGAATCTTTCGGACTGTGGATAGGAATGTTTCTAGTACTGAGATTGACGAGGCAATTAGACGGACAAGCAGCGCTTTCGCTGATGCTATGGATAGGTCTATACCGAAGGTATCCACTGGAAGAAGGGGATTGATGAGACTGCTACCGAACATTATTGGGTTTATAGAACGGAAGAAGAGACTCAGCCGGACTTTTTATGGATGTGGGGATCCTGGAAGACGGAACATCATGAAGGCGGAGGTTAGGAATCTCGATAGGATTTTTCAGGGTGCCATTGCCGTTTTCGAACGGTACTATTGGTCTGATTTCCTTGGCAGTATTCGTCTGAACAATAGGACCTTTAGGAATGTATGTACTCGGCGGAAGAATTATTGGTACTCCTGGCCAATGAAGACAGGAAGTATAGCCTGTTGAAACAAAAGTTATCTTCGAAGAAACCATTAATCTAAGGCAAAACCTAGAAATGTTGATGAAAAGGCTGGAAGGAATTGAAGACAGCATATCAGAGGGTTCCTTTGAAGAGTAAATAGAAAAATGTGTGACACAGATGACGGGGCAGTTGAAGCGGAAAAACCAGCCCAAACTGAGAATGAGAAAGAGCAGAAGGCACAAGAAAGCCTTCCCAAGAAGACAACAGAAGAGAAGAAGAAAAGCCAAGAGAAGACAATGTCGAAAAGAAAAAGTTGTAAGTCAATACCAATCTTTACGACCTATAATGTGAACTTCAGAAATATGATTGACGGATTGCAGACTACACTGGGACACAGTGACTTTAACATCAAGATTCTTAGTAAGACAGTTACGAATGTAGAGGTCTGCACATTCGCTGACTAGGAGAAGGTGAGGGCTAGATTTGCGGAGAAGAAAGTGGCGTTCTACACTTATACGCCAAAGGTACAAGCGCCCTATTCGGTAGTAGTAAAAGGTCTCTCTGACACTTTCGATGAAAAGGAGGTTGAGGAACATATTAGAAGTCTACAGATTAGGGTAGACATTTTAAAGGTCAGGAAGCTTTGGGGTAATAAATGGCTCCTTAGCATGAGCAGGGACTCCGATATAAAGGGATTCCATCAAATAAGATATATACTCCATTGCTGGATATGTATAGAAAAATTTGAAAGACAGGGGTTGACACAATGTTTTAACTGCAACCTTTTGGACATGTGTCCTCGAATTGTAATATGCCGTAAAGGTGTGTTAAGTGTGGTGGCCCACATGGTCCCGGGAAATGCGAAGTCCCGAAAAAAGGAGAAAACAAGGAGGGTATATTAACTACCGATCCTAAAACAGGTCAGGCCATTCTTAAGATCGGCCTGCCTGTGAAATGTATTAAGTGTAACGTAGAAGGCCATGTTGCTAGTTCAAAGGAGTGCCCGAGACGAAGAGGTAGAAGAAATAAAAGCCGACCAGAGGAGAAGGCAAATAACTAAAACACAAAACGTGCGTGCAGGAGTTTCATATGCAACTGCTGCATAAACTGCAAAAACGGTGTCTTCACCTTAGTGACTGGTGTCACTATGTCGACTGCCGTGTCATATTTTGACAAAATTGACAGTGACTGCAATCGTTTCTTCGGGGCTTCTTCAGACAGTAAAACGGACGCCTAAATGAAAATTTCAATTCAAATAAATTTTTTTTTTTTCAATTTTGTTAAATTATTAAAAGAAAGTTTTATGTGTTGATATTTTATTGTAAATATGTAGGTTCTGACGTTTCCGAAGCATATAGGAAACATTAATAGAGTTTGAGAGCAAATATCTGATGCAACACTTAACGTACTTGACGACATTTTTTTTTAATAATAATTGACAATCCTCACTGGAATGCTCTTTTATACTAAAAAATTTCAAAAATTATAAATTATACAATTTAAAAATCTATCTTTTTCCTAATCCAGAAGACAACCTAAAACACTTGAACAAAATATCAAAATAAAATCATTGCTTTCGAGTATATATCGATCAATTTACACGAATATTTGTTTAAGAATAATTAAAAATCGTCACTAGGACAAGTATGCAACAGAATCGCATACAACCTATTACCAATACACCAGAAAATGCCCCTTCGACAACATCGCATACAACCTATTACCAATACACCAGAAAATGCCCCTTAGACAACATCGCATACAACCTATTACCAATACACCAGAAAATGCCCCCTAGACAACATCGCATACAACCTATTACCAATACACCAGAAAATGCCCCTTCGACAACATCGCATACAACCTATTACCAATACACCAGAAAATGTATTATTTTTAATATTTTCAGAAATTCATATTAAAATTAGTTTTTTTTTTAATATTGAACTATAATTCACACTCAAAGTTCGACACTCGCTATTTACTTGAATATATGCCATACTACTTCACAATGGTAAACATATATTAAATATGGACAGTATTTGTTTCATAATAGGTTTTTAATACAATAATTATAAAGTTTTCTACAACATTATTGATTAAATGAAGTTGTAAAAACGTTTAAAATAAGATAGATTTTATGATGCTACGGCATTTTCGACCATTACTAGTTACTGGATCCCAGTATATATTCCCAAAGTACTTAACAGATTGAAAGTTATGCATTATACCCTTGGATTGGTATACATATGAATAAAAGGAATCGAAAATATATTATTTATCCACCTAAAACGACATTTGTCTTTAGGTCCATATAAATCTGAAAATAATCATCTGAATATAAAGACTCTCACTTCTTAGCATTATCAATAGTGGAGAGATGAGTTATAAATATAAAATATTCATTTGGGTTACATGTCAAATGAGAAATAATATCAAAGGTATATAATGTGTGGTCTAGTAGGTAGTGTGTTGGCTTATTAGACGTTTGTTTAAAGGCCCGAGTTCGAATCCCAGGCCAAACATCAAAAACAAAATACAAAAAGTATTTCTTCGACGACTTCCTCTCAGCAGATTTCTGGCAAAAACTCTGAGAGTAAAAATTGCCATGAAAAGCCACTCATGTATAAAATTAACGCACACAACATGAGTGGTGTTGAGAAGCTAGGCCGTAATCCTGACTGAAGGGTTGTAATGGCCAATTATGTATGTATGTATATAATGTGTACATTATTCTTCTTGAGGAGGACCCTAGAGATCACTGACTTCTAAGCAGAACTCTATTCTGATAAATTCTTAACAAAAATTTTTTGCTTTTATTGATAACTTTATAAACAATAAAGGATTTGGACGATTTATTTGTTGATATTAACTAAACTCTAGTGAGTTTATTAAACAAACAAAAAATTGGTTGTTGGACGCCATTAATAGATATTATATTGTAGCGGGATATAATAACAAAGTTTTCAGCAGTATGAAAAAATATCACGAAGAACAATTTTTTAAGCACACCAGATTAATGCCGACTATATTCAAATTGTTGCTGACCCTAGTTCGTGATTAACTAGTCAGATCCAGGCAAAGGATTGGAGCAGAAGAGAGGCTGGAAATACCCCTTTTGTAAGTATATATTTATCATGGTGTATTAATATTGTTTAATATGTGAAGTTTTGTATATATTTAGGACATGGTTGTTCACTGCAGTCAATAGCATGGAGTCACAAGATTGGGAAATCTACTCTACAGAGTATGTGATGCAAAATACAATTTTACATCTGTTATTGTAGGAAACTATGGCAGTCAACGTAATGGAGGTATTGTTTTAATTTTGGATACTTTTAATGACTTTAATACAATTTTTATTACCAGAATACTTCGTTTATCGTCATTTGGACAATCTGTAATGGAAGACAGAGTACCTGTGCCAGCGAATAAGCCACTATGTCCAACAAATGAACATTCTTTTCCTCACTATTTTATAGGTAGCGCAGCCTTTCCCTTAAGATCTCATTTAATGCCCAGGATCAAACTTGGATACAGTAAAAACTGTTTACAATTACATATTCTCTCGCGCTCGCAGAGTAATATAAAACTGTTTTGGTATTTTATGTGCCCGATGGCGAGTACTGTTAACAACTATAGAAATGTTGTCGGACAATGTGGACATTATTATGCTGGCATGTACTCTTTTACGTAACTTTATTATGTTAAACGATCGACAATGATGGTATTGTCCAGCAAGTTACGTGGACCGTGAATTAGAAGACAGGCCTTGCACAAAGGAAGCTGGCGAAGACAGCTCCGAAGTAATGGTGACCGACCTATTCGTTCGTTTGCAACCCATATTTGCAGATCCACTCAAACAGCAATGGACCTGAGAAATAATTTGGCGAAATACTTTTCAACTGAAGGTGCAATTCCATTTCAATATCAAAGGATTTAGATATTTCCTGACATTTTTCCCAACTCTATACTAAATTTAATATTGCTATTCTATATTTAAGTAACCTAATTAGGAATCTAAACCACCATATATGAAATAAAAAAGCAAACAAATATAACATTTAATGAAAGAGATTTTATATTTTCAAATGGAAACAATATTGAAAAAATACTTAAAATTAAAAAAAGAAAAAAATATAAAAAAATTTAATATACTTACATACATAAATGTTCTTAGAACTAAAAAAGAATAAAACTTAAAGACAACATGCAAACAATATAAAATTAAATGCGACATTCATTTCATTTATTTCTAATCCATATAATTCAATTTTTTTTACATGTTTCTTACGACTATATCTTTAAATTACTTATCCTATGCGTATTTAATAAATTTCCAAGGCTTACCAACTAATGAGTTTAAATTGGAGCTTGCTGCACATAGTTTTATATTATCTAACATTAATTTTTATTCCATAAAGAAGGAAACTTTCTTTTTCAAAATCTTACATACTAGTTAAACACTTAAAAACTAACTTAAATTAATTAACAAAAAAAAAACAGACGAATACTGCCAAGGAAATCAGACCAATAGTACCGTTCGAAAACGGCAATGGCACCCTGAATAATCCTATCGAGATTCCTAACCTCCGCCTTCATGATGTTCCGTCTTCCAGGATCACCACATCCATAAAAAGTCCGGCTGAGTCTCTTCTTCCGTTCTATAAACCCAATAATGTTCGGTAGCAGTCTCATCAATCCCCTTCTTCCAGTGGATACCTTCGGTATAGACCTATCCATAGCATCAGCGAAAGCGCTGCTTGTCCGTCTAATTGCCTCGTCAATCTCAGTACTAGAAACATTCCTATCCACAGTCCGAAAGATTCGCAGAATTTCTGAACATCAATTCGGTAATAATCATATCTCTTGGTCTGCTCACGCAACACACATTCGCCAGTGGAAAAGATCATCTAAACTGCCCTATGGTCAGATTCATAGTCCAGTGTCCTGAGTCTATTCCCATTCGTCAGTGATATGTCCACAGTTGTCAGAAAAAAGTCGATGTAAGGTGATAAAACAGCATTGCTCCTTGTCGGTCCTTCAGTCAGTCGAATATCCAAGTCAGGACGAGTCAGTAGAAAATTCCTAAGGTTACGACCGCTCTCATTAGTGTGAAGGTCTCCCCAGTAAGGGTGCCTTGCATTGAGATCGGCGCCAATGATCGCACTGTACCTCCCAGCCAGTTTCTGTACCGCATCGAAGAAATCCCCAGCAAATACAACTCCTGGCCCCAGATACATTGATATCGCAATAATGTCATTCCCACTCACCCTGCGTATACGCGGTATTCTCAATAACATTCGTATCAAGAACGAACTCCTCGCAATGAAACTTGTCCCCAATGAGAACAGCCGTACCTCCCCCACGTCCGTTCAGTCGGTCCTTCCTGAAAATCCTGTACCCCTTGATATCCAATCTGTGGCGAGAATTAAGATGATGCTCAGCCAGCAACATTATGTCCGGTCTATGTTCCGTCAAAAATAAATTCAAGTAATGTCTCCTGTGCCTGGAGACAATTAAATTTACGTTCGCGAATATCGCCTTCAGTGCTCTAGCCATGTTGACTCAGCGACATCAGCAATCTAGCAGGGCCCGAGACCTATCCTCGTCGCTACTCAAGCTCTTATACTCCCTGGCAAAACCACCCATCTTACCAAGGCACTGAAGCAGACCACCCCCAAAGAAGCGTTTGCAGTCGCTATCCACTGCATTGTATTGTGCCATTGCAGAATCCAATGACTCGCCGGCCCCACGAGAATTCGCAGGTACTGCCGGCACATTCCGGGTCGTCACATTTTTGCCATTCGAGGCAGCCCCAGCTGCCGCAGCATACGAGACGCCAACCTTCACACCACTATTACTCAGAATTGGCTGTGGTCGAGAAACACCCCCCGATATCTTCCTCTCCTCTACCTTACGGATCAGCTGAAGCCTGCGAGGACACTCCTTCGAGCTAGCCGCGTGTCCCTCAGTCGCACAGTTAGCGCACCGTACTGGCAAACCTACCCTCTTGGTCACCTGACCAGTCACGGGTTCCGTGACAAAAGTCTCCCCCGTATTCTCACCCTTCGGAGGCACACTACACTTCCCTGGGCCGTGGGATCCACCACATTTAACACATCTGTACGGCATTCGGCAGTTGGTGGAAACATGTCCGAAGCGTTGGCAATTATAACACTGCGTTATACCCTTCATTACAAATTTTCTTATGTGTACTCTGCAACGCAGGATGTACCGAATCTCGTAGAATTTGGCAATGTCAGAATTCCTACTCAATCTAATTACCCATTTATCATAGCCTAATTTCGCTATGCCAATTAAGTTCATAGAGATCTGGAGACCGCTCAGAAACTCCAGTATGTCCTCCTACTCAAAAGAGTGTGGAAGTCCCTCGATAACAGAACTAAATGGTCGCAGACCCTTATGGGTGTAAGTATAAAAGTTAACCTTCTGGTTCACTAGCAAGGTTTTCACCTTGTCATAGTCCTCGAGAGTGCAGAGTCCTATATTGACTACATTTTTACCTAGCATTTTTAGGTTATAGTTCTTATGACCTAATTTTCTATCGATATCCTCAATCGTGGATTTCAAATTTATATTATAAGTGGTTATAATAGGAACCGACTTACTCTTTTTTTCCTCGTCTTCGGTAGGTATCGTCTTGGTTGAGGAGTCCTTATGGGCACTCGATTTACCGCTCTCTTGTTTTTTTGTCATTGGCTTCTCTTTGGAGTTTGGACCTGTAACAGCTTTATCCTGGCCTTTAACTATACGCTCAACGGAAGCTGCACCTTTATTCTGCAAGCTAGTTTCACAGGTTTCAGAACTCTCCTGTTCCTCTAGAACCATTTCGTCCTCACTCGAGCTTGTATCCTCACTTTCGAAGTTAAACTTTTTCAAAAGGATTTCCAAGTCCCTTCTGAGCTTATCGTTCTCCTTTATCACATAGTCCAAGTTCTTATTTAAAAAATCGATCTCCTTATTCTTCGTCTCCAGAATTGTTTGCAATTCTTTATCTTTCGCCTCCAAAATTGTTTGGAATTCCTCAGAGGGTATCCCAACTCTAGGTCGTTTTAGCGGGTATTGACCCACGTCTTCCACCATCTTAAAATACACTGTAAGGGGTAGTATCTATTCCCATTTATAGCAGAATAATCAATTATACCCCAAGATACTTATTTCAGAAATTAAAATCAATTATTCGTAGTCAATTTTCAGATCACAGCCCACTTTGGCGTGTCAAATAAACAAAATTCACTTTCAGTTGAATGTCCACCTTAATTTCACTTTTTATTAATGTTTCAATTTCACTTTTCAGGAGCTCTTCACTGCTCAAGCACTTATCACACAATCGATCTTCTGCAACCTCGCATTTAGCAATGCATTTAGCATTTATTTCAATCCATATAATTAAATTTTTTTACATATTTCTTACGACTATATCTTTAAAGTACTTATCCTATGCTTATTTAATAAATTTCCAAGCCGTACCAACTATTGAATTTATATTACAGACAGTTATATAATATCTAATATTATTTATATTCCATAAAAAAGGAAAAAATCTTACATACTAGTTAAAACTTAAAAAACTAACTTAAGGACTAACTTAAATTAAATAAAAAAAATAAAAATAACAAAAAGAAATTATGGCGAAAGTGACATTACTTTAGTATTCAATTTAAAGCTACAATCCCATATCAATTTTCACTACTGAGCTATGTTGTAAACCAAGTCTTTTATGTCAAGACTATTTACACGTCGGTGATAAAATAATAGTTTATCATCCCTGTAGAGCAGTCCAGCGTTCCTCAAAGCCAGTATGTCCGTCGGTGACAAATATCTGTGGCACCTGACACTCTCGAGATTAGAGGAATTCATTAAACAATTCCTCACCATGCCGTTCCGCAGAGTAGACGAATTTTCGAGGAAGGCAATGGCCGTCCTCATCAAAAATGCGTCTATTCTATCAAACTTCATTCGTTTATAAATTTCCGAGCAAGAGGGGCTTCTAAAAACACCGTTGGAGCGCATTGTCGGTCTCAAACCCAGACACGCAGATATTATTCTGATTTGATGTGAAATACCAAACCAGATGGGAAAGGCGTAGAACATGAGAGGTCTGATAACCTGTTTGTAAATGAGCAGTCTCACTTCCTTACTAAAACCTCCCCTACGACGCAACAAATTGCAGTATAGGAAAAATATTTTCCTCACCTTATTCAGCAAATAGTCAACATGCCTATAAAATTCAAAATTGCTATAAAAAACAACCCCTAAATATCTTATGCTGTCTGTTACCCTAATGGCAACACCATCCAAGCTAAGAACGGGGACAAACCCCTTCGCATTAGAGAACAACCCCCTGCGTCTACCCTTAAAAATCACACAATTCGTCTTGTCCAAGTTTAGTCTCATTCGCCACTTGCAAAAGAATTCAAAGAGTCTCGTAAGGTATTCGTTAACCCTCGAGTTAACCGTCAGAGGTCTCGGTCCATTCGCAGCAATCAACACATCATCTGCGTAAATGATCAAGAGATCACCCGCCGGTGGTTGGGGCATGTCCGACATAAATATATTGCAGAGAACAGGCCCCAGTAACGACCCCTGCGGGACCCCTGCCTCTACAATCCTCTCCTCAGACAACGTGTTGTCAATCCTCACCCTAAAGGTGCGATTCCGCAGGAAGTCAGCCGTGATCCTACATAATCCCTCGTCAAAGCCAAAGAACATCATTTTATAAACTATCGCATTATGCCAGACCGTGTCAAAAGCCTTCGCAAAGTCCAGACTAACGGCAATGGTGGGGTATCTTCTATTTAACCCCTGGAGACAAAATCCGTAAGCATCATAAGTGCATGAGACGTAGAGTGTCCACCCCTAAAACCGAATTGGCAGTCCTTTAGCACCTCCAATTCCCGTATGCTGATCCTCATTCTGTCCAGAACAAAGCGTTCCATTAACTTCCCCAGACTAGACGGTAGGGAGATCGGCCTATAGCCATCAGCTTTTTCAGGACTGGATCCAGTTTTGGGAATAGGCACAACCAAAGCCCTCTTCCACGCGTTGGGGAAGTAACCTACATTAAAGCAGTGGTTGAAAAGTATGGCCAAGGCACGCCATACTACTGTCCCTGTCCTCCTCAAGACAATGTGCGGTATTTCATCTGGCCCATAGGACCTCTTACTCCATCTGCCCATAACCGCACTTCCAATGTCTGCTGATGTCAGTACCTTAAAGTCACTCGCATTGGTCATCCCCTCCGTAGTCCCATCCGCTCCAAGGAGCCGACTGAACTGTACAATGGGAGTGTGATTCTCCAGGGCCGCTACCCTGTTTCCCACCATGTCGTCAAAGGTAAGGGAGCGACCGCTCCCACCCGCCAAGTGCGTCGCCCAAAAGTGGTCAGCTAGGAGCTACGCCTTGCCACCTTGGTCTCTGATAAGGCTACCATTTGCCCCTAAAGGTCCGGTAGCTTAGTCGTACGCCTTATACCTGCCCCTCTCTTCACCCTCCGGAATGTTGTGTGGTCAATCCTGATGTTCTCTAGGAACTCTGTCCAATGTTCCTTTTCATAACGAGCAATTGCTCCCTGTATGAACCTGTCCAGATTCCTGATGTCAGCCTTCAGAATCGGTATTCTCGAAAAATCTCCAGTTCTAAATAAAATCCTCCGGAGGCGCTTCTTCTCCGCTATAAAGCGGAGAATGGGGGGGGAAGATTCAAAAGCCCCCGATTCCCCGTTGAAATCCTAGGTATAACCTAGTTCATGGTGGTGTCAAAGATCTCTGTCATGGCCATAATGCCCCGGTTTATTTCCACCGTAGTCACATTCCTGTCAGTAGGGAGTGTACAGCCAGGCAGGGCCTGGGACAGAATGGTATTGAGTCGTCCTGTGTCAATCCGGTTAAAGTCAAACATGAGCGATGGCTCACCGAGGCGAAACTCCCCCATACTCAAAGTAACCTCCACCGCTCTGTGGTCCGATTCGTAGTCAAGTGTCCATAGTCCATTAACAGGGTCAGGGTCAAGTCCAATTTCAGGTGTCGTCAAGACAAGGTCTATGTACGACCGGGCCTCCCCGGAAACACGAGTCGGTCCGTCAGTGCGCCTGATGCTGAGATTGGGACATCCAAATAGAAAATCCTTAAGACGGATTCCCCTACAGTTGGAGGTGTCCCCTCCCCAGTCAGGGTGCTTAGCGTTCAAGTCCGCTCCAATAAGCACGGGTCCCCTAGAGGCCAGGTCCACAAAGGGATCGAGGTCAGTCAAACCCAGAGTCAGCTGAGGTCTGAGGTACATGGAAATGACATGGAGAGATGAGCCATCCGCACGACAAATCCTCACAGCGGTGTTCTCAACATTCCCTAAGTCAAGGTGAACTTTGTCACAACTCAGAGTGTCACGGACAATAACAGCGGTTCCCCCGCCACATCCGCCCAATCTGTAATGTCTGTACATCCGATAGCCCGAGAGGTGAAGTTTATGTCTAGGGTTAAGTCTGTGCTCTGCCAGCATCATTACATCCTGTCTGTGTTCCCTCAAAAATAAGTTCAGATAGTGTCTCCTGTGTCTAGAAACCACGGAATTCACATTCGCGAAGATGCGCCATGATCTCCAATTGTCATTAGCATTCCCATCAAGACACGGGACCTCTGCTCATCGTTCCTAAGTTTCCCGTATTCGCTGGCGAAACCACCCATTCTGTCTAAACACTTCTACAAGCCACCACCAAAAAAGCGATGGCAGTCCTCGTCAATTTCCTCGAAATTCACCACTGCAGCCTGTACTATATCACCAGTCGTCTGGACCCTCGATGTCACAAGTCCAATATTTGTCGCCTTAGCAACTGCGGCTCTCGCAGCGGTACACCACTCTGTGTACCAATATGTCCAGAGTAGTATGTTTATGTACCTTCTAGAGCAGTTTTTCCATACAAATTTTGGTGCATGCGTACTCTACAGTTGGTAGTGGTCGGTTAGTTGATAAGTTTGTAACATGTAACGTGAATATGTATGTACCTTCTAGACCACTTTTTCTATAAAAATTTGGGATCATGCCTGCTTCTTCTTGTTCCTTTTATTTGTATTTCAAACGAATGATTGGACGGACAGAATGAGTATCTGTAACATGTAATGTGTGTGGTTGTTCTCTATGATGCATTTAGTTAGAATTACTTTAATTGAAAGTGAGTAGATTCGTCTCGAGTCTGAGTTCATGCTGCCGATGATCAGCGAGTACGTGATGTAGGGTTTGCTTTTGTTCATTTAATTTTTGGGGTGACTTAATGTTGAAGGAATAGAAAAGGGATGCACACATGTATAGTTGTTTTTTTTATTTTTTGTGTGATCGTTTTCTTGTGGTAATAAAATGCAGACACATTTTATGACGGTCAAATGTTGAAGAAATAGAAAAGGGATGCACACATGTATAGTTGTTTTTTTTATTTTTTATGTGATTTAATGTTGAAGAAATAGAAACATAGTTGTACGTGTTGTTGTTGTTGTTGTGTTTTTTTTATGTTGTAAGGATCTTCAATTTTAAATATAACATGTTTGCACATATTCATTTTATTTGTTTTAGATATATGTTAACGTAAAAAACATTAATTTCATTTTTGCTGACACATTTCCAGACAGTTACCAACCTCTTTTATTAAATTTTCTGTTTACTAAGCATTCTTTTGTAACACGCTTATCGTGAATTGTTATTATGCAGATCTTGCAGTTTCAACCGTAATTAGAATTAAGAATTAATTTTAAGCTCAGTTGTAAAAAAGTATCCAAATAGTCAACAAGTGGAAATAAATAAAAAAATATTTTTTTTAATAAAAAACAACGTATAATTAAATAATTGGCGCCCAACGTTAAAAGGTTCCTATCAAAAGCACCCCATAGGCTGCAGATACAAGGACACCCATAAGACAAGCACCCCATAGGCTGCGGACTTAAGTAAAAGGCACCTCATAAGCTGCAATAAGCGATCATCTGCAAAACAAGGACATTTTGAGTGGAGAACTCGGTGTAGACGCGGGTACCCTAGTAACAAGGTAGAAAAGGAACAATACCCCCCTATCAGCTCCATGAGGATGATCTTTATATTATTCTTCACACTGGTTTCGGCCGACATTAAAATTTTGGATTACTCTAACTCACAAATAGTGACCATAAATTCCGGACTGGCAAAATTACAAACGGGGACCTTTAAACTAATACATATCATCGAACTGAATGGTTACAGGGACCTCATAGACAATCTCCAAGAAACTTTACTCAAAGACGTTGGACCATCCCATTTCCTTCATCCTTTGCTGAATCACGAACTGACAGAACTTCAAGCCTACTTAGATCGACTAAAACCAAGATCGAAAAGATCCTTGAATTTTATCGGATCCGCTTGGAAATGGATCGCGGGAAACCCCGACCATGATGACTTTGATATACTAACCAAAAAGACTAATAGGGTCCTTAGAAATAACAACAGACAAGTAATTATTAACAAACTTACGGTAGAAAAAATTAATGAACTCACCCGTGCAACAAATAGCATTTTGGAAACATTTAATAATAGCTACAATAAAAGTAATTCTGTAAAGGAACAATTGGTAACAATATTAAAATATAAATTAGATACTGTCAAGGAAGAATTGATTAATATTCAACATGCCATACATTGGGCAAAAGTAGGTGTAGTCAATTCATTTTTATTAAAATCAGAAGAAATCAACCTTGTTAAAGAAATAATAAGTAAAGATTCCATACCATTTATAAATTTAGAACAAGCCTTTGAGTTTGCCGAGATAAAAATAGCATCGGATCAAAGCTCAATTGTCTATATATTAAGTATTCCAATAACGAATGTAAATTCATGTAATAAAATGTTAGTAAGACCTATTAAATTTGGAAAATATGTAAATAAAATAATGTTTAAAAATATCCTTATATGTGACAATATAAATTACGGTATAAAGAAAGAATGTAAAAACTATAATAATATCACAATATGTAATAGAAATAATTTAGATAATCTGGAAACCGATATGTGTCTGGCAGACTTAATAAAAAGCAAACCAGCAAACTGTAGCCTGATAGACAATCGAAGTACCCCCACTATCGAGGAGATTTCGCCAGGAACAATATTGCTGAATCAATTTAACGGAACAATTTTTGTCGACAAGGAACCACAAAACCTTACTGGGACCTACGTGATACAATTCTCTAATATATCTGTGTCAGTAGCTGATAAAATCTATAGCTTTTTTGAAGGAATACAACTACAACCACAACCGGCAATCCTCCAACCCAGACATTTAGGCCAAAATATAGAGGAAACCCTATCGTTAGAAATGGTAAAAGAGATACGGACAAACAACACTGAAGCCATTGATCTGCTAGAGGATAAACATAAAAAAGGCCTAGCAGTTAACCTCGGTCTCTCTTTAATGGCCATATCATCCATGATCGTCCTTCTCCTAAAATCAAAGATACTCAAAAGAAACAATAAGACGGTTATTATTCCTACAGCCATAAATGCGGCTCCATCAACACACTCATCCATGCCTGAGTTATCGGAAAGGAAGAAACCAGAACAAAAGAGCATTACAAAAATATCGGACATCCCATATTTTTGACCGAACGAGGACGCTCGGATTTAAGTGGGGAGGTGTTAACGTAAAAAACATTAATTTCATTTTTGCTGACACATTTCCAGACAGTTACCAACCTCTTTTATTAAATTTTCTGTTTACTAAGCATTCTTTTGTAACACGCTTATCGTGAATTGTTATTATGCAGATCTTGCAGTTTCAACCGTAATTAGAATTAAGAATTAATTTTAAGCTCAGTTGTAAAAAAGTATCCAAATAGTCAACAAGTGGAAATAAATAAAAAAATATTTTTTTTAATAAAAAACAACGTATAATTAAATAATTTATATAGTTGTACATCCTGGTTTTTTTTGGGGTTTTTTTTTTTTGTGCTGTAAGGATCTTTTATTTTAAACTGATAAGAAAGGATTGTAGAGCTGTGGGACTGTTTCCTTTTGATAATAAAATGCTGACAGATTTATGACGGTCAAATGTGGGATAACAATATCTAAATAGAAACGTGATTGTACATGTTCATTTTATTTGTTTTAGATACATAGTTGTACATGTTGTTTTATTTCTTTTTTTGTGCTGTAAGGATCTTTAATTTTAAACCGATAAGAAAGGAATGGACACATGTGTGATCGTTTTCTTGTAATAATAGATAATAACATCGTATACCTAAATAGAAACATGTTTGCACATGTTCATTTTATTTGTTTTAGATACATAGTTGTACATGTTGTTTTATTTCTTTTTGTGCTGTAAGGATCTTTTATTTTAAACTGATAAGAAAGGATTGTAGAACTGTGGGACTGTTTCCTTTTGATAATAAAATGCTGACAGATTTATGACGGTCAAATGTGGGATAACAATATCTAAATAGAAACGTGATTGTACATGTTCATTTTATTTGTATTGCTTTTCTAATGATTGGACGAACAGAATGAGTGTGCATACGTTTCCTCATCTACATCTCAGAGTATAAATTCTCTTGCTTTAAGGATTTAGAAACCATTCTTGTGCTAGATTTTACAGCGACTTGTGATTTTAAATTAAAATTTAAAAAAGAAAAAATGGCTAGTTACAACGATGATGAAGAAACTCAATGGTTTCCAACAAACAATCATCATCCATTAGACGGTCTCCAAAGGGAAAGGCAACTATCAACGTCGACCTCATCAATCTTCAACGAAAATGACTCGTCAAGATCTTCATCGTCGGAGGCTAATCCACCACCACCACCCCCTCCACCAAGGATTACTTTGAGGGATGATAACAACATCCCTGAAGATGTAAAAAGTCTTCGGAAATTGTACGTAGAAGTGTACAATTCCAAACAAATGAAATTACTAGAGGTGCAGAAGAGGATTGCAGAATTCGAAGCGGAGGAAAGGCAGCTATCTTTAAAAATCGGGAAGCTGCAAAGGAAGCGGCAACGTATGTTAAAAAGACACAAAAAATATTTATTACTTAATAATAGTAGTAATAATAATAATAATAAAAATCCTTTAAAAAACCTATTTATTAATAAATATAAATGCAATGTTTGCCTTAGGAAGAAAAAAGGAGAGAGAATTGTTTTTAAATATAAATATGTAGATTAAGTAGTTTATAAGAAATATAATGTACAAAATAATATGAATAAATAGAAAAAGAATATATTATATGCATATAAATTAAACACTGTTTTTATTTCATTTCAATTTATATTTATTGAATAAAAATTTTAAACACAAGTGCCCACAATTAAATGTATTAAATTTTTGTTTTCGTTCATAATTATATTCAATGGGGAATTTTAGGTAGTTGACAATCTCAAGTGGTGGTTGTAAGTTTCCAAAGCTATCAAAGTACTCTTTATAGTTGTGGTTTTTATAATATGCTACCCAATGTGTTCCCATACCATTTGAATCATCTAAATTAACAATGCCGCATTCTTGTTTGAATGGTTTTTTAGGTAAAGAATCACGCATGAAAACACCCCTAAAATGTTTGAGATGTTTACCATATTTTCTTATATCTAAATCTGTTAATGGGCGCTCAGGTAGGTTATCTAGTAGTTTTTTGGAGCTGGACTATAGTAGAGACCATATCCAGTTTTATATGGTTTGAGATATAACCCTTTACCCATTGCAATTGATTCCATATATCTATTATGACGGTTAGCTTCCGCCAATTGTTCTTTTCCATTTTTGATAGCATTTACTGCTTTGACAATAGCAGATCCTCCACTTGCTAAACCACCAAGCGCTGACAATGCTGTTAGTACGGGAATAAGTGGAAGAAATCCTCCAATTTTCGGTACAGGTATAACTCTCGGTATTATAATGTTTGCTCGCTTTTTCCCTTTAAAATTTGAATGAATAGTCTTTTGAGCTATTTTAACAGCATCATTTATATCAAGGGCTTTCTCTTCTTTCAATTGTTTTAATGTTTTTCTCACAGTAGCCGTAAATAATTTCTTATTACATTTATTCACTTTTCCTTTTCTCATTTTTTTTGAATTCCTTCTTTTCTTATGTCTCTGCTCCTTCAAACCTAATCCAAATTTCACTTTAGCTTTCATAGCGTTTGTCACAAACCACGCGTTAGCACGATCTTTAATATCACTATCTTTAGATTTAACTCGTTGCCAGGCCTTTTCAGCTAAAATTTGATCTGCTTGATGTCTTGTGTCTATATCTTTTGATTGTGAATATACAATATCGTGTTCTTTACAAGCTGCGTCTAATAAATTTATTCCTTTATCTCCTCTTGCTATTCGTTTTTCAAGTTTTGTACCAGGTCCGCAAAACTGATAACCAGGCAGATGTAATTCAACAGGTAATTTATTTATTAAGTTGTTTACAAACCCCCTTCCCATCTTACACTGACTGGGTTTTTATTTTGACCGTAGATTATAACCATTTATACCTCTTCGCAACAATATCTGAAATTAAGACGATTTCCTATATATACACCAATTTATATTATCACTGTTTCAGTATGTCAGTCAACATGAAGCTAGTTAAACAAGCAAAGGAAATTATTATAAGAAATATTGATGAATCATCTCAATCAAGAGATAAGACAGTTGTACACAATACGTTATTACCGAATTCGATTCGTGCATTGATAGTGGGGCCATCGAATTGTGGTAAAACTAATGTGATGATAAGCCTAATCGAAAGTCCTAATGGATTGAGATTTAAAAATATCTATATATATTCGAAATCATTATATCAACCAAAATATTGCTATCTAAGAAAATTAATTAAACCGATAAAAGAAATTAATCTGTTTACGTTTTCGGAAAATGAAGAAGTTCTAAGTCCAGCAAAAGCTTATCCGCATTCTATAATAATATTCGATGATGTTATTTGTGAGAAACAAAATTCTATAAGAGACTACTTCTGTATGGGAAGACATAAATTTATTGACTGCTTTTATCTGGGTCAAACATATACTAAAATTCCAAAACATCTAATACGTGATAATGCAAATATGATTATAATATTTAAACAGGATGAAATGAATTTAAAACATATATATAATGATCATGTTATTGGTGATATGACTTTTAAACAATTTGTTGACCTTTGCAGTGCGTGTTGGAAAGACAAATATGGATTTCTTGTTGTAAGCAAGGATGATTCAATTAATAAAGGACGTTATCGAAAAGGATTTGATAGTTTCATACAACTATGTTATGTTATTTTATAATTAGATAGCAAGCAGTTCGTAACCATATATAAAGCAGATCGTAACCAGATAGCAAGCAGTTCGTAAGCAGATAGCAAGCAGATCGTAACCAGATAGCAAGCAGATCATAACCAGATAGCAAGCAGATCATAACCAGATACAAAGCAGATCGTAACCAGATAGCAAGCAGATCATAACCAGAAACAAAGCAGATCAAAATCAATATAAAAAATATTATAATGTCTAAAAATTCAAATCATAATAAAGTGTTAGAAGATCTTGTAAAAACAAGAGCTGTTCTAAAGGAAAAGTTAAAAAATATTAAACTAAATCTAATAGATAGAGTTAATTTATTAGAAGATACCTTTCAACCAATAACAAAACCACTTAAAAAAATCATCGGAAAACTTGAAGATAAACATAAGAATATGTATATAGACAACACTATTAATGGCGACAATGACAATTATGACGTAAATAGCGATAATGAAATGATCGGAAAGTTTGAAGATAAACATAAGGATATAGACAACACTCAATATGAAAATATGTCAACTGATGATAATGATGATGAACAAAACTATGATAATAATAGACCTGTCTCAAGTACATGTATCAAAAAATTGGAAAGAAAACAACGTTTAAAGCAGACGAAACACTCTCCATTATTTGAAAATATTCAATTACTTCTTAATAATAAGCAATTGGATAAAATCTATGGTTTTAATCCAGATGAAGATGGAAGTTGGAGATATGGCAAGGAAAAATTAATATTTAATGGAGATAATACTATGCATATAGGAAATATGAAATTGATAATGACACCTGGATTATTTGAGCTAGTATTTCATACGAGACCTCTCCATTATTCAAAAAATGACTTAAAAAAATATAAAGAGATTTTAATTCATACCAATGCACATAGACGTCGCTATGAACCTAATGAACAAGTGAAAGGAACACGAGCATTTAAATATATACGAATAATTAAACATTTATTCGAAACAACAACAAACACTTTAACAAAAGGTCGTGGTTTAATGCTAAAATCACTAGATAATCAGAAATCAAACTATATATATTGGGATGATCCTAATGAACTAGTGGACAGACTACGATTACTCCTTTCATCGGAAGGTGCTGGTCACAACAATCATCAAAACGAAATTGTCTCTATTATCGAAGAACTGAAGGAATCTAACATAATTTATTAGAAGAGTGAAAGAGATGTCTTATATTAATAAATTTGGAGAAAGTTTTAATAAATATAATCATAAAAACAAAAATATCGTAATCGAAAAATATATAACACAGATATATGATGATGTAATTGATCAAATAAACAATTTAAAAAGTGAGACAGAAAATGTTTATCTAAAACACGACAATGACATGAAAGCATTCGAAGATAATGTTAATACTTCAATTATACACAATCAAGAAATTATAAGTAATGATATTAAAAATAAAATTAGCGAACAATCTGCAAAAATTGAGAAAATAAAAGACTGTTTGGAGAAACTTGAAAAAGCTCTTGATAGCTATGTTGAAAAGACAATAATAGATTCTAAGCAGGAAAACTATAATGGAAATATTGAATACAGAAATAAAATTACAGAGAAATTCAATAAAATTGAAGGTGAAATGAAAGTGTTTAACGCATCTTTCAAGAAAATTGAAATTGAATTTTTAAAGAGAATTGGTATCTATAATCAAAGGTTAAATCATATTGAAGAATATCTATTCAAATCATTCACTCAAAGGAAAAACTAAAAATCATATAAAATATACTTACACACACACACGCACACACACACACGCACACACACACACGACATAAATAATATGCAATACCAACGAAGTTGGCTTACAGGGCCGAGGAAGTGGGCAAACTGCGTGTCGGGTGGACAGTTTGCCGGTTAATGAGGAAAGTTGTTCCAAGGAGATGCTTCAAGTGCCTAGACTTCGGGCACATAGCCGGAAATTGCCGCAGTAGAAGTGATTGGTCAAAACACTGTTTCAAGTGCGGAGAGCAAGACCACCGTGCCAAAACTTGTCGCAGTGACCCTCACTGCCTACTCTGTAGAGGCGATCGAAATGTGGAAGCGAATCATGTCACGGGGGGGACCTAAGTGTCCACAGTACCTGGCAGCTCGACAGAGGATGATGAACGGAGGAAAATGAGAATTTTGCAGCTGAATCTGAATCACTGTGAAGCGGCGCAGGAGCTCCTTAAACAGACTGTCCGGGAGCGGAAAATAGACCTGACGATATTGAGCGAACACTACAGGGCACCCGACAATCAGCGTTGGGCTACCAGTAAATGCAACAAGGCAGCGATATGGACATGCGGTAAATTCCCAATGGGAAATATTGACAACAGGAGAGAGGGCTTTGTGAAATGCACCGTTAATGGGGTACATTTCCTCAGCAAACGCCCTGCATTGAACCCCATTATTACCGCCCCTCCTAATCCTTTATGGAGGGACTCTACTTTTGATGAGGAAACCTTTGTTCTCGCGATGGGCGACATTCGGTTGGCCGGAAGCGCAAACAACATGGCGATGGAACTTATGCGCTGTATAACGGAAGCCTGCAGCGCGTCTATGTCGAGGAAGTCTCTCCTGCCGGGCAGGAAACACGTGTACTGGTGGAACGCGGAGATAGCTGATTTAAGAAGGAAATGTAATCGAGCGCGGAGGATATTCCAGAGGGCAAGGGGTCGCAATGACTTCATTGTACTTCGGGAAAGATACAAGGTGCTCAGAGCCAGCCTTAATAGGGCCATTGACAGGAGTAAAAGAAGGTGCTATAGAGAAATGTGCGCCGATGTGGATGAAAATCCCTGGGGCACGGGATATAAGGTGGTAATGAGGAAGCTGAACTGCTTTCGACCACCGGCCACGGAAAGTGCGGAGAAGCTGCGATCAATTGTCGAAGGCCTCTTTCCGGAGAGGGCCAAGATCACGTATGCTGTGCGAGACAGCATGCCTCACGATGACATTCCTGGGGTTAGCGGCCAGGAATTCGATGCAGTCTGGAGAGGAATGAAACTCAGGAAAGCGTCGGGGATTGATGGGATCCCAAACGTCGCACTTAAGGTGGCTATAGAGAACAATGTTGAGGTGTTTAGGAAAGTATTTGATACATGCATTCAGGAGAGGAAATTCCCAAAGATATGGAAGAGACAGAGGTTGGTTCTCATCCCGAAGGGCAACGGCGCGCAGGATGCATCAGGATACCGCCCACTTTGTATGATTGATACCGTAGGTAAACTGCTGGAGAAGATAATATGTAGAAGACTCGAAACGATTTTGGAGAGAGATGGCCTGTCGGATCGCCAATTCGGCTTCCGAAAAGGGCGCTTCACTGTGGATGCAATGGAGGCGGTCATAACCGTAGCGAAGGAAGCCATCAGCGGTGACCGCTGGTTTGAGGGTGATAAGGAGTATTGCGCAATCATCACCCTGGACGTTAAAAACGCATTTAATTCGGCAGATTGGGACGCCACCTTGGCTGCACTTGATGAGAGGGGCGTACCTGGATATTTGATGGAACTCATAATGGACTACTTTAAGGATAGAGTACTTTTGTATGACACAGATCAAGGCAGAAAGTCATACGCTGTAACAGCAGGGGTACCACAGGGATCGGTCCTGGGCCCAGTGCTATGGAACGTGATGTATGATGGCGTACTGAGGCTTAGGATTCCTACGGGTGCACAAATATTCGGATTTGCGGACGATATAGCCCTCGTGGTGAAAGGTAAACACCTTGATAAATTGGAACGAACGTGCAACGCGGCAGTTAGCAGAGTTAGAAGCTGGATCGCGAGTATAGGTCTGAAACTTGCTGATCATAAAACGGATGTCGTATTGGTAAGCAGTAGGAAGAAAATGGAATACATCACCATAACGGTTGGCGAACAAAGGATAACATCGAAGCAGTCTATCAAGTACTTAGGAGTTATGATTGACAACAGACTCACATTCAAGGAGCACCTGACGTATATTAGTAGGAAGTGCGCGGCGACAACGGGCGCACTCGCGCGGATAATGCCTAACTTGGGAGGTCCGAGACAGGAGAAGAGGCAATTGCTGATGAGAGTGGTTAGATCGATTGCTCTATATGCAGCCCCTATATGGGCCGAGGCCATGGATAAGAAGACATACAGAATAGGAGTTGAAGGGGCCTACAGGAGATCTGCCCTCCGAGTAATTTCTGCCTTCCGTACAGTCTCTACGGATGCAGCATTGGTGATTGCAGGGATGATGCCGCTACGAATGTTAGTAGAGGTTGAAAGGAGGAAACACTTAACAAGAAGGAGAACGGGGCTAGTGCACCCTAACCAGGCGAATGACGATGCAATGAATAGGTGGCAGCACGAGTGGACTTCTTCCACAAAGGGAAGATGGACTTACAGATTAATACCAAATATAGAAGAATGGACTAGAAGGAAGCACGGCGAGGTAAATTTTTACCTTACACAGTTCTTAACGGGTCACGGTTGCTATAGGACATACCTCTACAAGTATGGGCATGACGTGGATGAAGCGTGTCCATCATGCCTAAATACGGGCGAAACAGCGGAGCATGTATTCTTTACTTGCCCGCGCTACGAATATCGACGAAATATCCTGGAGAGGACGATCGGATCCCAGGTGACCCCCGATAACGTGGTTAACCTGATGCTAACATCACGCGAAAACTGGAACGCGGTATGTTTATTCGCGAAGGAAGTTCTAGTGCAACAGAGGATAATAGAGAGAGCAAGAACAGCAGAAATGGATAGCAGCACTCGCTGAATCTTTACCTCCCCCGATGTAATACTTGATTGTGGTCCCGGGGGGGGACGACTTAATGGAAGTGTGACGAACTTGGTTGGGTTTAGTACGTATGCGTTTAGCAAGCCGAGAGTAAGTCTTGCGGCGAATCGTGCACATTGTGTAGACCGGGCTACCAATGTCTTTTGAAGATTCCCAACCTTTAGCTCGCATAGCTATATAAAAAAAAAAAAAAAAAAAAAAACATAAATAATATGGATTTGAATGCAGACAAAAGACAAATAGTAGAAGAATTACACAAACAAGCTAGAAAAAATTTCAAAAGAAGACGAGTTGTAGTGAAAGGAATTGATGATTTATGGCAAGCTGATCTAGTTGAAATGGGAAGCTATGAAACATATAATAATGGATATCGTTATCTTCTAACAGTTATAGATACTTTTTCAAAAAAAGCTTGGGCTGTTGCCGTTAAAAATAAAGGCGCACAAAACGTAACGGTTGCTATGAAAAGTGTATTCGATTCATCGAAGCGAAAACCGAAAAACCTGCAAACCGATGATGGCAGAGAGTTCTTTAATAATCAATTTCAACATTTAATGCAATCTCATAAAATTAATCACTATTCAACATATAGTTCTTTGAAAGCATCAATAGTTGAACGGTTTAATAGAACATTGAAAGGGAGGATGTGGAAAGAGTTTAGCTTTCAAGGAACTTACAAATGGATAAACATATATCAAGAACTGATAGATAAATATAATAATACACTTCATAGAACAATTAAAATGACACCAAATGAAGTGAACTCTTTCAATGAAAAAACTCTTTTGGATACCGTCTACAATAACCTAAAGGTTTTTAGGAGACCTAAGTTTAAAATTGGTGATCATGTTCGTATAAGCAAATATAAACATATATTTGAAAAAGGATATACACCAAATTGGACTACAGAAATCTTCAAAATCAAAAAAGTAAGGAATACAAATCCTAATACTTACATTTTAGAAGACTATCGTGGTAGTGAAATTAAAGGTGGATTTTATGAATATGAACTTTTGAAGACGAAGTATACTCAAACATATTTAGTTGAGAAAATATTAAAAAGGAGAGGAAATATGTTGTATGTTAAGTGGTTGGGATTTTCATCAAATCACAATTCTTGGATAAATTCAAATAATACGTCAGCATCGTCATAAACATCACTATAAAAAGACTGAAATATTTGAAAATTATTCATTCTCAAGATATATGTACGTTAAGATGTCCATTACATTAACTCTGAACGGAAATACATCGAAGCTAGTTGCCGACTATTTTCCACCCATTGTGCTTGAATCAAACTATGTTTGTGGTCTAATAAGTTTTGATACATATCACTCAATTCCGAATATTGATTATGAGAACAATTTGTTTCATATTGGTAACCATATTATAGAAATTCCTGTGGGATCTTATGAATTTTCAAACTTGGCTGATTTTTTAATTAGAAAATATAAAAAAATTGAATGTAAAAGGAAAACTTAAAATTCAATCAAATTATAACACACTACAAACCTACATAGAGAGCTCAACTGATACGATATTTTTCGATAAAGAGAGATCAATTGGAAGGAATACATAGAAGGATTTGCAACAAAAGACGATTCTACAGTCTCTCCATCATTAAAACTCTTAAACAACTGTATGTCCTATCTGTACGATCAATTTCTACACCATTTATCTCATAACGAATTTCATCGAACAGGTAGGACATACAGTTGTTTAAGAGTTTTAATGATGGAGAGACTGTAGAATCGTCTTTTGTTGCAAATCCTTCTATGTATAAAAAACTTTCACTTGGTAGAACTAACAAATCATGGTTTTGAATTGATATACGAATTTCATCGTTATTCTTAAATGATTGTAGATATGATGTATAACTATGGTATTCCTTCTTGATGATTGAATTATCAAAGCTTGGTTGTTGTAATATGTTAATTATACTCATTTTTGTTTTAGTTTAAAACCAAGTTGATTTAGAAATTCACGATTGTGGCTACTGAGATTCCCTGTTCTCTGTTTTTTATTATTGTTGTTGTTTTTGTTATTTTTTTTATTTTTTATTTGTGATAATTTCTTAGAAACTTCAGTTTTTGTTGTTTCTATTGCTGGAGCTGGGTATGATGTTTTCGGTTGCGATATTAGGAATGAATTATTGTTGTTGTTGTAGGAATGGTTTTTACTGTCGAATATAATCATTCCTTCAAAGGTTTCAAATGTAATCTAATAGTTATTTTTTCTCCACGAAAATTAATAAGGTTTCCGTCCTGGTCGGTTACCTTTAGAACAATGGTGTTGATTGATCTAGTATTAACTGGTAAATAAATGACGTTTGCTGGTGCTTCTGATATTTTATAGCCAGGACTCACGTTAAGTGAAAATTGATGTAGAGTGTGAGCAGAAACGTTATTTATATAGGATCCGCTGACAATATTACACCCAATTAAAAGAGTGTTTATTTTTGTAATATCTATTGTTTTGTCTGATTTATGCTCTTCATCAGGCTTTAAAACTCTCTTACTAAATCCAAGCAGCGATCCAATTGATCTCTCTTTATCGAAAAATATCGTATCAGTTGAGCTCTCTATGTAGGTTTGTAGTGTGTTATAATTTGATTGAATTTTAAGTTTTCCTTTTACATTCAATTTTTTCAAATTGTTCTCATAATCAATATTCGGAATTGAGTGATATGTATCAAAACTTATTAGACCACAAACATAGTTTGATTCAAGCACAATGGGTGGAAAATAGTCGGCAACTAGCTTCGATGTATTTCCGTTCAGAGTTAATGTAATGGACATCTTAACGTACATATATCTTGAGAATGAATAATTTTCAAATATTTCAGTCTTTTTATAGTGATGTTTATGACGATGCTGACGTATTATTTGAATTTATCCAAGAATTGTGATTTGATGAAAATCCCAACCACTTAACATACAACATATTTCCTCTCCTTTTTAATATTTTCTCAACTAAATATGTTTGAGTATACTTCGTCTTCAAAAGTTCATATTCATAAAATCCACCTTTAATTTCACTACCACGATAGTCTTCTAAAATGTAAGTATTAGGATTTGTATTCCTTACTTTTTTGATTTTGAAGATTTCTGTAGTCCAATTTGGTGTATATCCTTTTTCAAATATATGTTTATATTTGCTTATACGAACATGATCACCAATTTTAAACTTAGGTCTCCTAAAAACCTTTAGGTTATTGTAGACGGTATCCAAAAGAGTTTTTTCATTGAAAGAGTTCACTTCATTTGGTGTCATTTTAATTGTTCTATGAAGTGTATTATTATATTTATCTATCAGTTCTTGATATATGTTTATCCATTTGTAAGTTCCTTGAAAGCTAAACTCTTTCCACATCCTCCCTTTCAATGTTCTATTAAACCGTTCAACTATTGATGCTTTCAAAGAACTATATGTTGAATAGTGATTAATTTTATGAGATTGCATTAAATGTTGAAATTGATTATTAAAGAACTCTCTGCCATCATCGGTTTGCAGGTTTTTCGGTTTTCGCTTCGATGAATCGAATACACTTTTCATAGCAACCGTTACGTTTTGTGCGCCTTTATTTTTAACGGCAACAGCCCAAGCTTTTTTTGAAAAAGTATCTATAACTGTTAGAAGATAACGATATCCATTATTATATGTTTCATAGCTTCCCATTTCAACTAGATCAGCTTGCCATAAATCATCAATTCCTTTCACTACAACTCGTCTTCTTTTGAAATTTTTTCTAGCTTGTTTGTGTAATTCTTCTACTATTTGTCTTTTGTCTGCATTCAAATCCATATTATTTATGTTTTTTTTTTTTTTTTTTTTTTTATATAGCTATGCGAGCTAAAGGTTGGGAATCTTCAAAAGACATTGGTAGCCCGGTCTACACAATGTGCACGATTCGCCGCAAGACTTACTCTCGGCTTGCTAAACGCATACGTACTAAACCCAACCAAGTTCGTCACACTTCCATTAAGTCGTCCCCCCCCGGGACCACAATCAAGTATTACATCGGGGGAGGTAAAGATTCAGCGAGTGCTGCTATCCATTTCTGCTGTTCTTGCTCTCTCTATTATCCTCTGTTGCACTAGAACTTCCTTCGCGAATAAACATACCGCGTTCCAGTTTTCGCGTGATGTTAGCATCAGGTTAACCACGTTATCGGGGGTCACCTGGGATCCGATCGTCCTCTCCAGGATATTTCGTCGATATTCGTAGCGCGGGCAAGTAAAGAATACATGCTCCGCTGTTTCGCCCGTATTTAGGCATGATGGACACGCTTCATCCACGTCATGCCCATACTTGTAGAGGTATGTCCTATAGCAACCGTGACCCGTTAAGAACTGTGTAAGGTAAAAATTTACCTCGCCGTGCTTCCTTCTAGTCCATTCTTCTATATTTGGTATTAATCTGTAAGTCCATCTTCCCTTTGTGGAAGAAGTCCACTCGTGCTGCCACCTATTCATTGCATCGTCATTCGCCTGGTTAGGGTGCACTAGCCCCGTTCTCCTTCTTGTTAAGTGTTTCCTCCTTTCAACCTCTACTAACATTCGTAGCGGCATCATCCCTGCAATCACCAATGCTGCATCCGTAGAGACTGTACGGAAGGCAGAAATTACTCGGAGGGCAGATCTCCTGTAGGCCCCTTCAACTCCTATTCTGTATGTCTTCTTATCCATGGCCTCGGCCCATATAGGGGCTGCATATAGAGCAATCGATCTAACCACTCTCATCAGCAATTGCCTCTTCTCCTGTCTCGGACCTCCCAAGTTAGGCATTATCCGCGCGAGTGCGCCCGTTGTCGCCGCGCACTTCCTACTAATATACGTCAGGTGCTCCTTGAATGTGAGTCTGTTGTCAATCATAACTCCTAAGTACTTGATAGACTGCTTCGATGTTATCCTTTGTTCGCCAACCGTTATGGTGATGTATTCCATTTTCTTCCTACTGCTTACCAATACGACATCCGTTTTATGATCAGCAAGTTTCAGACCTATACTCGCGATCCAGCTTCTAACTCTGCTAACTGCCGCGTTGCACGTTCGTTCCAATTTATCAAGGTGTTTACCTTTCACCACGAGGGCTATATCATCCGCAAATCCGAATATTTGTGCACCCGTAGGAATCCTAAGCCTCAGTACGCCATCATACATCACGTTCCATAGCACTGGGCCCAGGACCGATCCCTGTGGTACCCCTGCTGTTACAGCGTATGACTTTCTGCCTTGATCTGTGTCATACAAAAGTACTCTATCCTTAAAGTAGTCAATTATGAGTTCCATCAAATATCCAGGTACGCCCCTCTCATCAAGTGCAGCCAAGGTGGCGTCCCAATCTGCCGAATTAAATGCGTTTTTAACGTCCAGGGTGATGATTGCGCAATACTCCTTATCACCCTCAAACCAGCGGTCACCGCTGATGGCTTCCTTCGCTACGGTTATGACCGCCTCCATTGCATCCACAGTGGAGCGCCCTTTTCGGAAGCCGAATTGGCGATCCGACAGGCCATCTCTCTCCAAAATCGTTTCGAGTCTTCTACATATTATCTTCTCCAGCAGTTTACCTACGGTATCAATCATACAAAGTGGGCGGTATCCTGATGCATCCTGCGCGCCGTTGCCCTTCGGGATGAGAACCAACCTCTGTCTCTTCCATATCTTTGGGAATTTCCTCTCCTGAATGCATGTATCAAATACTTTCCTAAACACCTCAACATTGTTCTCTATAGCCACCTTAAGTGCGACGTTTCGGATCCCATCAATCCCCGACGCTTTCCTGAGTTTCATTCCTCTCCAGACTGCATCGAATTCCTGGCCGCTAACCCCAGGAATGTCATCGTGAGGCATGCTGTCTCGCACAGCATACGTGATCTCGCTTCTCCGCAGCTTCTCCGCACTTTCCGTGGCCGGTGGTCGAAAGCAGTTCAGCTTCCTCATTACCACCTTATATCCCGTGCCCCAGGGATTTTCATCCACATCGGCGCACATTTCTCTATAGCACCTTCTTTTACTCCTGTCAATGGCCCTATTAAGGCTGGCTCTGAGCACCTTGTATCTTTCCCGAAGTACAATGAAGTCATTGCGACCCCTTGCCCTCTGGAATATCCTCCGCGCTCGATTACATTTCCTTCTTAAATCAGCTATCTCCGCGTTCCACCAGTACACGTGTTTCCTGCCCGGCAGGAGAGACTTCCTCGACATAGACGCGCTGCAGGCTTCCGTTATACAGCGCATAAGTTCCATCGCCATGTTGTTTGCGCTTCCGGCCAACCGAATGTCGCCCATCGCGAGAACAAAGGTTTCCTCATCAAAAGTAGAGTCCCTCCATAAAGGATTAGGAGGGGCGGTAATAATGGGGTTCACTGCAGGGCGTTCCTGTATTTCAAAAATGATCGCCCGATGGTCGCTATGAGTGTAGACATCGGACACAGTCCAATTCGATGTCGTTGCCAGTGTGTCGCTGACGAATGTTAAATCAATCTTAGAACTCCGTCCACTTCTCGAGAATGTATCAATCTGCCCACAGTTGAGTAAGACAACCTCCAGGGTTGCAAATGCGTCAAGCAGGCTTTCACCCCTTTGGTTCGTGTACGCTGAACCCCATTCCACAGCCCATGCATTAAAGTCCCCGGCAATCACCAGGGGTCTTAGATTTCTAGCCTCGTTAACGATGTCATCCAATCTGAGTTTGTACTCTTCCATTGATAAGCTGGGGGGGAGATAACAGCTGAGGAAATGTACCCCATTAACGGTGCATTTCACAAAGCCCTCTCTCCTGTTGTCAATATTTCCCATTGGGAATTTACCGCATGTCCATATCGCTGCCTTGTTGCATTTACTGGTAGCCCAACGCTGATTGTCGGGTGCCCTGTAGTGTTCGCTCAATATCGTCAGGTCTATTTTCCGCTCCCGGACAGTCTGTTTAAGGAGCTCCTGCGCCGCTTCACAGTGATTCAGATTCAGCTGCAAAATTCTCATTTTCCTCCGTTCATCATCCTCTGTCGAGCTGCCAGGTACTGTGGACACTTAGGTCCCCCCGTGACATGATTCGCTTCCACATTTCGATCGCCTCTACAGAGTAGGCAGTGAGGGTCACTGCGACAAGTTTTGGCACGGTGGTCTTGCTCTCCGCACTTGAAACAGTGTTTTGACCAATCACTTCTACTGCGGCAATTTCCGGCTATGTGCCCGAAGTCTAGGCACTTGAAGCATCTCCTTGGAACAACTTTCCTCATTAACCGGCAAACTGTCCACCCGACACGCAGTTTGCCCACTTCCTCGGCCCTGTAAGCCAACTTCGTTGGTATTGCATATTATTTATGTCGTGTGTGTGTGTGCGTGTGTGTGTGTAAGTATATTTTATATGATTTTTAGTTTTTCCTTTGAGTGAATGATTTGAATAGATATTCTTCAATATGATTTAACCTTTGATTATAGATACCAATTCTCTTTAAAAATTCAATTTCAATTTTCTTGAAAGATGCGTTAAACACTTTCATTTCACCTTCAATTTTATTGAATTTCTCTGTAATTTTATTTCTGTATTCAATATTTCCATTATAGTTTTCCTGCTTAGAATCTATTATTGTCTTTTCAACATAGCTATCAAGAGCTTTTTCAAGTTTCTCCAAACAGTCTTTTATTTTCTCAATTTTTGCAGATTGTTCGCTAATTTTATTTTTAATATCATTACTTATAATTTCTTGATTGTGTATAATTGAAGTATTAACATTATCTTCGAATGCTTTCATGTCATTGTCGTGTTTTAGATAAACATTTTCTGTCTCACTTTTTAAATTGTTTATTTGATCAATTACATCATCATATATCTGTGTTATATATTTTTCGATTACGATATTTTTGTTTTTATGATTATATTTATTAAAACTTTCTCCAAATTTATTAATATAAGACATCTCTTTCACTCTTCTAATAAATTATGTTAGATTCCTTCAGTTCTTCGATAATAGAGACAATTTCGTTTTGATGATTGTTGTGACCAGCACCTTCCGATGAAAGGAGTAATCGTAGTCTGTCCACTAGTTCATTAGGATCATCCCAATATATATAGTTTGATTTCTGATTATCTAGTGATTTTAGCATTAAACCACGACCTTTTGTTAAAGTGTTTGTTGTTGTTTCGAATAAATGTTTAATTATTCGTATATATTTAAATGCTCGTGTTCCTTTCACTTGTTCATTAGGTTCATAGCGACGTCTATGTGCATTGGTATGAATTAAAATCTCTTTATATTTTTTTAAGTCATTTTTTGAATAATGGAGAGGTCTCGTATGAAATACTAGCTCAAATAATCCAGGTGTCATTATCAATTTCATATTTCCTATATGCATAGTATTATCTCCATTAAATATTAATTTTTCCTTGCCATATCTCCAACTTCCATCTTCATCTGGATTAAAACCATAGATTTTATCCAATTGCTTATTATTAAGAAGTAATTGAATATTTTCAAATAATGGAGAGTGTTTCGTCTGCTTTAAACGTTGTTTTCTTTCCAATTTTTTGATACATGTACTTGAGACAGGTCTATTATTATCATAGTTTTGTTCATCATCATTATCATCAGTTGACATATTTTCATATTGAGTGTTGTCTATATCCTTATGTTTATCTTCAAACTTTCCGATCATTTCATTATCGCTATTTACGTCATAATTGTCATTGTCGCCATTAATAGTGTTGTCTATATACATATTCTTATGTTTATCTTCAAGTTTTCCGATGATTTTTTTAAGTGGTTTTGTTATTGGTTGAAAGGTATCTTCTAATAAATTAACTCTATCTATTAGATTTAGTTTAATATTTTTTAACTTTTCCTTTAGAACAGCTCTTGTTTTTACAAGATCTTCTAACACTTTATTATGATTTGAATTTTTAGACATTATAATATTTTTTATATTGATTTTGATCTGCTTTGTTTCTGGTTATGATCTGCTTGCTATCTGGTTACGATCTGCTTTGTATCTGGTTATGATCTGCTTGCTATCTGGTTATGATCTGCTTGCTATCTGGTTACGATCTGCTTGCTATCTGCTTACGAACTGCTTGCTATCTGGTTACGATCTGCTTTATATATGGTTACGAACTGCTTGCTATCTAATTATAAAATAACATAACATAGTTGTATGAAACTATCAAATCCTTTTCGATAACGTCCTTTATTAATTGAATCATCCTTGCTTACAACAAGAAATCCATATTTGTCTTTCCAACACGCACTGCAAAGGTCAACAAATTGTTTAAAAGTCATATCACCAATAACATGATCATTATATATATGTTTTAAATTCATTTCATCCTGTTTAAATATTATAATCATATTTGCATTATCACGTATTAGATGTTTTGGAATTTTAGTATATGTTTGACCCAGATAAAAGCAGTCAATAAATTTATGTCTTCCCATACAGAAGTAGTCTCTTATAGAATTTTGTTTCTCACAAATAACATCATCGAATATTATTATAGAATGCGGATAAGCTTTTGCTGGACTTAGAACTTCTTCATTTTCCGAAAACGTAAACAGATTAATTTCTTTTATCGGTTTAATTAATTTTCTTAGATAGCAATATTTTGGTTGATATAATGATTTCGAATATATATAGATATTTTTAAATCTCAATCCATTAGGACTTTCGATTAGGCTTATCATCACATTAGTTTTACCACAATTCGATGGCCCCACTATCAATGCACGAATCGAATTCGGTAATAACGTATTGTGTACAACTGTCTTATCTCTTGATTGAGATGATTCATCAATATTTCTTATAATAATTTCCTTTGCTTGTTTAACTAGCTTCATGTTGACTGACATACTGAAACAGTGATAATATAAATTGGTGTATATATAGGAAATCGTCTTAATTTCAGATATTGTTGCGAAGAGGTATAAATGGTTATAATCTACGGTCAAAATAAAAACCCAGTCAGTGTAAGATGGGAAGGGGGTTTGTAAACAACTTAATAAATAAATTACCTGTTGAATTACATCTGCCTGGTTATCAGTTTTGCGGACCTGGTACAAAACTTGAAAAACGAATAGCAAGAGGAGATAAAGGAATAAATTTATTAGACGCAGCTTGTAAAGAACACGATATTGTATATTCACAATCAAAAGATATAGACACAAGACATCAAGCAGATCAAATTTTAGCTGAAAAGGCCTGGCAACGAGTTAAATCTAAAGATAGTGATATTAAAGATCGTGCTAACGCGTGGTTTGTGACAAACGCTATGAAAGCTAAAGTGAAATTTGGATTAGGTTTGAAGGAGCAGAGACATAAGAAAAGAAGGAATTCAAAAAAAATGAGAAAAGGAAAAGTGAATAAATGTAATAAGAAATTATTTACGGCTACTGTGAGAAAAACATTAAAACAATTGAAAGAAGAGAAAGCCCTTGATATAAATGATGCTGTTAAAATAGCTCAAAAGACTATTCATTCAAATTTTAAAGGGAAAAAGCGAGCAAACATTATAATACCGAGAGTTATACCTGTACCGAAAATTGGAGGATTTCTTCCACTTATTCCCGTACTAACAGCATTGTCAGCGCTTGGTGGTTTAGCAAGTGGAGGATCTGCTATTGTCAAAGCAGTAAATGCTATCAAAAATGGAAAAGAACAATTGGCGGAAGCTAACCGTCATAATAGATATATGGAATCAATTGCAATGGGTAAAGGGTTATATCTCAAACCATATAAAACTGGATATGGTCTCTACTATAGTCCAGCTCCAAAAAACTACTAGATAACCTACCTGAGCGCCCATTAACAGATTTAGATATAAGAAAATATGGTAAACATCTCAAACATTTTAGGGGTGTTTTCATGCGTGATTCTTTACCTAAAAAACCATTCAAACAAGAATGCGGCATTGTTAATTTAGATGATTCAAATGGTATGGGAACACATTGGGTAGCATATTATAAAAACCACAACTATAAAGAGTACTTTGATAGCTTTGGAAACTTACAACCACCACTTGAGATTGTCAACTACCTAAAATTCCCCATTGAATATAATTATGAACGAAAACAAAAATTTAATACATTTAATTGTGGGCACTTGTGTTTAAAATTTTTATTCAATAAATATAAATTGAAATGAAATAAAAACAGTGTTTAATTTATATGCATATAATATATTCTTTTTCTATTTATTCATATTATTTTGTACATTATATTTCTTATAAACTACTTAATCTACATATTTATATTTAAAAACAATTCTCTCTCCTTTTTTCTTCCTAAGGCAAACATTGCATTTATATTTATTAATAAATAGGTTTTTTAAAGGATTTTTATTATTATTATTATTACTACTATTATTAAGTAATAAATATTTTTTGTGTCTTTTTAACATACGTTGCCGCTTCCTTTGCAGCTTCCCGATTTTTAAAGATAGCTGCCTTTCCTCCGCTTCGAATTCTGCAATCCTCTTCTGCACCTCTAGTAATTTCATTTGTTTGGAATTGTACACTTCTACGTACAATTTCCGAAGACTTTTTACATCTTCAGGGATGTTGTTATCATCCCTCAAAGTAATCCTTGGTGGAGGGGGTGGTGGTGGTGGATTAGCCTCCGACGATGAAGATCTTGACGAGTCATTTTCGTTGAAGATTGATGAGGTCGACGTTGATAGTTGCCTTTCCCTTTGGAGACCGTCTAATGGATGATGATTGTTTGTTGGAAACCATTGAGTTTCTTCATCATCGTTGTAACTAGCCATTTTTTCTTTTTTAAATTTTAATTTAAAATCACAAGTCGCTGTAAAATCTAGCACAAGAATGGTTTCTAAATCCTTAAAGCAAGAGAATTTATACTCTGAGATGTAGATGAGGAAACGTATGCACACTCATTCTGTTCGTCCAATCATTAGAAAAGCAATACAAATAAAATGAACATGTACAATCACGTTTCTATTTAGATATTGTTATCCCACATTTGACCGTCATAAATCTGTCAGCATTTTATTATCAAAAGGAAACAGTCCCACAGTTCTACAATCCTTTCTTATCAGTTTAAAATAAAAGATCCTTACAGCACAAAAAGAAATAAAACAACATGTACAACTATGTATCTAAAACAAATAAAATGAACATGTGCAAACATGTTTCTATTTAGGTATACGATGTTATTATCTATTATTACAAGAAAACGATCACACATGTGTCCATTCCTTTCTTATCGGTTTAAAATTAAAGATCCTTACAGCACAAAAAAAGAAATAAAACAACATGTACAACTATGTATCTAAAACAAATAAAATGAACATGTACAATCACGTTTCTATTTAGATATTGTTATCCCACATTTGACCGTCATAAATCTGTCAGCATTTTATTATCAAAAGGAAACAGTCCCACAGCTCTACAATCCTTTCTTATCAGTTTAAAATAAAAGATCCTTACAGCACAAAAAAAAAAAACCCCAAAAAAAACCAGGATGTACAACTATATAAATTATTTAATTATACGTTGTTTTTTATTAAAAAAAATATTTTTTTATTTATTTCCACTTGTTGACTATTTGGATACTTTTTTACAACTGAGCTTAAAATTAATTCTTAATTCTAATTACGGTTGAAACTGCAAGATCTGCATAATAACAATTCACGATAAGCGTGTTACAAAAGAATGCTTAGTAAACAGAAAATTTAATAAAAGAGGTTGGTAACTGTCTGGAAATGTGTCAGCAAAAATGAAATTAATGTTTTTTACGTTAACACCTCCCCACTTAAATCCGAGCGTCCTCGTTCGGTCAAAAATATGGGATGTCCGATATTTTTGTAATGCTCTTTTGTTCTGGTTTCTTCCTTTCCGATAACTCAGGCATGGATGAGTGTGTTGATGGAGCCGCATTTATGGCTGTAGGAATAATAACCGTCTTATTGTTTCTTAGAGAATTAGAGAATTGTATCACGTAGGTCCCAGTAAGGTTTTGTGGTTCCTTGTCGACAAAAATTGTTCCGTTAAATTGATTCAGCAATATTGTTCCTGGCGAAATCTCCTCGATAGTGGGGGTACTTCGATTGTCTATCAGGCTACAGTTTGCTGGTTTGCTTTTTATTAAGTCTGCCAGACACATATCGGTTTCCAGATTATCTAAATTATTTCTATTACATATTGTGATATTATTATAGTTTTTACATTCTTTCTTTATACCGTAATTTATATTGTCACATATAAGGATATTTTTAAACATTATTTTATTTACATATTTTCCAAATTTAATAGGTCTTACTAACATTTTATTACATGAATTTACATTCGTTATTGGAATACTTAATATATAGACAATTGAGCTTTGATCCGATGCTATTTTTATCTCGGCAAACTCAAAGGCTTGTTCTAAATTTATAAATGGTATGGAATCTTTACTTATTATTTCTTTAACAAGGTTGATTTCTTCTGATTTTAATAAAAATGAATTGACTACACCTACTTTTGCCCAATGTATGGCATGTTGAATATTAATCAATTCTTCCTTGACAGTATCTAATTTATATTTTAATATTGTTACCAATTGTTCCTTTACAGAATTACTTTTATTGTAGCTATTATTAAATGTTTCCAAAATGCTATTTGTTGCACGGGTGAGTTCATTAATTTTTTCTACCGTAAGTTTGTTAATAATTACTTGTCTGTTGTTATTTCTAAGGACCCTATTAGTCTTTTTGGTTAGTATATCAAAGTCATCATGGTCGGGGTTTCCCGCGATCCATTTCCAAGCGGATCCGATAAAATTCAAGGATCTTTTCGATCTTGGTTTTAGTCGATCTAAGTAGGCTTGAAGTTCTGTCAGTTCGTGATTCAGCAAAGGATGAAGGAAATGGGATGGTCCAACGTCTTTGAGTAAAGTTTCTTGGAGATTGTCTATGAGGTCCCTGTAACCATTCAGTTCGATGATATGTATTAGTTTAAAGGTCCCCGTTTGTAATTTTGCCAGTCCGGAATTTATGGTCACTATTTGTGAGTTAGAGTAATCCAAAATTTTAATGTCGGCCGAAACCAGTGTGAAGAATAATATAAAGATCATCCTCATGGAGCTGATAGGGGGGTATTGTTCCTTTTCTACCTTGTTACTAGGGTACCCGCGTCTACACCGAGTTCTCCACTCAAAATGTCCTTGTTTTGCAGATGATCGCTTATTGCAGCTTATGAGGTGCCTTTTACTTAAGTCCGCAGCCTATGGGGTGCTTGTCTTATGGGTGTCCTTGTATCTGCAGCCTATGGGGTGCTTTTGATAGGAACCTTTTAACGTTGGGCGCCAATTATTTAATTATACGTTGTTTTTTATTAAAAAAAATATTTTTTTATTTATTTCCACTTGTTGACTATTTGGATACTTTTTTACAACTGAGCTTAAAATTAATTCTTAATTCTAATTACGGTTGAAACTGCAAGATCTGCATAATAACAATTCACGATAAGCGTGTTACAAAAGAATGCTTAGTAAACAGAAAATGTAATAAAAGAGGTTGGTAACTGTCTGGAAATGTGTCAGCAAAAATGAAATTAATGTTTTTTACGTTAACATATATCTAAAACAAATAAAATGAATATGTGCAAACATGTTATATTTAAAATTGAAGATCCTTACAACATAAAAAAAACACAACAACAACAACAACACGTACAACTATGTTTCTATTTCTTCAACATTAAATCACATAAAAAATAAAAAAAACAACTATACATGTGTGCATCCCTTTTCTATTTCTTCAACATTTGACCGTCATAAAATGTGTCTGCATTTTATTACCACAAGAAAACGATCACACAAAAAATAAAAAAAACAACTATACATGTGTGCATCCCTTTTCTATTCCTTCAACATTAAGTCACCCCAAAAATTAAATGAACAAAAGCAAACCCTACATCACGTACTCGCTGATCATCGGCAGCATGAACTCAGACTCGAGACGAATCTACTCACTTTCAATTAAAGTAATTCTAACTAAATGCATCATAGAGAACAACCACACACATTACATGTTACAGATACTCATTCTGTCCGTCCAATCATTCGTTTGAAATACAAATAAAAGGAACAAGAAGAAGCAGGCATGATCCCAAATTTTTATAGAAAAAGTGGTCTAGAAGGTACATACATATTCACGTTACATGTTACAAACTTATCAACTAACCGACCACTACCAACTGTAGAGTACGCATGCACCAAAATTTGTATGGAAAAACTGCTCTAGAAGGTACATACATTTTCACATTACATGTTACAAACATACAACTAACCGACCACTACCAACTGTAGAGTACGCATGCACCAAAATTTGTATGGAAAAACTACTCTAGAAGGTACATAAACATACTACTCTGGACATATTGGTACACAGAGTGGTGTACCGCTGCGGGAGCCGCAGTTGCTAAGGCGACAAATATTGGACTTGTGACATCGAGGGTCCAGACGACTGGTGATATAGTACAGGCTGCAGTGGTGAATTTCGAGGAAATTGACGAGGACTGCCATCGCTTTTTTGGTGGTGGCTTGTAGAAGTGTTTAGACAGAATGGGTGGTTTCGCCAGCGAATACGGGAAACTTAGGAACGATGAGCAGAGGTCCCGTGTCTTGATGGGAATGCTAATGACAATTGGAGATCATGGCGCATCTTCGCGAATGTGAATTCCGTGGTTTCTAGACACAGGAGACACTATCTGAACTTATTTTTGAGGGAACACAGACAGGATGTAATGATGCTGGCAGAGCACAGACTTAACCCTAGACATAAACTTCACCTCTCGGGCTATCGGATGTACAGACATTACAGATTGGGCGGATGTGGCGGGGGAACCGCTGTTATTGTCCGTGACACTCTGAGTTGTGACAAAGTTCACCTTGACTTAGGGAATGTTGAGAACACCGCTGTGAGGATTTGTCGTGCGGATGGCTCATCTCTCCATGTCATTTCCATGTACCTCAGACCTCAGCTGACTCTGGGTTTGACTGACCTCGATCCCTTTGTGGACCTGGCCTCTAGGGGACCCGTGCTTATTGGAGCGGACTTGAACGCTAAGCACCCTGACTGGGGAGGGGACACCTCCAACTGTAGGGGAATCCGTCTTAAGGATTTTCTATTTGGATGTCCCAATCTCAGCATCAGGCGCACTGACGGACCGACTCGTGTTTCCGGGGAGGCCCGGTCGTACATAGACCTTGTCTTGACGACACCTGAAATTGGACTTGACCCTGACCCTGTTAATGGACTACGGACACTTGACTACGAATCGGACCACAGAGCGGTGGAGGTTACTTTGAGTATGGGGGAGTTTCGCCTCGGTGAGCCATCGCTCATGTTTGACTTTAACCGGATTGACACAGGACGACTCAATACCATTATGTCCCAGGCCCTGCCTGGCTGTACACTCCCTACTGACAGGAATGTGACTACGGTGGAAATAAACCGGGGCATTATGGCCATGACAGAGATCTTTGACACCACCATGAACTAGGTTATACCTAGGATTTCAACGGGGAATCGGGGGCTTTTGAATCTTCCCCCCCCCCCCCATTCTCCGCTTTATAGCGGAGAAGAAACGCCTCCGGAGGATTTTATTTAGAACTGGAGATTTTTCGAGAATACCGATTCTGAAGGCTGACATCAGGAATCTGGACAGGTTCATACAGGGAGCAATTGCTCGTTATGAAAAGGAATATTGGACAGAGTTCCTAGAGAACATCAGGATTGACCACACAACATTCCGGAGGGTGAAGAGAGGGGCAGGTATAAGGCGTACGACTAAGCTACCGGACCTTTAGGGGCAAATGGTAGCCTTATCAGAGACGAAGTGGGCAAGGCGAAGCTCCTAGCTGACCACTTTTGGGCGACGCACTTGGCGGGTGGGAGCGGTCGCTCCCTTACCTTTGACGACATGGTGGGAAACAGGGTAGCGGCCCTGGAGAATCACACTCCCATTGTACAGTTCAGTCGGCTCCTTGGAGCGGATGGGACTACGGAGGGGATGACCAATGCGAGTGACTTTAAGGTACTGACATCAGCAGACATTGGAAGTGCGGTTATGGGCAGATGGAGTAAGAGGTCCTATGGGCCAGATGAAATACCGCACATTGTCTTGAGGAGGACAGGGACAGTAGTATGGCGTGCCTTGGCCATACTTTTCAACCACTGCTTTAATGTAGGTTACTTCCCCAACGCGTGGAAGAGGGCTTTGGTTGTGCCTATTCCCAAAACTGGATCCAGTCCTGAAAGGGCTGATGGCTATAGGCCGATCTCCCTACTGTCTAGTCTGGGGAAGTTAATGGAACGCTTTTTTCTGGACAGAATGAGGATCAGCATACGGGAATTGGAGGTGCTAAAGGACTGCCAATTCGGTTTTAGGGGTGGACACTCTACGTCTCATGCACTTATGATGCTTACGGATTTTGTCTCCAGAGGGTTGAATAGAAGATACCCTACCATTGCCGTTAGTCTGGACTTTGCGAAGGCTTTTGACACAGTCTGGCACAATGTGATAGTTTATAAAATGATGTTCTTTGGCTTTGACGAGGGATTATGTAGGATCACGGCTGACTTCCTGCGGAATCGCACCTTTAGGGTGAGGATTGACAACACGTTGTCTGAGGAGAGGATTGTAGAGGCAGGGGTCCCGCAGGGGTCGTTACTGGGGCCTGTTCTCTGCAATATATTTATGTCGGACATGCCCCAACCACCGGCGGGTGATCTCTTGATCATTTACGCAGATGATGTGTTGATTGCTGCGAATGGACCGAGACCTTTGACGGTTAACTCGAGGGTTAACGAATACCTTACGAGACTCTTTGAATTCTTTTGCAAGTGGCGAATGAGACTAAACTTGGACAAGACGAATTGTGTGATTTTTAAGGGTAGACGCAGGGGGTTGTTCTCTAATGCGAAGGGGTTTGTCCCCGTTCTTAGCTTGGATGGTGTTGCCATTAGGGTAACAGACAGCATAAGATATTTAGGGGTTGTTTTTTATAGCAATTTTGAATTTTATAGGCATGTTGACTATTTGCTGAATAAGGTGAGGAAAATATTTTTCCTATACTGCAATTTGTTGCGTCGTAGGGGAGGTTTTAGTAAGGAAGTGAGACTGCTCATTTACAAACAGGTTATCAGACCTCTCATGTTCTACGCCTTTCCCATCTGGTTTGGTATTTCACATCAAATCAGAATAATATCTGCGTGTCTGGGTTTGAGACCGACAATGCGCTCCAACGGTGTTTTTAGAAGCCCCTCTTGCTCGGAAATTTATAAACGAATGAAGTTTGATAGAATAGACGCATTTTTGATGAGGACGGCCATTGCCTTCCTCGAAAATTCGTCTACTCTGCGGAACGGCATGGTGAGGAATTGTTTAATGAATTCCTCTAATCTCGAGAGTGTCAGGTGCCACAGATATTTGTCACCGACGGACATACTGGCTTTGAGGAACGCTGGACTGCTCTACAGGGATGATAAACTATTATTTTATCACCGACGTGTAAATAGTCTTGACATAAAAGACTTGGTTTACAACATAGCTCAGTAGTGAAAATTGATATGGGATTGTAGCTTTAAATTGAATACTAAAGTAATGTCACTTTCGCCATAATTTCTTTTTGTTATTTTTATTTTTTTTATTTAATTTAAGTTAGTCCTTAAGTTAGTTTTTTAAGTTTTAACTAGTATGTAAGATTTTTTCCTTTTTTATGGAATATAAATAATATTAGATATTATATAACTGTCTGTAATATAAATTCAATAGTTGGTACGGCTTGGAAATTTATTAAATAAGCATAGGATAAGTACTTTAAAGATATAGTCGTAAGAAATATGTAAAAAAATTTAATTATATGGATTGAAATAAATGCTAAATGCATTGCTAAATGCGAGGTTGCAGAAGATCGATTGTGTGATAAGTGCTTGAGCAGTGAAGAGCTCCTGAAAAGTGAAATTGAAACATTAATAAAAAGTGAAATTAAGGTGGACATTCAACTGAAAGTGAATTTTGTTTATTTGACACGCCAAAGTGGGCTGTGATCTGAAAATTGACTACGAATAATTGATTTTAATTTCTGAAATAAGTATCTTGGGGTATAATTGATTATTCTGCTATAAATGGGAATAGATACTACCCCTTACAGTGTATTTTAAGATGGTGGAAGACGTGGGTCAATACCCGCTAAAACGACCTAGAGTTGGGATACCCTCTGAGGAATTCCAAACAATTTTGGAGGCGAAAGATAAAGAATTGCAAACAATTCTGGAGACGAAGAATAAGGAGATCGATTTTTTAAATAAGAACTTGGACTATGTGATAAAGGAGAACGATAAGCTCAGAAGGGACTTGGAAATCCTTTTGAAAAAGTTTAACTTCGAAAGTGAGGATACAAGCTCGAGTGAGGACGAAATGGTTCTAGAGGAACAGGAGAGTTCTGAAACCTGTGAAACTAGCTTGCAGAATAAAGGTGCAGCTTCCGTTGAGCGTATAGTTAAAGGCCAGGATAAAGCTGTTACAGGTCCAAACTCCAAAGAGAAGCCAATGACAAAAAAACAAGAGAGCGGTAAATCGAGTGCCCATAAGGACTCCTCAACCAAGACGATACCTACCGAAGACGAGGAAAAAAAGAGTAAGTCGGTTCCTATTATAACCACTTATAATATAAATTTGAAATCCACGATTGAGGATATCGATAGAAAATTAGGTCATAAGAACTATAACCTAAAAATGCTAGGTAAAAATGTAGTCAATATAGGACTCTGCACTCTCGAGGACTATGACAAGGTGAAAACCTTGCTAGTGAACCAGAAGGTTAACTTTTATACTTACACCCATAAGGGTCTGCGACCATTTAGTTCTGTTATCGAGGGACTTCCACACTCTTTTGAGTAGGAGGACATACTGGAGTTTCTGAGCGGTCTCCAGATCTCTATGAACTTAATTGGCATAGCGAAATTAGGCTATGATAAATGGGTAATTAGATTGAGTAGGAATTCTGACATTGCCAAATTCTACGAGATTCGGTACATCCTGCGTTGCAGAGTACACATAAGAAAATTTGTAATGAAGGGTATAACGCAGTGTTATAATTGCCAACGCTTCGGACATGTTTCCACCAACTGCCGAATGCCGTACAGATGTGTTAAATGTGGTGGATCCCACGGCCCAGGGAAGTGTAGTGTGCCTCCGAAGGGTGAGAATACGGGGGAGACTTTTGTCACGGAACCCGTGACTGGTCAGGTGACCAAGAGGGTAGGTTTGCCAGTACGGTGCGCTAACTGTGCGACTGAGGGACACGCGGCTAGCTCGAAGGAGTGTCCTCGCAGGCTTCAGCTGATCCGTAAGGTAGAGGAGAGGAAGATATCGGGGGGTGTTTCTCGACCACAGCCAATTCTGAGTAATAGTGGTGTGAAGGTTGGCGTCTCGTATGCTGCGGCAGCTGGGGCTGCCTCGAATGGCAAAAATGTGACGACCCGGAATGTGCCGGCAGTACCTGCGAATTCTCGTGGGGCCGGCGAGTCATTGGATTCTGCAATGGCACAATACAATGCAGTGGATAGCGACTGCAAACGCTTCTTTGGGGGTGGTCTGCTTCAGTGCCTTGGTAAGATGGGTGGTTTTGCCAGGGAGTATAAGAGCTTGAGTAGCGACGAGGATAGGTCTCGGGCCCTGCTAGATTGCTGATGTCGCTGAGTCAACATGGCTAGAGCACTGAAGGCGATATTCGCGAACGTAAATTTAATTGTCTCCAGGCACAGGAGACATTACTTGAATTTATTTTTGACGGAACATAGACCGGACATAATGTTGCTGGCTGAGCATCATCTTAATTCTCGCCACAGATTGGATATCAAGGGGTACAGGATTTTCAGGAAGGACCGACTGAACGGACGTGGGGGAGGTACGGCTGTTCTCATTAGGGACAAGTTTCATTGCGAGGAGTTCGTTCTTGATACGAATGTTATTGAGAATACCGCGTATACGCAGGGTGAGTGGGAATGACATTATTGTGATATCAATGTATCTGGGGCCAGGAGTTGTATTTGCTGGGGATTTCTTCGATGCGGTGCAGCAACTGGCTGGGAGGTACAGTGTGATCATTGGCGCCGATCTCAATGCAAGGCACCCTTACTGGGGAGACCTTCACACTAATGAGAGCGGTCGTAACCTTAGGAATTTTCTACTGACTCGTCCTGACTTGGATATTCGACTGACTGAAGGACCGACAAGGAGCAATGCTGTTTTATCACCTTACATCGACTTTTTTCTGACAACTGTGGACATATCACTGACGAATGGGAATAGACTCAGGACACTGGACTATGAATCTGACCATAGGGCAGTTGAGATGATCTTTTCCACTGGCGAAAGTGTGTTGCGTGAGCAGACCAAGAGATATGATTATTACCGAATTGATGTTCGGAAATTCTGCGAATCTTTCGGACTGTGGATAGGAATGTTTCTAGTACTGAGATTGACGAGGCAATTAGACGGACGAGCAGCGCTTTCGCTGATGCTATGGATATGTCTATACCGAAGGTATCCACTGGAAGAAGGGGATTGATGAGACTGCCACCGAACATTATTGGGTTCATAGAACGGAAGAAGAGACTCAGGCGTACACTATATAGATGTGGGGATCCTGGACGACGGAACATCCTGAAGGCGGAGGTTAGGAATCTCGATAGGATTATTCAGGGTGCGATTGCCGTTTTCGAACGGTACTATTGGTCTGATTTCCTTGGCAGTATTCGTCTGTTTTTTTTTTGTTAATTAATTTAAGTTAGTTTTTACCAAACAACAAACAAATTACCAAACAAAAGCAAAAACCAATAAGAAGTTTTAAAATATTGTCTTAAAACAAATTTTGTTTATTCGAAATTCAACAAGTAGTTGATTACTCGCTGTATTGTTTTTGGTTATGCATCACTATTTTGTTTTCTTCAATTTAAAGTGTAAATAAAAGGCAGCGAAATCGTTGCTTCCAAACGCCGAAACAACGTTCCACAGTGTTTCTGGTGCCTATATGGGCAGCATTGTACTTATTTTCTTTTTCATTTTGTGGTTTAGATAGCGAAGTGAATATATATGTATGCAATTTATAGCCAGAGTCTCCAAGCAACCGGCCTCTGAATTCTCCGTTTTCAAAGCGTTGCTTTATAGTCGACTCATTAAATCACAAATAAGCTACATTGTATAATACATTTACCAAATCAAAGAGTGTACATCCATATATACGTAGCTTAAACAATATAATTACCTGCACATTCAAGGAATAATATCCTTTCCTATTTACATAATACTGGGCTAAGTAGCCGCCGGTTTTTTTGATACGTACGTGGGTACCATCAATGGCTCCAATAACGCCCGGGAAATTTTCAATTGCCCTAAAATCTCTCATAAGTTCCTCTTCCTCTGATAGAGATGATGGCATTTTAATTTTTCTATTGCTCCAGCGAGCTAAAGCGCGTGCCACTCTGGCAGAAATTCTGCACACCGTTGCTTGCGATAAGCCGTGGAGATCAACCGCGTCATCTTGAATCTTAAATTTTAATAAAATAATTTTATAGAAAACAAGTTAAAATTGTTGCTAGCATACATACTTCTCGCCGGCCCCAGCATCGCAAAGAAACTAGCACCTGCAAATCGACTGAGGTGCCGCACCCTCTTGTGTCTAGCTCAATTTCCGGCTGGACCATTTCAATGATTTTTTTAACGGTGGATTTGTTAAATCGGTATCTAGCTTTGAATTGGTCTTCCGGCATTTCAAACAGAGTTTTTTTCTTCCTAAATGTTTTTGCTCGTCGGGCGCTCGCTACTTCAGCGATAGATTCTAAAATCATCCACTTAATAAAAATAATTTTAGTTACACAAATTTTTATACTCACGAATTCTGCAAATTAAATTTACTGTATCCATTGTATCCATTATTATTAAAACAAGAGCCACATAATTTGTTATCGCTTTTTTTTTGTGAAATGTAAAAAAGAAACATTCAAATGTCACTTTATTGAATCGTTAAAGTAGGGTAAACGCCACAATAAAAATTTCTTATTAAACAAGAGTACATTAACGCTGCAAAAGGCTATTAAACGTTTATGAATACACATTCAGCGATTTTTGCTTATTAAACTGTTAATGCACTGCTAAATATCGTTTATGAATTAGACCGTAAGTGTTTAACTAGTATGTAAGATTTTGAAAAAGAAAGTTTCCTTTTTTATGGAATAAAAATTAATGTTAGATAATATAAAACTATGTGCAGCAAGCTCCAATTTAAAGTCATTAGTTGGTAAGCCTTGGAAATTTATTAAATACGCATAGGATAAGTAATTTAAAGATATAGTCGTAAGAAACATGTAAAAAAAATTGAATTATATGGATTAGAAATAAATGAAATGAATGTCGCATTTAATTTTATATTGTTTGCATGTTGTCTTTAAGTTTTATTCTTTTTTAGTTCTAAGAACATTTATGTATGTAAGTATATTAAATTTTTTTATATTTTTTTCTTTTTTTAATTTTAAGTATTTTTTCAATATTGTTTCCATTTGAAAATATAAAATCTCTTTCATTAAATGTTATATTTGTTTGCTTTTTTATTTCATATATGGTGGTTTAGATTCCTAATTAGGTTACTTAAGTATAGAATAGCAAAATAACAGAAGGTATCTAAATCGTTTGATTTTGAAATGGAATTGCACTTTCAGTTTAAAGGTATTCCGCCAAATTATTTCTCAGGTGCAATGGTGTTTGAGTGGATCTGCAAATATGGGTTGCAAACGAACGAATAGGTCGGTCACCATTACTTCGGAGCTGTCTTCGCCAGCTTCCTTTGTGCAAGGCCTGTCTTCTAATTCACGGTCCACGTAACTTGCTGGACAATACCATCATTGTCGATCGTTTAACATAATAAAGTTACGTAAAAGAGTACATGCCAGCATAATAATGTCCACATTGTCCGACAACATTTCTATAGTTGTTAACAGTACTCGCCATCGGGCACATAAAATACCAAAACAGTTTTATATTACTCTGCGAGCGCGAGAGAATATGTAATTGTAAACAGTTTTTACTGTATCCAAGTTTGATCCTGGGCATTAAATGAGATCTTAAGGGAAAGGCTGCGCTACCTATAAAATAGTGAGGAAAAGAATGTTCATTTGTTGGACATAGTGGCTTATTCGCTGGCACAGGTACTCTGTCTTCCATTACAGATTGTCCAAATGACGATAAACGAAGTATTCTGGTAATAAAAATTGTATTAAAGTCATTAAAAGTATCCAAAATTAAAACAATACCTCCATTACGTTGACTGCCATAGTTTCCTACAATAACAGATGTAAAATTGTATTTTGCATCACATACTCTGTAGAGTAGATTTCCCAATCTTGTGACTCCATGCTATTGACTGCAGTGAACAACCATGTCCTAAATATATACAAAACTTCACATATTAAACAATATTAATACACCATGATAAATATATACTTACAAAAGGGGTATTTCCAGCCTCTCTTCTGCTCCAATCCTTTGCCTGGATCTGACTAGTTAATCACGAACTAGGGTCAGCAACAATTTGAATATAGTCGGCATTAATCTGGTGTGCTTAAAAAATTGTTCTTCGTGATATTTTTTCATACTGCTGAAAACTTTGTTATTATATCCCGCTACAATATAATATCTATTAATGGCGTCCAACAACCAATTTTTTGTTTGTTTAATAAACTCACTAGAGTTTAGTTAATATCAACAAATAAATCGTCCAAATCCTTTATTGTTTATAAAGTTATCAATAAAAGCAAAAAATTTTTGTTAAGAATTTATCAGAATAGAGTTCTGCTTAGAAGTCAGTGATCTCTAGGGTCCTCCTCAAGAAGAATAATGTACACATTATATACATACATACATAATTGGCCATTACAACCCTTCAGTCAGGATTACGGCCTAGCTTCTCAACACCACTCATGTTGTGTGCGTTAATTTTATACATGAGTGGCTTTTCATGGCAATTTTTACTCTCAGAGTTTTTGCCAGAAATCTGCTGAGAGGAAGTCGTCGAAGAAATACTTTTTGTATTTTGTTTTTGATGTTTGGCCTGGGATTCGAACTCGGGCCTTTAAACAAACGTCTAATAAGCCAACACACTACCTACTAGACCACACATTATATACCTTTGATATTATTTCTCATTTGACATGTAACCCAAATGAATATTTTATATTTATAACTCATCTCTCCACTATTGATAATGCTAAGAAGTGAGAGTCTTTATATTCAGATGATTATTTTCAGATTTATATGGACCTAAAGACAAATGTCGTTTTAGGTGGATAAATAATATATTTTCGATTCCTTTTATTCATATGTATACCAATCCAAGGGTATAATGCATAACTTTCAATCTGTTAAGTACTTTGGGAATATATACTGGGATCCAGTAACTAGTAATGGTCGAAAATGCCGTAGCATCATAAAATCTATCTTATTTTAAACGTTTTTACAACTTCATTTAATCAATAATGTTGTAGAAAACTTTATAATTATTGTATTAAAAACCTATTATGAAACAAATACTGTCCATATTTAATATATGTTTACCATTGTGAAGTAGTATGGCATATATTCAAGTAAATAGCGAGTGTCGAACTTTGAGTGTGAATTATAGTTCAATATTAAAAAAAAAACTAATTTTAATATGAATTTCTGAAAATATTAAAAATAATACATTTTCTGGTGTATTGGTAATAGGTTGTATGCGATGTTGTCGAAGGGGCATTTTCTGGTGTATTGGTAATAGGTTGTATGCGATGTTGTCTAGGGGGCATTTTCTGGTGTATTGGTAATAGGTTGTATGCGATTCTGTTGCATACTTGTCCTAGTGACGATTTTTAATTATTCTTAATATATTCGTGTAAATTGATCGATAATATACTCGAAAGCAATGATTTTATTTTGATATTTGGTTCAAGTGTTTTGGGTTGTCTTCTGAATTAGGAATAAGATAGATTCTTAAGTTGTATAATTTATAATTTTTGAAATTTTTTAGTATAAAAGAGCATTTCATCAGATATTTGCTCTCAAACTCTCTTGATGTTTCCTCACTATATGCTTAGTGGCCACGTCAGAACCTACATATTGAGAATAAAATATTAAAACATAAAACTTTCTTTTAATAATCAAACAAAATTGAATTGAAATTTTCATTTAGGCGTCTGTTTTACTGCCTGAAGAAGACCCCGAAGAAACGATTGCAGTCACTGTCAATTTTGTCAAAATATGACACGACAGTCGACGACATAGTGACACCAGTCACGCAGGTAATCGATGCCTTAGGTGAAGACACCGTGTTTGCAGGGATTGCAATTTACGCAGCAGCTGCATATTAAACTCCTGCACGCACATTTTGTGTTTTAGTTATTTGCCTTCTCCTCTGGGCGGCTTTTATTTCTTCTACCTCTTCGTCTCGGGCACTCTTTTGAACAGTCAACTTGGCCTTCCACGTTACACTTAATGCATTTCACAGGCAGGCCGATCTTAAGACTGGCTTGACCTGGTTTAGCATCGGTCGTCAATCTACTCTGGTTGTTATCTCCCTTTTTTGGGACTTCGCATTTCCCGGGACCATGTGGGCCACCTCACTTGACACACCTATGCGGCATATTGCAATTCGAGGACACATGTCCAAAGCGTTGGCAGTTGAAACATTGTGTCAACCCTTGTCTTCTAAATTTCTCTATATATCCTGCAGTGGAGTATATATCTAATTCTATGGAATCCATTAATGTCGGAGTCCCTGCTCATGCTAAGCAGCCATTTATTACCCCAAAGCTTCCTGACCTTTAAAATGTCTACTCTAATCTGTAGACTTCTAATATGTTCCTCAACCTCCTTTTCATCGAAAGTGTCAGAGAGACCTTTCACTACTACCGAATAGGGCGCTTGTCCCTTTGGCGTATAAGTGTAGAACGCCACTTTCTTCTCCGTAAATCTAGCCCTCACCTTCTCGTAGTCAGCGAGTGTGCAGACCTCTGCATTCGTAACTGTCTTACTAAGAATCTTGATGTTAAAGTCACTGTGTCCCAGTGCAGTCTTCAGTCCGTCAGTCATATTTCTGACGTTCATATTATAGGTAGTAAATATTGGTATTGACTTACCACCTTCTCTTTTTGACATTGTCTTCTCTTGGCTTTTCTTCTTCACTTCTGTTGATTTCCTTGGAAGACTTTCTTGTGCCTTCTGCTCTTTCCCCTCTTTCGCACTCTCGGTGTGGGCTGTTTTCCCCGCTTCAACAGCCCCGTCGTCTGCGTCACCCATCGCTATTTCCTCTTCACCGGCAATCTCTGATGCGCTTTCCACATTTTCCTCAAGCCTTTCCATTAGCATTTGAAGATTTTGCCTTAGCTTGACATTACTGTACTTCCTGTCTTCATTTGCCAGGAGTAACTGTAGTTCTTCTGCCGAGGAGACCATTCTCGGCCGCTTATTTGCAGGGCGATTTTCCTCGCTCATTTCGTTTATAAATATCTTTTTGTTTTTTCTTATCACCAACTACCTGCTGTTTTACGACAGGCACCCGGTATAAAATACCACTCGACTGCAGCACTTTATTTCTTTGAAATATTTTTTTAACTTCACTTCACAATTTTCACAGTTTTCCGCTTCACTTCACTTGATGTGCGCACAATCACTGTCAACACAAGAATGAATGAGTTTCGAATGAATGGCAATTCTGCAACATTCATTCATTCATTTCATCATTCATTCATTCATATTTATTAGCCCTAAAATTCATTTTTACATGTGTTCTTATAACTGCATTCTTAAATATTACTTATCCTATTCGTATTTAATACATTATATAGGCTTATCAGCTAAGGGTTTAAAAATTGCAGCGTGCTGCAGACAATCATTTGATATCAAACTTAGATTAGATTCCATAAAAAAGGGTAAAAAAACATTATTTTAGTTTTCTTATACTTAAAAACTAGTCAACACTTATTCACTAAACTACACACTAACTTACAGTCTAACTTAAGATTATTAACAAAAAAATAAAAATATCACATATAGGATATCACATTGATTTATAGTAGGCCAATACCAATCATCCTTAATGTGCGGTATTGTACACCAGGTCCTCTATGTCCAAAGTGTTCACTCGTCTGTGGTAAAATAATAGCTGATTCTCTCTGTACAGTAGTCCAGCGTCCCTCAATGTCAATAAGTCTATCGGCGACAAATATCTATGGCCCCTAACCCCCTCGAGGTCAGCGGAGTGTGCAAAGCAATTTTGCATGTTCGATGAGTGTTCAAGGAAGGTTATGGCCGTCCTCATTAGGAACACATCTATTCTCTCAGAGTCAAATTCCCTATAAATCACTCCACAAGGGGTCTTCTAGAGGTCCCGTTAGGGAGCATTCGCGGTTTTATGCCTAGGCACGCGGATAGTATGCGTCTTTCCCATATCCGAAGCCTCTCCATCTGATGGGATGAGATACCAAACCAGACAGGGAAAGCATAGGACATAAGAGGTCTAATAATCTGCTTATATATAAGCAATCTAACATTATTATTGAGACCTCCTCTACTGCGTAGTAGACTGCAGTACGAGAAAAATATCTTCTTCATTTTGGTCAAAATGAAGTCGATATGTCTATAGTACTCGAAATTTTCATGAAAGATAACTCCGAGGTACTTGAATCTGTCCGTTGTCCTGATGGCCACACCACCCAGGCTCAGGGTTGGAACAAATTTTCTCGCATTCGGGTATAATCCCCCGCGCCGTCCCTTAAATACCATGCAGTTGGTCGTGTCCATGTTCAACCTCATGCCCCATTTACAGAAGAAGTCAAAAAGCCTTCTTAGATAATCGTTGAGTCTCGAGTTCAACGCCAGCGCTCTAGGTCCAGTTGTTGCAATCAGAATATCATCGGCATAAATTAGTAAGAGGTCACCCTCCGGCGGAGGTGGGATGTCCGCCAAAAATATATTATAGAGCACAGGCCCTAGTAATGATCCCTGTGGAACGCCTGCTTCTACAGTTCTCTGCTCCGATAGCATGTCGCACACCCTTACATTAAATGTACGATTCCTCAAGAAACTTGCTGTAATCCTACATAGTTCCGCATCGAACCCGAAGGACATCATCTTATAAATTATGGCATCCTGCCAAACAGTGTCGAAGGCTTTGGCGAAGTCCAGGCTCACCGCTATCGTGGGGCATCTCCTATTAAGTCCCCTTGAGACGTAATCAGATAATGCCATAAGTGCGTGCCAGGTAGAGTGTCCACTCCTGAAACCAAATTGATAATCCTGTAGCACGCTCATATCCTGCAATGTCACTCTCATTCTATCCAGAATGAAGCGTTCCATTATCTTCCCTAGGCTAGACAACAGGGAGATTGGTCTATAACCACCAACCCGATCAGGACTGGAGCCTGGTTTGGGTATTGGTACAACCAACGCTTTTTTCTACGCATTCGGAAAGTAGCCGATATTGAAACAGTGGTTGAATAGTATGGCCAATGATCGCCAAACAACCAACCCCGTTTTCTTCAAAACAATATCAGGAATATTATCTGGGCCAGATGACTTTTTGTTTCGTCTACTTCGTAGAGCACATCCAATGTCAGTTGGAGACAATAATATAAAACCATTCCTGGGGGCTGCCCCCGTCATAGTACCGTCTGCCCTAAAGTATCGACCAAAGTGTACAATAGGAGTGTGGTTATTCAGTTGAGCTACCCTGTTTCTTACTACATCAACAAAAGAAGGTGGGCGAATATCCCCTTCTCTCAACTGTGTGCCATTAAAGTGTTCAGCCAGGAGATTGGCCTTACCTACTTCATCCCTGACAAGGGTATTATTAGCCCCTAGGAGGTCTGGTACTGCTGTCATGCGCCTGATCCCAGGCCCTCTTCTAACTTTCCGGAAAGTCGTGTGATCAATCCTAATATTCTCCAAGAATTTAGTCCAATGGTCTCTCTCAAGAAGCGCAATGGACCCCTGGATGATCCTGTCCAGGTTTTTAATATCGGCCTTCAGGATAGGTACCCTTGAGAGATCCCCTGTTCTTCTCAGGATTCTACGTAGCCTTTTCTTTTCCGTTATAAAGCGCAGGATATTCGGGGGGAGCTTCAGGAGACCCCGATTCCCCGCAGAAATTTTGGGTATTACTTGACTCATAGTTCGGTTAAAAATATCAGTCATGTCGATGATATTCTGGTCTATCTCAGAGGTCGATACGTTCCTGTCAGAAGGAAGTGTACAACCAGGCAAAGCCTGTGATAAGACGTCATTTAAACGCCTCGTGTTAATTCTATTGTAGTCATAGAACAGTGGCCGCTCTCTGTTGCGGAATTCGCCCGTACTCAGGACAATCTCCACTGCCCTGTGGTCCGATTCGTAATCAAGCGTCCGTAGACCGCTGGTGAGTCCAGGCTCCGGTCCGATATCAGGTGTTGTCAACAAGATATCAATGTACGACCGGGCCTCTCCAAAAATGCGAGTAGGTCCGCCGGTATGGTGAACACCAAGATAGGGACATGTGAGAAGAAAGTCCCTCAGTTGGAGGCCTCTGCTATTATGAACAGTTCCTCCCCAATCCGGGTGTTTAGCATTCAGATCCGCTCCAATCAATACAGATCCGCCGGACGACAAGTCCAGAAGAGGATCAAGATCGGATACTCTCAATGCAAGCACTGGTCTGAGATACATGGCGATGACCTGGAGAGCAGAACCATCCTCGCGCCAGATCTTCACAGCAGTATTCTCTATAAATTTTCCCGGACTAAAACAGCAGTCTCCCCGCCACGTCCGTTCGATCGGTCCTGTCTAAAGATCTTATACCCCGCGAGGCTAAGAATGTGTCTGGGACTAAGTTTATGTTCAGCTAGCAACATCACATCAGGTCTATGCTCCCTCAAAAATAGGTTCAAATAGTGCCTCCTGTGCCTAGACACAATGGAGTTCACATTTGCAAAAATACATTTAAGCTGACGAACCATGTCTAATCGACATTAACATCCCAAGTAGGGCCCTGGATCTCTCTTCGTCACTTCTGAGTTTATCATACTCATTGGCAAAACCACCAATTTTCTCCAAACACTTCAGCAAGCCGCCACCGAAGAAGCGATTGCAGTCGTTGTCAATTTTGTCAAAATTTGACACGGCAGTAGACAAAGTGACCCCAGTCATTGAGGAAACCGATGTTTTAGGTGCAGACACCGTTTTCGCAGGGATTGCACTTTTTGCAGCAGCTGCATATGAAACTCCTGCAAGCACCCTTCGTGGTTCAGTTATCAGTTTGCTCTTCTGAGCAGCTTTTCTTTCCTCTACCTTCTGAAGGAGTGCTCTTCGTTTCGGGCACTCCTTTGAACTGGCAACATGGCCTTCCACGTTGCAGTTAATGCACTTTACGGGCAGGCCGATTTTAAGCATGGCCTGACCTGTTTTAGGATCGGTAGTTAATCTACCCTCCTTATTTTCTCCTTTTTTCGGGACTTCGCATTTCCCGGGACCATGTGGGCCACCACACTTAACACACCTATACGGCATATTACAGTTCGAGGACACATGTCCAAAGCGTTGGCAGTTAAAACATTGTGTCAACCCCTGTCTTTTAAATTTTTCTATATATATCCTGCAGTGGAGTATATATCTAATTTTATGGAATCCGTTTATGTCGGAGTCCCTGCTCATGCTAAGGAGCCATTTATTGCCCCCAAGCTTCCTGACTTTTAAAATGTCTACCCTAATCTGTAGACTTTAAATGTGTTCCTCGACCTCCTTTTCATCGAAAGTGTCAGAGAGACCTTTCAATACAACAGAATAGGGCGCTTGTCCCTTTGGCGTATATGTGTAAAACGCCACTTTCTTCTCTACAAACTTAGCCCTCACCTTCTCGTAGTCAGGGAGTGTGCAGACCTCTACGTTCGTAACTGTCTTGCTCAAGATCTTAATATTGAAGTCACTGTGTCCCAGTGTCGTCTTAAGTCCGTCAGTCATATTCCTGACGTTTATATTGTACGTGGTAAAGATCGGTATTGACTTACCACTTTTTGTTTTCGAAATTGCCTTCTCCTGGCTTTTTTCCTTCACTACCGTTTTTTTCTTTGGAGGACTTTCTTGTGCCCTCTGTTCTTTCGCACTCTCAGTGTGGGCTGTTTTTTCGGCTTCAACAGCCCCGTCATCTGCGTCACCCATCTCTATCTCCTCTTCACCGGAAATCTCTGATCCGCTTTCCTCATTTTCCTCCAGCCTTTTCATAAGAATTTGAAGATTTTGCCTTAGCTTGACATTCTCCTCCACTATGGCATCAAACTTTTGCTTTAATAAGTTATACTTCCTGTCTTCATTTGCCAGGAGTAACTGAAGTTCTTCTGCCGAGGAGACCATTCTCGGCCGCTTATTTGTAGGGCGACTTTCCTCGCTCATTACGTTTATAGATTTCTTATTGTTTTTTCTTCTCACCAACTACCTGCTGTTTTACGACAGGCACCCGGTATCAGGTATAAAATACCACTCGCCTTCAGCACTTTATTTCTTTGAAATATTTTTAACTTTACAATTTTCCGCTTCACTTCACTAGATATGTACACAATCACTGTCAACACACGAATCTATCCAATCGATGATGCAATTCTGCAACATGATAATTGGCTTTAAAGGTGCAGATTTTGAGAAGCACATAGGAGGCTGGTGAATTTGTCTGCGAGCATATTCGTCACCTCGTGCTCAAAAATGGAGGACGAAAATCGTCGTCTAAATAAAAGGCCAAGAACTGTGGCCACTCTCGAAGAGTTGCAACAAGTCCTACAGAATGAGGACGAAAAATACAACGTACTTAAGGAAAAATCCGACATAATTTCAAAAAAAATGACAAGCTAACGAAGGTCATTGAAGGGCTGATATGTCTGAATACGAGGACAATGCCATGACCACGGTTGACAACGTATGCCATGAACAACAAAAGAAGGCGGTCTCCAGTAAAGAAGAGATAATCGCCAAGCGGGTAGCGGCAGAGAACCAGCCTACAAAGTGGAAAGGATAATAAAAAAAAATTAGGTAAGTCAATACCAATCTTCGCTACATTTAATGTAGATATTAAAACAATGACTAATGCATTAAAAACAACATTAGGACATACGGACTTCAATATGAAAATATTGAGTAAAACGGTGACTAATATTGATATCTGCACTCTCGAGGACTACGGGAAAGTTAGAGAGAGACTTATGGAGGATAGAATTGCTTTCTACACACATACTCCTAAGGGAACGGTACCATACTCCTTGGTGTTGAAGGGCCTGTCTAGTGCATTTGAGGAGCAGGAGGTCGCTGACTACGTTAAGGGGCTCCAAATTAACGTCAATATTTTAAAAATTAGGAAACTCGGGGGCGACAAATGGCTCCTGAGTATGAGTAGGGATTCCGATATTAAGGGATTTCATGAGGTTAGATACATTCTCCATCGAAGACTGCAAATATTGAAATATATTGAATTAAAAATATAGTTTCCATTCAACAACAAGCCTTCAGTATTTATACGCTCTATTAAGGACTTTTTGACTGTTGAAAATTCGATGCACTGATAACTACGTGCCCATAGCGACATACTCAAAGTCGAGGCAGAGTACAACAAAATTCTGGTTGTCTATATAGCGTGTTTAATCGAAATTATATCATTCAAAAAAATTCGAAAACAAACTGTATATTTCGGAACAAAATCTTACAAGAGCAAGCTTTCAATGCAATGCAATCACGTGAAATGCCGCTGTACACTTTTTCGGGTAAATAATTATAATTTTAATGACTAAGAATTTGTCGAAAATAGTTGAGAATGTCTTCAATTCAAAAATACGTACCAAATGACGAAATACCAAAAATTAAAATACAACAAAAATTGGTTGCCAAATATTACAGAAGTTGATATGCATATAAGCCTACCATGGCAGTTTTATTTTAGCATCAAGTGAACTACAACCATCCACGTTTTCGAAACAAATAGCCGAAGACTGCACACATAATTCTAACAAACGGAAGATAATATATGATGATCTAAAACTTAAAAAAAAATGTTGCCAGGATTTATTGATAACGTTTTCTCATTGCAAAAAAAAAAATATTACCAACATCATGAATATCTGAAAAGATTTTAAATTGGAATACAAGCTTACTGTGTCATTAATTAGTCATCGTCTGCATCAGTTACTGATAATAAATTATAGAAAGCAGGGAAGTAGAGCGGTCTTTACTGCCAAATGTGGCAGGATTGTATAGAAATCGGTTCCAGAAAAATTAATTCAATTCATTCAATCCTCATGACTTGTTAAGAAAAAAACCACTTGATGTTATTTAATTTAAATATATTTATTTAAAACTTAATTTATTTTAAATTCATAATTATATTTTATATAATTTATTCATAATAACTTTTAACTTAATTATTAAGAAATTAACTTTAATTTAATTTAAGAAAATGAGTCCGCTTCCTGCGGTAGACAAAACAGAACTCAAACAACTACATTTTTCTTAAACTTACAAAACTTGCTTAACATTGATCACTAGAAATAATATTTACTTTTTGTAATAAAAGAAATTAACCGTTAGGTATTTTAAACATTTTTGACAATCAAATGACAAGATAAGTAGGAATAAGTAAATTTAATTTTGTGTAGAGTTTACGAGTAATGTTTTGTTAGTAATAGTGTTAAACTGTGGACTGTATGGGTGGGAAGAGCACATAAAGGGCACTGTGGATACAAACACTAGAAAATAAGGACCAAAAAAAATTAGAAACGTTCCCAATAGTTAAAAAATTCACCGAAACGACACTTTCTTCTTACGTTCTGCAGACACACGAAATTTTCCTTTTGTTTGTCAACTAATTTTCAGTGCACTATTTGCTCTAAATTTTCCAATCTCGTGACACTTAACCGTGATGGACTTCTCAGAGATTCGATTGTAGATTACCTTGGACTTTTGTCAATTGTTTTGCCAATTTGTAAATAAATACGATTCGTTTTGTCTTTTTTCATCACTTATAATCTTTAGGTATCCTTTATTTAACACCACAATTTCTTATTATTAAACAAAGATTAATCACACATAGATATATACATTTATTTATTCAAAAACTTTGGATTTTAATTTAGATTTTTTTAAAATTTGACTTTATCACAAATACAAATTATTATAAATATTAATTATTGCACAAGTCTGTTTAAAATTATTTTTAAGCAAAAAAGATGCATCCCTTTGGATGTTATAAAAAAGAATGAATAAATTAATAAAGCAAAACAAACATTCAATGTCAAAAAAACAACAATAACATTAAAATATAAAAAAAGCTTTATTATATACGGCAGCGCCCTCTATTGCTAGTTTGCCATCGATTAAACAATCCTGTTTATGTCGCCAAGGATGGGAAGATTGGACTATCAGACATAAACAAATAGGTTTGGGAAACATTTCAAACAACCAAGTGAATTCTTTTTCAAAATTATGTTAAAAAAATAAATACAATTTATATCAAATATTATAATACAAATTCATATTTTATTTATTCCCATAAATTCATTTCGTTACAAATAATTTTCAACTTAAAAACTACTACAATTATGCTCTACCAATATTCCTTACATACTAATGGTATTTTACAAAGACCTTCTATATTAAATCTGTCATTCATACTTTATTATTAATCATTAACTGAATTCGCCGAAAAAAGGGTATAAATAAGGAGGCACTCGTATTTTCCTCAAAACTATTTAATAACTTAAAACTAAAACTAATATTTACAAAAGAGTTTAGAAAGGAAAAATTATTTAAAAAAGATATTTACAAAGTTTCATTGAGATCTGCACCCTCGAAGAGAAGACCAGCATCCCTAAGAGTCCAAAGGTCTGTAGAGGAAAGGTACCCTGGTAACCGAACGGTCTCCAGATCTCTATTCCCACTAAACATGTAATGTCTTCTGTGCCCAGAGACAATTGAATTCATGTTCACAAATATCACCTTCAGTGTATTAGCCATGTTGCCACCCCCAAAGAAGCGCTTGCAGTCACTGCCCACTACATTGTACTGTGCCATTGCAGAACCCAATGACACGTCAGCCCCACATTCTGGGTCGTCACACTATTGACATTAGAAGCAGCCCCACACCACCATTACCTAGTACTGGCTGCGATCGAGAACCACCCCCCGATATCTTCCCCGGACAGTTGGATCCACCATATTTAACGCATCTGTAAGGCATTCGGCGGTTAGTGGAAACATGTCCGAAGCGTTGACAATTATAACACTGCGTTATACCCTTCATCACAAATTTCCTAATATGTACTCTGCAGCGCAGGATGTACCGAATCTCATAGAATTTAGCAATGTCAGAATTCCTAGCCAATCTAATCACCCATTTATCATAGCCTAATTTCGCAATGCCAATTATGTTCATAGTGATTTGGAGACCGTTCAGAAACTCCAGTATGTCCTCCGACCCAAAAGAGTGTGGAAGTCCCTCAACAACAACACTAAACGGACGCAGACCCCTAGAGGTGTACGTATAGGAGTTAACCTTCTGGTCCAATAGCAAAGTTTTCACCTTGTCATAGTTCTCGAGAGTGCAGAGTCCTATGTTAACTACATTCTTACCAAGAGTTTTCAAATTAATATTATATGTGGTTATAACTGGAACCGACTTACTCTTTCTTCCATTGTTTGGAGAGTCTCCTTGGCTGGAGAGTCCTTATGTGCAATCGATCAACTGCTTTCCTGTTTTTAGCCTTCGGCTTGGCTTTGGAGGTTGGACCAGTTTCACAGGTTTCAGTAATCTCCTGTTCCTCTAAACCCATTTCATTCTAACTCGAGCTCATATTCTCATTTTCAGAATTAAACTTTTTCAAAAGGTTTTCCATATCCTTCCTGAATTTATCATTCTCCTTTACCACATAGTCAAATTTCTTATTTAAAAAGTCGATCTCCTTATTCCTCGTCTCCAGAATTGTTTGAAATTCTTTATCTTTCGCCTCCAAAATTGTTTGGAATTCCTCAGCGGGTACCCCAACTCTAGGTCGTTTTTGCGGATTTTGACCCACGTCTTCCGCCATTTTAAAATACACTGCTAAGGGGTAGTATATATCCGCATTTATAGCAGAATAATCAATTAATTCCCCACGACACTTGTTTCACAAATTAAAATCAATTATTCGCAGTCAATTTTCAGATCACAGCCCACTTTGGCATGTCAAATAAACAAAATTCACTTTCAGTTCAATATTTTCTGAAAATTTGCCAAATCAATGCACTTTCACAGTTCAATTGTTTAAGGCAGAGTACCTACTATTTTCACCACGCTTCTCAAGAGTCAATGGTCAATTTTAGTTTATGAATGCCTACTATACTTAATAGGCTTCTCAATTTTCGGAATGATCTTAAATTTCACAAATTCAACTTGTCCTTTCAAGTGTTTTAATATTCGTTTATCTTACACAAATGCCCACTTTATTATCACTTTTTATTAATGTTTACTTTTTCACTTTTCAGGAGCTCTTTACTGCTCAATTTCAAAAATCATAAATTATTTTTCAATTCAAAAACCATACTTAGCTTAGTTTTGCAACTTAAGAATCTATCTTTTTCTTAATCCAGAAGACAATCAGTAAAAAAATATAAAGTTTCATTATTATTTAATAATACTGTAAACAAAAGATCACCAACCTAAAACACTTGAACAAAATATCAAAACAAAATCATTGCTTTCGAGTATATTATCAATCAACTTACATGAATATTTTCTTAAGAGTAATTAAAAATCGTCACTATAACAAGTACATTTAAAATAATGCATTCCTTTACTTCTAAAATATTTATTAATAAATATACTTCATATTAATAAGTAAACTTCACACATACATACACACATAATTGCTCGTTACAACCCTTCAGCCCGGATTATGACAGTTTCTCACACAAGAAATTAGTCTCATCCAAAAGAAGCAATAAAAAAATAAAATAATGACTTCCATATACAGTGAAAGCTCCCATAGGCGGACACCGACCGTCGAGGCATTTTTGTCCGCCTAGGGGAGATGTCCGTCCAAGGGATATTTTGTTCAAATATTTCGGAACAAATTTAATAAATATATATCTACGTGCATATTATTTGTTGCCAACGATAACTGTGATAAAAAATAATCTTTAAAAATATTTTCATTAACTTTTATTTTTCTCATATTCATATACATTGTACATATGTATGTATGTATTTATATTCAGGGTAGCTAATTAACTGACCATTTATCTGTTATCACATAAACCAAAATAAAAAGGGGAATCACAATTTAGATTTTGTCTATAAACATCACATTACATAAAATAATAAACCGGGGAATCACTGCACTACGTAATGTTACATAATCTGATTAAGTTGACAAATACACACTCAATAAAGAAAAATTGATGTAACCTCTACACATTGCGCATAGTATAAAAGGGGGATAAACCGAAATACGATAAAATTGCTCAGCTTTGCCTTTTGTAATGTTTCTTTGTCCGCCTATGGGAGATGTTTTTGGAAAAATAGGTGTCCGCGTCCGTCCAAGAGAGCGTCCGTCCAGGGGAGATGAATTTGCTCTAAAAATACGACCTAATTGACGGGACTTAGAAAATCGTCCGTCTAGCGAAGATGTCCGCCTATTAGAGCTGTCCGCCAGTGGAGCTTTCACTGTACTTCCATGTTTCCTATTTGTTGCGAGATCGCTGTGTTTGTTTCGTTGCGTTTATTGCGTTTATAGCATCGGTGGCAAGCTAGATAGCGTCCGCTATTACCAATACAGCAGGAAATGTATTATTTTTAATATTTTCAGAAATTCCTATTAAAATTCGTTTTTTTTATTACTGAACTATGTGTTTTCGACCATTACTAATTACTGGATCCCAGTTTCCTATATATGTGTTCCACAACTACTTAACAGTTTAAAAATTTTACAGCAATAGTGGAGGAATGAGATATAAATATAAAATTTTCATTTGGGTTACACATCGAATGAGAAATAACAACAGAACTACATATCGACGCCTCCATTCTATAACGTTCTAAGTGTACCATGTGTCCAGTAACTGCAACATGTCTAATAGGTGTGTGAAGTGTGGTGGTTCGCATGGACCTAGTAAATGTGAGATTCCGCCCAGAGGGGAGAATTAGATTAATTACGGATCCTAAGACAGGTCAGGCAGTTCTGAGAGTGGGACTGCCCGTTAGATGCGTTAACTGTGATGTGTAGGGACACGCTGCAAGCTAAGGAGTGCCCCAGGCGGCAGGCGTTACTCAGGAAGATTGAGGAGAAAAAGACCAGTCCGAGGACTGGACACAGCGGTACACAGACTGGTGTCTCCTATGCGGCCGCTGCGGGAGCCGCGGTTGCTAAGGCGACAAATCCTGGACTTGGAACATCGAGGGAGCATACCACTGGTATTACAGTACAGGCTGCAGTGGCGAATTTTGAGAGGATTGACAAGGACTGCCAACGCTTTTTTGGTGGTGGCTTGTTGAAGTGTTTAGACAGAATGGGAGGTTTCGGCAGCGAATACGGGAAACTAAGGAACGATGAGCAGAGGTCCCGTGCCTTGATGGGAATGCTAATGACAATTGGACATCATGGTGCATCTTCGCGAATGTGAACTCCATGGTTTCTAGACACAGGAGACACTATCTGAACTTATTTTTGAGGGAACACAAACTGGATGTAATGATGCTGGTGGAGCACAGACTTAACCCTAGACATAAACTTCACTACTCGGGCTATAAGATTTACAGGCAGAACAGATTGAGCGGATGTGGCGGGGGAACCGCTGTTATTGTCCGTGACACTCTGAATTGTTACAGAATTCACCTTAACTTGGCCGCTGTGAGGATTTGTCGTACTGATGGCTCATCTCTCCATGACATCTCTATGTATCTCAGACCTAATTTGACTATAGGCTTGACTGACCTCGATCCCCTTCTGGACCTGGCCTCTAGAGGACCCGTGCTTATTGGAGCGGACCTGAGCGCTAAGCACTCTGACTGGGGAGGGGACATTTACAACAGTAGGGGAATCCGTCTTAGGGAGTTTATTTCTGGATGTATTTCCGGGGAGACCCAATCGTACATAGACCTTATTTTGACGACACCTGAAATTGGACTTGACCCTGTCCCTGTTAATGGACTACGAACACTTGACTACGAATCGGTTAATTTCGCCTCGGTGAGTTGCCGCTCATGTCCCGGGCCCTGCTTGGCTTTACACTGCCTACTGACAGGAATGTGACTACGGTGGAAATAGACCGGGGCATTATGGCCATGACCGAAATCTTTGACTTCTTGCGAAATCGCACCTTTAGAGTGAGGATCGACAACACGTTGTCTGAGGAGAGGACTGTAGAGGCAGTGGTTCCGCAGGGTTCATTACTCGGGTCTGTTCTTTACAATATATTTATGTCGGACATACCCAAACCACCGGCGGGGGATCGCTTGATCATTTACACAGATGACATATTGTTTGCTGCGAATGGACCGAGACCTTTGACAGTTAAGTCAAGACTTGACGAATACCTTAGGGGACGTTTGGACTTCTTTTGCGAGTGGAGCATGAAACTGAACTTGGACAAAACAAATTGTGTAATTTTTAAAGGTAGCCGCAGGGGGTTGTTCCCTAATGAGAGGAGTTTGTACCCGTACTGAGATTGGATGGTGTTGCCATTAAGGTAACAGGCAGCATAAGGTATATGGGAGTTATTTTCCATAGTAATTTTGAATTTTATAAGCATATAGACTATTTATTGAATAAGGTGAGGAGAATATTTTTCTTATACTGCAATTTGTTGCGTCGTAAGGGTGGTCTTGGTAAGGAGGTGAGACTGCTTATTTATAAACAGATTGGCAGACCTCTCATGTCCTACGCCTTTCCAATCTGGTTTGGTATTTCATCCCATCAGATGGAGAGGCTTAGGATATGGGAGAGACGAATTATATCTGCATGTCTGGGTTTGAGACCGACAATGCGCTCCAACGGTGTTTTTAGAAGACCATGAGGAGAAGATGAGGACGGCCATTACCTTCCATGAAAATTCATCTAATCTACGGAACAGCATGGTGAGGAATTGCTTAATAAATTCTTCTGATCTCGAGAGTGTCAGGTGCCACAGATATTTGTCACTGACGGACATACTGACTTTGAGGGACGCTGGACTGCTCTACAGGGACGATGAATTATTATTTTACCACAGACGTGTAAATAGTCTTGACATAAACGACTTGGTTTAAAACACAGCTCAGTAGTGAAAATTGGTATGGGATTGTAGCTTTAAATATGACAAAGTAATGTCACTTTTGCCATAATTTGTTTTTGTTATTTTTATTTTTTGTTAATTAATTTAAGTTAGTTTTTAAGTTTTAACTAGTATGTAAGATTTGAAAAATAAAGTTTCCTCTTTTCCTTTTTTTATGGAATATAAATAATTTTAGATATTATATAACTGTCTGTAGTTTAAATTCAATAGTTGGTAACCCTCATAGTATAAGAAATATAGAAGGTAGTTTCAATCCAATTTTTTTTTTTAAAATAAGGTTTTTTGAAGTTTTATTTTCTCATAAACTATATATGTAGCGTTGCCACATTTATAATTTTGTTGTATATTCCCAATAAATTTTTTATGACAAATGTATAATTTATAATTAAGTATATTTAAGTATGAAGCCAAATTCTGTAAGACCCATTTTGAAAGTTATATAACCAACAAAATTTTTCAAACCATCGAATTCTATATCATTTAAATTTTTAACATCATCCAAAAACTGCTCTGTTTCTTGATGTTCTGTAATCAATAAAAATAATTAGATTTATATAAAGTAGATTCTACAGATATTTGCCTCTACTTGCTCTTCATCGTCTATTGGGATTAGATTTATTGAGTTAAAAATTTGTTGGTTTAACGTCACGTCAGGATCTACTGTTTGAAAATCTAAGATTTCGTCTTCCAGCCACTGCTGGAGTTTTTTGGGAAATGTGGGGACTTTAAAAAACGTATGTTTGAATTGTTGCAAAAATATTTCTTATTTTCGCATTGGGGGAAAATACAACTCATACTTTTTAAATCTTGAAATAGTATTTTCAAATTAGCTTCGTAAGTATTGATGTATCACAAGTCTTACCTTTGATTCCAATTTAAACACAAATATTTTAATATAAAATTATTTCAAAATATTTTTCAATTGAATTGAATTTATTATTTTCATATGACTTTGTTGAACCCTGTTCAACAAATTTATATTTATCTTCTTTATTAATAATATTTTGTATCTAATTTTGTGCACTTAATTATCTTTGTAACTGTATTTAAATTTTTTTTCTCTTTTTTGTTATCTTCATGAACTCTTGAATTCGCCCTTTTTCTATTTAATTACGGTTTTTATATACCTAAGAAGTAAGATCATGAATATTGTTTTTTAGATATTAAGTTAGTTATAAGAAAGATCTCAGTAAAGCAAGAAGCTTATAGTTTGGTTTATTAGAAAACCGGATCGTGTTTTATTTGAAGACACACTCTACTCTATTGGGAAAAGGAGTTACCTCGCCCCAATATATGGTCCTTCGATAAGTCCTAGAATAGGCTAGGACAGGAAAGAATTAGTGACTTGGAGTCCACTAAATTCAAAAAATTTTGGCAGCTTGCACCTCCGACGGCAGCTCCAACAGCATAGAGACAATAGATTGTCTAAAAAGGGTACTTTATCGTGCTTACGGCAGAGGAAGTAAGGTGATACTTCATTGTGCATCCCGTGTCAGTGAAGCAGTCAACAAACAAGAGGTCTACTTGTGCGTCCCATCCTGGAAAAGTGCAACATACTGGACAAAATCTTTACAAGGTATAGGAAGATTGGCAAAAACTCAGGAAAAAGAAAGGTATGTACTGTGTTAATTGGTTATTTTGTGCGACATTTTGTTTCATCAGAAGTTGAAATTAATGGCTGGCTAATTTGAAAAAAAGAAAATAATACCGCAACCAAAAGAATAATTACAATTACATAAAAGAACAAAAATTTACAACAAAAAAACATATATGTATTTTTAACCTAAAATAATCCAGTTAAAAAATACATGAAAAAGTATTACAATTTAAAATTACAAATAAATTGTATCATCTCCAACCACTAAAATTTATACCACTAAAATTGTCACCACTAAAGGATTTCTACAAGAAAAGAAAAATAAAGAAAAAAGAGACGGACATATGCATAAAAAAATTAATGAACAATATCATTGTCATCTTCACACCACTTAATACTGGCAAACGTTTCATTCCAATTTGTTCCTACAGAAGTCACATTTGAAGTAAAGGAACAGAAATGCAAACTTTCATTCGCGGTACATTTGTGCAGAAAATTATTGAAAAAAATTAAAAATTGTGACAAACAACAAAAAACAAAACATACAAGTGGTGGTTGAAAAAAAAACAAGTGGAAATATTTAGTGTAAAAAAATAAAATAAAACATAAAGGTTAAAGAAACAAAATCAATTTAAATTATATAAAATAAAAATCAACTCCAAGTTGGGTAAGCGGTACACATACCATATTACCATAAGAAATAAAACAAACAACAACAACATTAAATCAACCGGTGCCTACAAGCAAATAGACAACTGTAGTTGTGTGACGTTATTAGCTAGGCAAACGGAGACAGAGGTTCCCAACTAAAAATAACTGCGAGAAATTTTAAAAAGGTGGTAAGTTAATTAAAAGCAATTAATTATTAATAAATCAGGTGGTAAATAATAATAAAAAATAATAATAATAAGCGGTGTTATGAGAAAATATAAATGTGAAACGTAAATATTTTTTTTTGCTTCAAGAAATATTTGCTATGCAAATTAAATAGGTGAAAATTATAATTGTGGTTTAGCGGTATAAATCACATAAGTTGAATAATATTTTTGGGAAAATTTTTTAAATCGGCAAAATTCCTACATTCCAAAATTGTGTGACGTCACTGCGCGATCGAAGTCAACGGTTTCCAAACAAATTAACTGTGTGAGACAGTTATTATTGGAAAGTTGCATAACAAGTGTACTGATTACAAAATTCTAAAATTTTTGGTGCTTTTTTGATTTTTTTCGAACAAAACAATTGCTTTAAAAGAAGACGTGTGGCTCCATAACGAGGTTGACTTTTAGGGAAGTTTAAGGTGCAGTGAGCAGTTCTGCGGTTTCTCCGAAAAGCTTTTCAAATTTGTTCTGAGTCATTGTAATAGTTATTTTTTTCGGTTGGGGTTGGAAAAATGGCGGCATCGAAAAGAAGATGCAAGTTTGATTTAACACAATTGGTGGTGTTCTGCACGAACTTTGAGAGAACATGTCCGGTAGATTGTTCGTGCGCATTTCTTGACGTTAAAAAACAAGAATTGGAAAGAAGATGGGTCAAGTTAGCCGAGTCATACGAGGAGTATGTTTTAGAAGGTGAAGAATCTGAAGGTGATGACCGCAAGGACGACGTTTCTTTGAGGTACGAGGAAGCTAGTGATTTGTATCAGGCCCTAAAAACGAAAATTTTAGAGAAAATGAAAGAGACTACAGTAGGAGATAATAAGCCCTCTACTAGTAGATCAACATTAAAGTTGCCAGCAAGTGAAATACAAAATTTCGAAGGCGGTTACTCCAAATGGCCTGCGTTCCGGGATATGTTCCAGGCAGTAATCGTTAAAAGGATTAATGCGGTCACTCCAGCTCAAAATGAAAACTTCAAATCTCTTCGGCAAATTCAGAATACAGTGAACGACTGTCTGGCGATTTTAAAGAATTACAAGATCGAATTGCCCGATTATGATCCATTTTTAATTATTTATTTATTTTATTTATTTATTTATTTATTTATTCAAGTCAATGGACAAATTCCTTACTGACTAATAACAAAAATTGGTACGAATAAAATTAAATACAATTACAAACAGTTTCTACAAAAATAACGTAACAATTACAATAAAAATTAGGAAAAGTTAAGAATTAAGAAAAACAATAATATTCCGTTTTATAACGCAAGAATTTAAAGAAAAATCAACAAAGTCTGACAAATAATTAAATTGACGGCAAATTCTAGTTAATGGATCAGCAACAGCATAATTAGTTCTGCAGAATTGAATATAAATAAGATTATAACAGCGGAAGTTACGACGAGGAACATTGAATTTAACAGATCTTAACAGAAATTCACAGCAAATATTACCATTGATCAGGTTAATCATAAAAGATATATTTAACATCGTTCGACGACTCTTAAGGGTAGGCAGCTTTATTAAAGCCAGTCTGCTAGTATATGAAGGCATGTCCGAATAATTCCATCCAAGGCCACGCAAGCAGAAGAGTAGAAATTGTTTCTGAACAGATTCGATGTGTTCGCTGTAAACATTATAGTGAGGATCCCAAACGATAGAACCATACTCCAAAATAGGTCTGACAAGCGATATGTATAGCTGTTTAGTAATATATGGATCAGTAAATTCCTTTGCCCAACGTTTTATGAAGCCAAGAGTGCTTCTTGCCTTATTTACAGTCAAAGTGATATGATCATTAAAGTTTAATTTTGTGTCTAATAGGATCCCAAGATCAATAAAAGAGTCCACTATTTCCAGTTGATGACCTCCAAGCAAGTAATTAACCGCGACAAAATTACTTCTTGAGAACCGCATACATTTGCATTTTTTAATATTCAGCTCCATCATGTTGTACTCGCACCACAAATAGAAATTATTGAGATCACTTTGAAGATAAATATGCTCAATGAAATTATTAAAGGAGAGAAAAAGTTTTACATCGTCAGCATACATTAAGATATTGGCAAAATTAATTATGTTGGGAAGATCATTTATAAACAGCGAAAAAAGGAGTGGACCAAGATGGCTGCCTTGAGGAACACCAGATAGCACATAAATATATTTAGATAAGCTATTGTTCACACATACAGTCTGCTTTCTACCAGTCAAATACGACTCTAGCCATCTTAAGCTCCTATGGTTTACACCCATTAAATCCAATTTAGTTAACAGTAGTTTGTGATTCACTTTATCGAACGCTTTGCTAAAATCCGTAAAAATTACATCAGTTTGCTTCTGTTGAGAAAAGGCCACATTTACCATGGATGTTAACTGAAGTACATTAGTCGCTGTTGAGCAGCCCTTTCGGAAACCATGTTGATGAGGTGATAGTAACGATGAAGTATGATGGATCAAAAAATCGGCAACCAGTTTCTCGAACATTTTTGGAATAGCACTCAGTTTTGCAATGCCCCTATAATTTGTAACATCAGACTTATTGCCAGATTTAAAAAGCGGTATAATATACGAGTCCTTCCAAAACATAGGAAAATATCCATAATTAATCGAGGTATTAAACAATATGACTAATGGTGTGATGAATGATTCTGCACATCAATTTAAAATACAACTTGGAACCCCATCAGGACCAGGACGAAAAGACATCTTTAACCTTTTCAGGTTTACTAAAATATCGCAGTCACTAAAAGTTGGAATAGATATTACTGGAGCCGATGTCAGCGGGAAAGGGTAATTATTTGTATCCTTGTAAGCGGAGTTAGAATAAGTACTGGCGAAGAAATCAGCAAACATATCACATATGACATCAACACTTCCGGATTCTTTATCAGCAAATTTCATAAAGGATGGATAACCAGTTGATTTTCTCTTGGAATTTACAAACGTAAAGAAAGATCTAGGATTCTTAATAAAATTATTTTTCATTTTGTCCATATATGTTTTATATAATAAGTGATTTAGAATGTTATATTCAGACCGGCAAATAGAATATCTTCCATAATCAATAATGGAGCCAGACCTTTTGTATTTCTTGTAATACTTGTTCTTTTGATTTTTCAGTCGTGACAGTTGTTTCGAATTCCATGGTGGACCAACCAGAGTATATGAAGGTTTTAAGGGAACACAATTTTCAATTATTGAATGCACTTTCTTATAAAAGTTAGAAATCATCAAGTCAATATCAGAATCATTGTTAACAGGAATAGATAAGGTTTCATTCCAACAAGTATTTTTCATCATGTCATTAAATAAATGGTAATTGGTTCGATTAAAACAGTAAACTTTACTTATTTTCGAAGGCTTAGCTTTGAAATTCGTTGGAAGGGAAAAATTAGTTTTTAAGGTCGGATGATATCGATCCTCAGGCAAAGTTACAGGTTCAGAACGTAAAACACTACAGTGATTAACATCATTAACAAATATAAGATCCAGTATTTTTCCAAAGTCATTACAAAGTGAGTTTATTTGATACAGTGATAGTCCAAAAATATCGTTTAGGAATACGTCATGGCAAGTCTTAGTTTTAATCGGAATTAAATAAGGCACATCAGGTACATGTTTCCATATAATTGAGGGTAGATTAAAATCACCCATAACAAAAACAGAATCGTCTTTTTTGGCACATTGGACAACAGATGTTATTGCGTCAACATGATCAGAGTAAACAGCATAGTCAGAATCAGGGGGAACATAAGAACAAGAGAAGTAGACTTTAGACGTTTTTAATTTTACAACAACAGCAACAAATTCAATATTGGAAGTATCAGTTACAAACTGTTCTGATGGATATAATGAAGAGACGGCAATTAATACACCACCTCCTCTGCGTGTATTACGATTGTATCTATAAATTTGATATTTGTTACAAAGAATTTCTGCATTAAAAACACCGTCATTAAGCCAAGTTTCAGTAAAGACAATTACATCATACATAAAATCATGACTATTAACGAAGAGTTTGGACAATTTAGTATTCAATCCACGAACATTTTGATATACTATTGATAAACTATCACAGTGAATATTTAGTTTTTTGTAATCTGCGGTGTAGGTAGACGTACAATATTATTCCTTTGTCTTTCCGAAGAAACGTATTCCCGGACATATGTTTTTGCAGGCCAAAAATTAAAATCTTGTATTTTTTCAAAGTATTCGTCCGGAACTGTAATTTTAAAAGACGCTATTGTTCTCGGTTGCGAGTATGCAAATTTATGAATCGATAAATTAATCCCGTCACCTATTTTAGATCTTATATAAAATTCAATGTCCTTTATGGCAGTGTCAGAAGCTAAACGTGAGATAAAAATGCTTCTAGCAGGTGGTATGACTCTTAACGGCTTAGGTGTGGTTATCAAGGTGTTATTAATATCAGTGACTTTTGCAGCAGCTTTCGAGTAACTTGAAGTAGGTTGTGAGTTAGTAGGATTTTCAGTAACGGACGAAATATCAGCAGCACGAGGTAAAGGTGAAATTAAATTTGTGGACGGTGATGTACAATTATTATTCAAAGAATATGACGGTTGCAATTCACAAGATGGAGTCATTACAACATTCTCATTCGGATCAGCAGCAGGTGGTAGTAATGGAGAAACATTTTGAGCAGATCTCAGACCATCCCTTTTACGTTTAGGTGATGCAGAATGTTGGTTACTAACAAATTTATCCAAATTAGGATATTTAGCAAATAACTCACCAAACTCTGTAAACTTCTTTTGCAATTCCATGAGATCATTACTAATTGTGTTAAATTTAACCTTAGAGTCCTTAAATAGTTTGTAGAATTCGATATTGACTTTTCTACAATCAGGACAAGTCCATTGAAGGAACTTCTATGGATCAGCTAACGCATCAGCATCACGAGCCTTAAGACCACTACAAGTTATATGATAGAGGCTCATACATAGCCAGCATGAGACCATCCTAAGATTCCCAGTAGTGGAACAATTTGCTTTTGAACACTCCATTATATTAATTTAAAAGTATAAACCGCAATATACGACCTTTAGCAAATTCACAAACCAAGGCAGTTGCAATAAATAGTAGTGATTACAAAAAGTAACAATGTTTAACATATAAATTGACTGTCAATACTTTAGATAAATTTGGCAGCACTTAATAAACCGGTAATTAGTGTAAAACAGCTGGTTGTTTTTAATTTGTTTACTTTTGTTTTTGTTTTATTTTGTTTAGGATAATGTTGCTATGTAGGTGTTAGGATTAAAGATACTGTGTAAGTTTGTTGTTGTTCAATTTCAGTTACTTAATTTTGTTTTAATTCTGAGGATGAGTCACCAAGAATAAGATTGTCCGTTTTATATTTGTTTTTGTAAATTATAAATAAATATTGCATGAAGAGTTAGACACTGTTGCTATGCGTTATTTCACTTTGATAAATTTCAAATCGGTATTTTTATGTTATTTTGACTATTTTTATGTTACGATTTATTGCCCAAAATGCAACTATAGAAAATATTTTCAGGATGCAAAACTTCAAAAACACAGATACTACACAAAAATCTTGCAGGAGCACAAACATAAACACGTCCGATCACTTCAACAATCAGATACAATTAACATAGTTGTTTCAAAACTTTCGGATGAAACAATTAAAGAGTGGGAAGTTTCCTTAAAGAATCACCGCGAATTGCCTACATGGTCTCAATTAAATGGCTTTCTCTCGGAAAGAATAGAGATTCTAGAAACTATGACCAATAGGAAAAGGCCAATGTCTAAGGATAGCCAGTCTTCAAGAACTCATACATTTTACACTCAGAGTGAACAAACTTCAGGTTGCAAAAAATGCAAACAAAATCACCCTTTAAGAGTTTGCAAATCTTTTAAGTCCCTGTACCCAAGCGAGCGTGTAAAATTCGTTTTTGCAAACAAATACTGCGTTAATTGTTTGTCGCTTACACACTTCAAATCTAAATGTCCGAGCACAAACACCTGTTCTATATGCCACAAAAAGCATCACACAATGCTCCATTTAGAAAATTCTGAAAACTCGAAACCCAATAGTATACCAACTGCCCATTCTCAGCGGACTTCGCAGAAGAGTGACAAGAGTTCTACTTCAAGTACTCGAACGGAAACGAATGCTTTTAATACCCACGTCGAAATTTCGTCTGTATCAGACAGTAATATCGAGGCATTTTTCGTTCGTCGTGAAGGAACTACAGTGTTACCTACCGCACTGATTCACATAGAAAATTCTGGAGAGTTACTTACCGTAAGAGCTCTTCTAGATGCTGGTGCAGAAAAGAGTTTTCTTACCACTCGGATTCAACAAAAACTTGGAATTCCACTTGAAAAGCATCCACGTCAATTATCAGGTTTCGGTGGAACAATTGTAGGAAATTCTAAAGGAAGGTGTGTTGTAACTATAAGATCAAGAGTTTCTGATTTCAAATTGAAAATATTGGCAGTAGTAGCACCAAAAATAGCAAACTTTTTACCCTCTCACCCTATTGAGCTCCAAAATTATGACAGAATACAAAATTTAACTCTCGCAGACCCGTATTTTTATCAGCTTGCTGCGATAGATATGATAATAGGAACGATTTTTTGCCATTCATTAATCTTGAGGGCGTGAGACAAAATATATCTGGAGATTTAGAAGCAAGAGAGTCTCATTTTGGTTGGTACTTGTCCGGGCCAGTCAACACGTCTGAAATAAACGCTTTTTCAACCACGGTATCTACATCCGAAAATTTTCTTCTCCATGATCAATTAAAAAGGTTTTGGGAAATTGAGGAGGTCGAAAGGGATATTTTAATGACCGAAGCCGATTCATTTTGTGAAAATTTTTACCAAACGTCTACTACGAGACGAACAGATGGTCGTTACGTTGTACGTTTACCGTTTAAAGAACAGTTTCCCCACGATATTTTTTTGGGTCCTTCAAAGAACAGCGCTTTGGGTCAATATTATAGAATGGAAAAAACTCTCGAGAAAACCCCTGAGTTAAAAGAAAATTATCGAAAGGTTCTCCAGGAATATATCGACTTGGATCATATGGAACCAGTATTTTCCCAAGAAAACAATTTTCTTATTTTTTACCACACCATGCGGTTATTAGACCGGAAAGCAAGTCAACAAAAGTTAGGGTATGTTGTGACAAGAATAGTTACAGCGGTTTATTGTATTGTTCATTTTGTGTAGTTTGAGTTTGACATTTTCTTTTGTAAGTTTACCGCGTTTTTGCATTCCCTTTCTTGTTTTAAAATTTGCCGGCCTATTTTGCAATTTAATTGGAGATTGGATTTGTTTGAGAACGGAGTGCAAAACTGCGGTAAGATTTTGTCTTTTGTATTTATATGTGCTTATTGTTTTTTATTTTATTAATTACACTTTTTCTTTATAGAAATAAACATACATTTATACATGCCATATTTGAATTTCTTTTGATTTATGTTAAAGCGCAAACCCGTTCTAAATTGCTCCATTACATTTTTATTTCGCAGTTTTTTTTTGTACTAGTGCCTTTTGTACAAAATAACTGCATTGGCTTGTTGCCGTGGTTAATTTTTTATTTTTATTTGCCTTAACCTTGAAAGTTATTGAAAGATGTTGCAGCATTCTCCAAAACGTCGGAGCCCTCGTTTACAAAACGATGATGTTACATCCAAACAGTCAGTTCCATCCGCAGCCAGCGTTACGAATAAAACCACACAAGCCAGGACTATTTGTGGACAAAATATGTCATCTACGCCACCAACCCAGCAGCAACCAGCGCCAGCCGATATTAATCCACAAACAGCCCCCGTGCCAAAGACATCTACAAGTTTGACAGATATGCAAGCTCAGATTGCCATGCTATAAAGACAGCTTGCAGACACCCAGGAGAAACTTTGTGACAGTAACCGTCAGTACCAGGAATTACAGTTAGCTATCCATGGAAAAGACCAGGTAAGTGACCCTAACCTCAAAAATGTTAACGTTTCGCAAACGGTAATATCTGCCGTTGACCCACCAACAACATTTTCTTCGCATTACCCAAGTCAACCAATACATACATCTGCAAACCACACAACCGTTATGTCTGCTGCGCCTGCAGCTATCAGCTTTATTACACCATCGACGCAGGCAGCGCATGTTGCAGACAATATTATAGGGTTGCCAACGTATCAAAATTCAACAGCGAATATGTCATATACACCAACACCATCTACTATATCAAACCATGTGTATACGTCGTCTACCACGAATTGTCGACTAACACCGTCGTGGGGTTTAAATCAACAGCCGGCTTCAAACACCTTTTCAAATATAACTGGAATGCCACTACGCAAAGTTCAAGACCTACCGGAGTTTAGTGGGGATCCGGAAGACTGGCCTCTATTTTTTACATCTTTTGTTCAGTCAACTGCAGCGTATGGTTACACAAATCTTGAAAATAATCAAAGATTGCACAAATGCCTTAAGGGAAAAGCCAGAGAGGTAATAAAATCTTTATTGATACACCCTGACAATGTTGATGCCGTCATAGAGCAGCTTAAATTTCGCTTTGGTCGCCCTGAGCAGCTTATTCACAGCCAGTTACGTAAAGTCACAGAGTTACCAAACATTAATGAGAACAACTTAGCAAAACTAGTGCCCTTTTCTACCCAGGTGAAAAACTTATCAGTCTTCTTACAATCAGTAAATGGTCAACACCATATTGCCAACCCGACTTTATTAGAGGAACTGGTATCAAAGCTTCCTATGAGTAAAAAATTGGATTGGGCTAGAATTGCCGTTGGTATTCGACCTTACCCTACTATTATTGAATTTAGTAACTGGCTGAGTGACGTGGCTAATTTAATATGCAGTGTTCAAGAAGTTGAGGAAAGGGACCAGAAAAGTCGAGTTTTATTACATGCTACTGAGAAACTCAAGCAGTGTCCCATGTGCCAGGGTTCACATAAAATTTATGATTGTAAACAGTTTTTAAATTTGAGCGTGCAGGAACGATGGAAGCAGGTTAAAAGCATGCGGTTATGCTTTTCTTGTTTAAATGAGGGACATTCCACCAGGGATTGCCGACGTAGGAAGTTGTGTTCAATGAATAATTGCCAACGAAAGCATAATAAATTGCTTCATGAGGACCCAGCCTTTGATGCGCCACCAGTACCACAAGTCCCTGCTAATATGCCACAAAATAATGTCCTCAGTTGTTCTGCAGAAACTAATGAAAAATTACTATTCAGAGTTTTGCCAGTTACGCTGTATGGAGAAAATTGTCATGTGAACATTTATGCCCTTTTTGATGATGGTTCATCTGTTACAATGCTAGATAAGGATATAGCCGATAAAATTGGTGTTAAAGGAAAAAATTGTCCCTTGAATATTCAGTGGTTTGGAGGACGGTCAGCTAGTGAGCCAGCCCTATCTTTCAACGTAAAGGTAAGCGGTCTGAATAAAAAGAATTGTTTCTTACTTAAGAATGTGTATGCAGTATCTAACTTGAATTTACCCATGCAGAGTCTTACTCAAAGGGATATTGGAAAAGTATTTAAGGATTCTTTTAATGCGCCTATTAAACCTTATTCTAACATAGTCCCAAAATTATTAATCGGTATGGATCATGCACATCTGGGATTACCATCTCTCGCCAATAGCACTAAAAACCCAATGTGACCATTTGCTTGTAATACTGAATTGGGCTGGGTAGTTTTGGGCCTTGTCATGGTTTATTGTCAAAACAACATTCATGCCTTTTAGTTAATGCCAAAGGAAATGATGAGCTCTACCAAATGGTAATCGATTATTTCAACGTCGAAAACATGGGCGTCAGAGCAGCTCCTTTAGTAGAGAGTAAGGATGATATTAGAGCTAAGCGGATTTTAAATGAAACTACAAAGAGAGTTGGTGATCGGTTTCAAACAGGCCTTTTATGGAAATCGAATGAAATCATATTTCCAGATAATTATTCTATGGCGCTAAAAAGGCTAGAAGGTATTGAAAAGAAAATGAAACGAGATTTGGTGTTCTCTAAAGCTTACAAGGGAAACATTCAAAGTTATATTGATAAAGGCTATGTGCGCCAGGTGTCTCCTGAAGACGTTAAAACCAACAACCTTAGGAAGTGGTATTTGCCACATTTTGGGATAATCAACCCCCATAAACCAGAGAAGCTGAGAATGGTTTTCGATGCCGCAGCCAGCGTGAACGGTGTTTCCCTTAATTCACAATTGTTGAAGGGTCCTCAGGATATAGCATCTCTGCTGTCTACGCTTTACAATTTCCGAAGGGGCCAGGTAGCGGTAAGTGCTGATATACGAGAAATGTTTCACCAGATTATGGTGCAGCCGTGTGATAGAATTTCTCAAAGATTTTTGTGGAGGGATGGAAAAACAGAGGAATCGCCGGAAGAATACGAGATGATGGTCATGACATTTGGGGCAGCCTGTTCGCCATGTTCGGCACTATATGTAATGAAAACCAACGCCCGAGAACATCACGCGTCTCATCCTCGCGCCATTGAGTCCATCTGCGATCACCACTACATGGACGACTTTGTGGATAGCTTCGACGAAGTAGAGGAGGCCATACAAATTTCACAGCAAGTAAGGGAGATCCATAAAAAAGGTGGTTTCGAAATAAGAGGGTTTATTTCTAGCTCGAGAGATGTGGCAACGGCTCTGGATGGTAGTTCAATTTCAAAACAAATTCCTGCCAGTGACGGTACTGAAAAGGTGTTAGGTCTGATTTGGGAGCCGTCAAGCGACAATTTTATGTTTAATTTGGAATTTCATGGTGTTGATCAATCCGTCATAGGTGGACACCGTGTCCCAACCAAGAGGGAGGTTTTAAGTATTATAATGTCAATTTTTGATCCTCTGGGTTACCTCGGAAATTTCACAGTAGGTGGCAAGTTATTACTGCGGGAAATATGGAGAAGCGGTTGTCTCTGGGATGAAGCTATACCGAACAGTTTGAACAGCGGCTGGGAGTGTTGGAGACGTCAAATTCAAAGTGTCACTAATTTACGAGTTTCACGTTTTTATTTTACCTCAGGTAAACCAATTTCCACTCAACTTCACATATTCGTGGACGCAAGTGAAGAGGCGTTCGCCGCTGTTGCGTATTGGAGGTATACTACGGCTGACGATGTTATTGGTACCAGCTTTATAACCTCCAAAACTAAATGTGCCCCATTGAAAAGCATAACGATCCCGCGGTTGGAACTTCAGGCTGCCGTTCTTGGTACGCGTTTAAAGCAGAATATTCTGGGCGAACACAGTTTTATTCCCGACAAATGTTTACTTTGGAGTGATTCGAAAACAGTCCTGAAGTGGATTTCTAGCAGTCACAGAAAATACAAACCATTCGTCGCACATCGTATTGCAGAAATCCTTGCTGCCACTGAGGTCGATAATTGGAGGTGGGTGTCAACAAAAGGTAATGTGGCTGATGAAGCGACAAGAAAATCAAAATATGTAGATTTTTCGACTAAGTCTCGATGGTTAAACGGACCGACCTACCTAAAATTACCAGAAGGAGAATGGACAACAAATGATATTGAAGTCCCTGATGAAACAGATGACGAAGAAATACGAACGAAGATATCCCTTTTAATTGCGTATGACAATATTATTGATTTTAGCAGATTCTCCTCCTTTAATCGTATAAAGAGAACTGTTGCATGGGTGTTACGATTTTTACATTATTGCCGAAAAAGACGTCATGATTCCCAGGCCTATGGTCTCACCTCACGGGAAATTGAGAACGCAGAGAAAATATTATGCCTGCTTGTTCAGAGAGAAACATTTTCGAATGAATTAAATCTTATTAAAAGTGGAAAGACTTTCCCAAAAACAAGCCACATTTTTAATTTAATGCCCTACATAGATTACGAGGGCCTATTAAGAGCATATGGAAGAGTTGATGCTGCCAGCTATTTGCCCTATAGTAAGAGGCGCCCGGTAATATTGCCGAGGAACCACCATTTTACGAAACTTGTTGTTATGCACCATCATATTCAAATGAAGCACCCAAATCATGAGGCAACAATATGCGAAGTGCGCAAAAGGTTTTGGATACCCCAATTGAGAAATCTGCTAAGAAATATAATATCGAACTGCTACCACTGTAAGGTGAAGAATGCTAAACCGCGTCATCCAGTTATGGGACCACTACCCTTCGATCGTTTAGAACCCAACATCCAGCCATTTAAATACACCGGCCTAGATTACTTCGGACCCGTAAGTGTGACAATAGGGAGAAGGAGAGAGAAAAGATGGGTAGCACTCTTTACGTGCCTCACAATTCGGGCAATTCATTTAGAGTTAGCACACGATTTGTCGACTGACTCGTGCATAATTGCTATAAAGAATTTTATGAATCGTAGAGGGGTACCAGCTAGAATCCGCTCTGATAATGGGAAAAATTTTGTTGGTGTTAATGAAGAGGCCAAGCGATTTTGTGAGGTATTTGACGCAGAAAGGATCCAAAATGAAATGTCGATAAGAGGTATCGAATGGGTGTTTAATTGTCCCGTTAATCCGTCTGAAGGTGGTGTTTGGGAGTGAATGGTGCAATGTGTAAAACGAGTATTACGGTATACACTGAAAGAGGAGCATCCGAAAGAGCATGTATTATACTCGTTATTGGTTGAGGCTGAAAATATCGTTAATTCGCGTCTGTTGACCCATTTGCCGGTAAGTCCAGATGAAGAAGAACCACTTACACCAAATCATTTTTTAATGGGTAGAGGAAATGTTCCTCATACACCTTCAGTTGAATCACCTGATATGCAAGTCTTTAGACTGAAAAAGCAGTGGCGAGTTGTGAGATGTTTGCGTGATCGCTTTTGGAAAAGGTGGGTCCATGAGTATTTGCCGACGCTGACTAGGAGAGTGAAATGGTGTGAGCAGATTGCTACAATAAAGGTGGGAGACTTGGTTTTAATCTGTGATCCGAGTATTCCAAGAGGTCAATGGCAGAGAGGTTTGGTCACTTCTGTTTTCCCTGGTGCTGACGGAGTGGTGCGTAGAGCGGAGGTGAAGACTTCTTCAGAAAAACTGCAGCAAACTGTTCTGGACGTAGAAGGTTGTGAAGCTGATCGCTCCACGGGGGCGGGGGTGTTGTGACAAGAATAGTTACAGCGGTTTATTGTATTGTTAATTTTGTATTGTTCATTTTGTGTAGTTTGAGTTTGACATTTTCTTTTGTAAGTTTACCGCGCTTTTGCATTCCCTTTCTTGTTTTAAAATTTGCCGGCCTTTCTTGCAATTTAATTGGAGATTGGATTTGTTTGAGAACGGAGTGCAAAACTGCGGTAAGATTTTGTCTTTTGTATTTACATGTGCTTATTGTTTTTTATTTTATTAATTACACTTTTTCTTTATAGAAATAAACATACATTTATACATGCCATATTTGAATTTCTTTTGATTTATGTTAAAGCGCAAACCCGTTCTAAATTGCTCCATGACAGGGTAGTCTTCAATGCGTCTAAGAAAACGACCAGTGGATTTTCATTGAATGACGTTCTTCACCAAGGCCCAACGCTTCAATCCGATTTGATGCAGATAGTGCTTAGTTGGCGCTATTACAAATACGTCTTCACCGGCGACATCGAAAAAATGTTCCGCCAAATTGTGATGCATGAGGCTGATCGCTCATATCAGCAGATTTTATTCCGTAATGAGACGGATAGTTTTGTGAAATCATTCCAAATGAAAACTGACTTTTGGAGTGAATTGTGCGCCATTCCTGGCAATAAGAACGCTACGGCAGTTAAGTGAGGACTGCAAACATACATTTCCGTTAGCATCCACGATTTTAAAAGATGAAATATATGTGGATGATATCTTGTCTGGAGGACATAGTCTTGAGGAAGCGAAGTCAAAACAAACTCAAATAAAACAAGCTTTAAAATCAGCTGGCTTCCCCTTGAAGAAAATTACAGCCAATGGCAGTTATCTACTGAATAACTTGGCCCGGGAGGATCTTCTTGATGAAGATTTCTTAAAGTTTGATGATTCTAGCACCATTAAAACCTTGGGAATACTCTGGAATGCGAAGTCAGACTTTTTCTATTATGTGATAGAACCGAACCAAATCTCGCCCTCCCCCACAAAGAGGCAAATTTTATCGGTTATTGCAAAGTTATTTGACCCCTTAGGTTGGCTAGGTCCAATTGTGGTAATAGCAAAGCTCTTGATGCAAGAGTTATGGGAACTTAAGGCAGACTGGGATGAGGGTGTCCCACCACACATACTTGTAAAATGGAACACATTTTTACAAAATTTACCACAAATATCCTTACTGAGGATTCCTAGATGGGTATATTTCACACCGACTCATATAATACAAATTCACGGTTTTTGCGATTCATCAGAAAAGGCGTATTGCGGCGCAATTTACATGCGAACATCAACATCTCATGGAGAAATAAATTGCAATTTGTTAGTAGCAAAAACTAAAGTTGCCCCAATCAAAAAGACTACAATACCGAAACTTAAACTGTGTGGAGCGGTATTACTCTCAAAGTTAGCAAAAGGGCTAATGGAAAGTGCAAAGTTCCCCTATGAACTACATTTGTGGACGGACTCCTCTATAGTCCTCGGTTGGCTACAAAAACCGCCACAAACCCTAAAAGCATTTGTTGCAAATCGTGTAACAAAATCATAAGCATTGCCAGTAATAGTCACTGGAAACATGTGAGAACGGAAGACAACCCTGCGGATCTTGGTACCCGTGGTTGTTCCCCCCAAGAACTGATTGAGAGTAAGATATGGTGGCATGGACCCACCTGGCTAACCCAGCCCTGTGAATATTGGCCGAAACCTCGAGAATTTGATCCAATCGACTTGGAGACAAAAAAGGTTTCAACTTTTCACCTGAAAGCTAAACGTGTGGATATAAGCAGTAAAAATATCATTCCCCACGAGGAAATTGATGCCGACGTCATAATAGAAAGATTTTCGTCATTCGCCAGAACGCTTAGAGTTATTAGTTATTGCTTTCGATTCATCGATCGCGTACGAAAACGCCCATTTGAAACCGAACCTTTCATTACAACAAAGGAAATTCAATTTGTGAAAAATCGTTTGATCCTAATAGCTCAGATGCATTACTTCTCTAAACAATACGAATGTCTTCAAGATAAACGGCCTATAAACCGAAAGAGCAGACTACTCACGCTGAGTCCATTTTTGGATAAAGATGGTTTATTACGTGTTGGAGGTAGATTAAGTTATTCAGGACTTAGTTACGACGAACGCCATCCTGTAATAATCCCTGAAAAATCTTACTTTGCTCAACTATTTGTCGAATACACGCATATAATTTTGCTTCACGCGGAACACTACATTATGCTGAGAGCTATAAGACAAGGATTTTATATGCCTCGACTTAAAAATTTGGTGCGAAAATGTATTCGGAATTGTAAAACCTGCACTATCTACAAACATAAAGTTCAACATCAAATTATGGCCGCACTCCCCCCAGAACGAGTAAACTTTTCGTTGCCGTTTACATATACCGGTGTAGACTTCGCCGGCCCGTTTAACCTAAAATCATCCAATTTACGCAATGCTAAACTAATAAAAGGCTATGCAGCCATATTTGTATGCTTCTCGACGAGAGCAGTGCACTTGGAAGTTTGCTCACATCTCTCGACAGATGCATTTTTAGCTTGTTTCGACAGATTCGTTGGACGTAGAGGATTTCCAAAAACCATGTTTTCGGATAATGGCAGAAAATTCCTTGGAGCCAGTTTATCACTTCTAAAAACTCATAATGAATTCCTAAAACAGGCTGAGAGAGCTCTCGTAGAAAAATATAGTGCTCACGGATTCTCCTGGTCAGTTATCCCACCTTATGCACCCCATATGGGTGGCCTCTGGGAGGCAGCCGTAAAAAGCATGAAATCACATCTTAAAAAAGTAGTAGAAGCTACCATTGACCGAAAACCCATCAGAACTACTTCCTTTGACTCCAGGTCATCTCTTGAGAGGTGCACCAATCATAGCTCCACCAGAAGCTCCTAAAGAACCTCCGTTAGAAAGCGTGAGTTTTGTTAAACGCTGGGAACGTCTAAAAGCTCTACAACATATCTTTGCACGTCGTTGGAAAAACGAATATATCACAGAGCTTCAACGAAGAGTAAAATGGAAAGCAGAACAACACAATATTCAGCCAAATGACTTCGTCATAGTAATAGATTTATTACCGCCTACTGAGTGGCGCCTGGGGCGTATCACTAAAGTTATCTACGGAAAAGACAACAAAGTCCGAGTTGCCGAGATCAAAACCCAAAATGGAACTATAACACGTTCTATAGCAAAACTGTGTATTTTACCAACATCCCATACAGAAGATACTATTCCACACAAATGTTCAAATTAATCCACCTGATTTAGATTTAAATGCCATGTTAAAAAGAGAAATAAGTCGCAATACAAAATATCTAATGACACAGTATATATATTTTCTTTTCTTCCTCTCTAGCCAACACTATGCCACGTTGTAATTTGTGCCTAAAAAACCATGCAATTCGACATTGTCCCGTGTTCGTAGCTAAGACCATACAAGCTCGACGAGAATACCTCATTAAATGGGACTAAATTAATAATATGCCTAAATTGCCTGGCCCACACGCATTCACGTCCTGCATGCGAATCAGCCAATCGCTGTGCCATTTGTGGGGCCAAGCATCATTCGATGATTCATCGTGAGCGTCCACATGACCTCACGTTCGCTAGTTTCGTCGAAGAAACTGCTCATGCAGCTGTTGTAGAGACTTCGACAGTAGATGTTAAAGAGACTGCCAAGGAAACCAAGGACGAATTCCTTAAGGATGATCCCCATGATCTACCTTATTCCTTAAATGCTTTGTCAACAGTGCCACCTTGTTGGAATCACATGATCCCACCCCTCGTGAGAGTGAATCTGATACACAAAGGGAATCCTATGTGGGTAAATTTGTTGCTGGCTCCTAAGAGTGACTCCTCGTTTCTACTAAGAAGCGTAGCAAATTTGTTTCCGGACTTCACGCCTGATTATTGCCAAGGAGCAAATGAGTATGGCATATTTGAGGTCACCCCCCATTTATGAACCACGCAAGTACTATGGTCCCATCGCTCGTTGGAATATCTTACTGAAGAATTCTGATATTATCGCTCCCCCCCAATAACAGACCCGAGGCTTGAAAATCACTTCAAATCCTTGACACCAAAGGCTCATCCGAATTTTGCTGTTTGCCGCGAAGTTGATGGAGTTATTGGCCGAAAAACATTAAATACTATAATGTCAGACCGACACATACACCCAGAGGAAAGGCTTCCGAAAGTCCAGCGCTCCATTTTTGGCTGGGTTATATCCGCACATTGGCATGGCTGTAATTGCCACTAACCTTTGCGCGGGAGTATGTTGAATCCTGTTCAACAAATTTATATTTATCTTCTTTATTAATAATATTTTGTATTTAATTTTGTGCACTTAATTATCTTTGTAACTGTATTTAAATTTTTTTTCTCTTTTTTGTTATCTTCATGAACTCTTGAATTCGCCCTTTTTCTATTTAATTACGGTTTTTATATACCTAAGAAGTAAGATCATGAATATTGTTTTTTAGATATTAAGTTAGTTATAAGAAAGATCTCAGTAAAGCAAGAAGCTTATAGTTTGGTTTATTAGAAAACCTGATCGTGTTTTATTTGAAGACACACTCTACTCTATTGGGAAAAGGAGTTACCTCGCCCCAATAGACTTCAAGAAAATGTTAGGAAATTTGAAATTAATATGGTAGCATTATTTTAACGAAAACGTCAAAATCCTTAAGCATGTCAGATAGTGAATTTTAAAAAATAAAGAGAGAATGAAACTACCTTCTTTTCTTCTACTATGTGTAAGCCTTAGAAATTAGATAAGTACTTTAAGAATATAGTCGTAAGAGACATGTAAAAAATTTAATTATATGAATTTGTAAATAAAATGAAAATAAATATTAACTCAGATTAAGCCAACAATGTAATATTCTATAATATTACAAGCATAAATATTTGTAACATAAAATTTAAAAAGACTTCTTCCGATTATAAGTACTTTTTGAATTTCGCTTTATCTTAACAACACTCATCACTGTTCTGAACAGCTGAATTCGTATGTAAACAAATTTCATTTGCATTGTATTGTGATCGTGTTTTTTTTTTCTTGTTTTGCTCTGCTTTGCTTCTTAGGGATCAAAAGAAAGTAAGTAAGAAATGAAATAAATTAAAATATATTAATAGAAAAAATATTTATTTAATTGGATGACGAAAAGCTTATTCTTCTCGTCCAGGCAAATGAATGCCTTTATAATAAGTTTTGCTTGCAAGTTGTGCGAGAAGAAGAAGAGCGCTTAGCGGGAAATAGCGGCTGAAATGCAAGTTTAAGGTAAGTTTTCATAATTAGAACATATTTTTGGAACTACAATTATTTCTAAAAGTATTCTAGAGGAAATAGTCATAAAGAGGTGTACTTGTCTGCGCGACCGATATGTACAGGAGAGGCGTAGCGAGGACGCAGTGGCGTCTGATGCAATCTCTGGAATTTATCGACAAATTCGTCACCCCGAGAAGGTACGTTTGAAATTATCTTTTTTTGGTTTAAATTATTTTTAACTTAATAATTTTATATATAGAACACGCTGTTCTTCAAGTCTGTCAGAAGGCTTTAAATTTGAATTTTCGTCTCCAACATCGCCATCATCATACACAAGCCTAGACGTATTCTCTATTGCAGCGGATGTACTCTCCTCCAAAACGTAAACGTAAGGCAGAAGATGTAGGTTTGTCTGCGGCTATGTCAGCTTTTAAATCTGTTTGCGACACCAGAAAGGCAAAGCTGGAAGAGGAGAAAAAAAATCAATTATACGGGTTCGAGAGGATGGTGGTGGCGACAATAGCTAGCATGGATCAGGAGAAGCAGAAAAGGGCAATCAAACGCGTGACATCTTTGCTGAGGGAAATGAAACGTGAACCTTAATATATGTACATATTTCCATTATATTTATGATTTTATTTTTATATGTGTATACTCGTATGCAGACTTTCAACTAATCTACATATACACATAAAGATAAAATCATGTGCCATTATTTAATTTCCATCAGCAAACTGGTGTATAGTTAAATTTTTTTTTTATATTTAATGTTGTATTCAATTTGTATTTTTTAGTTCTAAGAATATTTATATTAAATTTTGTTTATTATTTTTTTTTTTAAGTTTATATTTATTTTTTTTAAATTTTAAGTATTTTTTCAATATTGTTTCCATTTGAATATATATTTCATTTATTATATGTTTTATTTTTATTTTAATATATATTATTTATATATTTTATTTATTTTTAATCCATATAATTAATTTTTTTTACATTTTTTTTACGACATGTTATATCTTTAAATTACTTATCCTATGCGTATTTAATAAATTTCCAAGGCTTACCAACTAATAAGTTTAAATTGCAGCTTGCTGCACACAGTTTTATATTATCTAAAATTATTTATATTCCATAAAAAAGGAAACTTTCTTTTTCAAAATCTTACATACTAGTTAAACGCTAAAAAACTAACTTAAAAACTAACTTATATTAATTAACAAAAAATAAGTGACATTACTTAAGTATTATATTTAAAGCTACAAGCCCATACCAATTTTCACTACTGAGCTATGTTATAAACCAAGTCGTTTATGTCAAGACTATTTACACGTCTGTGGTAAAATAATAATTCATCGTCCCTGTAGAGCAGTGCAGCGTCCCTCAAAGTCAGTAAGTCCGTCGGTGACAAATATCTGTGGCACCTGACATTCTCGAGATTAGAGGAATTCATTAAACAATTCCTCACCATGCCGTTCCGCAGAGTAGACGAATTTTCGAGGAAGGCAATGGCCGTCCTCATCAAAAATACGTCTATTCTTTCAAACTTCATTTGTTTATAAATTTCCGAGCAAGAGGGTCTTCTAAAAACACCGTTGGCGCGCATTGTCGGTCTCAAACCCAGACATGCAGATATTATTCGTCTCTCCCATATCCTAAGCCTCTCCATCTGATGTGATGAGATACCAAACCAGATGGGAAAGGCGTAGGACATGAGAGGTCTGATAACCTGTTTGTAAATGAGCAGTCTCACTTCCTTACTAAGGCCTCAACTACGACGCAACAAATTGCAGTATAGGAAAAATATTTTCCTAACCTTATTCAGCAGATAGTCAACATGCCTATAAAATTCAAAATTGCTATGGAAAACAACCCATAGATATCTTATGCTGTCTGTTACCCTAATGGCAACACCAGCCAAGCTCAGAACGGGAACAAACCTTCTCGCATTAGGGAACAACCCCCTGCGTCTACCCTTAAAAATCACACAATTCGTCTTGTCCAAGTTTAGTCTCATTCGCCACTTGCAAAAGAATTCAAAGAGTCTCCTAAGGTATTCGTTAATCCTCGTGTTAACTGTCTCGGTCCATTCGCGGCAATCAACACGTCATCTGCGTAAATAATCAAGAGATCACCCGCCGGTGGTTGGGGTATGTCTGACATAAATATATTGCAGAGAACAGGCCCCAGTAACGACCCCTGCCTCTACAATCCTCTCCTCAGACAACGGGTTGTCAATCCTCAACTTAAAGGTGCGATTCCGTAGGAAGTCAGCCGTGATCCTACACAATCCCTCGTCAAAGCCAAAGGACATCATTTTATAAACTATTGCATTGTGCCAGAATGTGTCAAAAGCCTTCGCAAAGTCCAGACTAACGGCAATGGTAGGGTATCTTCTATTCAACCCTCTGGAGACAAAATCCGTAAGCATCATAAGTGCATGAGACGTAGAGTGTCCACCCCTAAAACCGAATTGGCAGTCCTTTAGCACCTCCAATTCCCGTATGCTGATCCTCATTCTGTCCAGAAAAAAGCGTTCCATTAACTTCCCCAGACTAGACAGTAGGGAGATCGGCCTATAGCCATCAGCCCTTTCAGAAATGGATCCAGTTTTGGGAATAGGCACAACCAAAGCCCTCTTCCACGCGTTAGGGAAGTAACCTACATTAAGGCAGTGGTCGAAAAGTATGGCCAAGGCACGCCATACTACTGTCCCTGTCCTCCTCAAGACAATGTCCGGTATTCCATCTGGCCCAGAGGACCTCTTACTCCGTCTGCCCATAACCGCACTTCCAATGTCTGCTGATGTCAGTACCTTAAAGTCACCCGCATTGGTCATCCCCTCCGTAGTCCCATCCGCTCCAAGGAGCCGACTGAACTGTACAATGGGAGTGTGGTTCTCCAGGGCCGCTACCCTGTTTCCCACCATGTCGTCAAAGGTAAGGGAGCGACCGCTCCCACCGGCCAAGTGCGTCGCACAAAAGTGGTCAGCTAGGAGATTCGTCTCTGATAAGGCTACCATTTGCCCCCGCAAGGTCCGGTAGCGTAGTCGTACGCCTTATACCTGCCCCTCTCTTCGCCCTCCGGAATGTTGTGTGGTCAATCCTGATGTTCTCTAGGAACTCTGTCCAATGTTCCTTTTCATAACGAGCAATTGCTCCCTGTATGATCCTGTCCAGATTCCTGATGTCAGCCTTCAGGATCGGTATTCTCGAAAAATCTCCAGTTCTAAATAAAATCCTCCGGAGGCGTTTCTTCTCCGCTATAAAGCGGAGAATGTGGGGGGGACGATTCAAAAGACCCCGATTCCCCGTTGGAATCTTAGGTACAACCTCGTCCATGGTGGTTTGAAAGATCTCAGTCATGGCCGAAACGCTCCGGTCTATTTCCACTGTAGTCACATTCCTGTGAGTAGGGAGTGTACAGCCAGGCAGGGCCTGGGACAGAATGGTATTGAGTCGTCCTGTGTCAATCCGATTGAAGTCAAACATGAGCGATGGCTCACCGAGGCGAAACTCACCCATACTCAAAGTAACCTCCACCGCTCTGTGATCCGATTCGTAGTCAAGTGTCCGTAGTCCATTAACAGGGTCAGGGTCAAGTCCAATTTCAGGTGTCGTCAAAACAAGGTCTATGTACGACCGGGCCGCCCCGGAAACACGAGTCGGTCCTTCAGTGCGCCTGATGCTCAGATTGGGACATCCAAATAGAAAATCCCTAAGACGGATTCCCCTACTATTGGAGATGTCCCCTCCCCAGTCAGGGTGCTTAGCGTTCAGGTCCGCTCCAATAAGCACGGGTCCCCTAGAAGTCAGGTCCAGAAGGGGATCGAGGTCAGTCAAACCCAGAGTCAGCTGAGGTCTGAGGTACATGGAAATGACATGGAGAGATGAGCCATCCGCACGACAAATCCTCACAGCGGTGTTCTCAACATTCCCTAAGTCAAGGTGAACTTTGTCACAACTCAGAGTGTCACGGACAATAACAGCGGTTCCCCCGCCACATCCGCCCAATCTGTCCTGTGTGTAAATCCGATAGCCCGAGAGGTGAAGCTTATGTCTGGGGTTTAGTTTGTGCTCCGCCAGCATCATTACGTCCGGTTTGTGTTCCCATTCAAGGCCCATCAAGGCACGGGACCTCTGCTCATCGTCCCTTAGTTTCGCGTATTCGCTGGCGAAACCTCCCATTCTGTCCAAACATTTGAACAAGCCCCCACCAAAAAATCGATGGCAGTCCTTGTCAATCCTCTCGAAGTTTGCCACTCCAGCCTGTACTGAAATACCAGCCGTCTGGACCCTCGATGTTCCAAGGAGGATTTGTCGTTTTAGTAACCGCGGCTCCCGCAGCGGCCGCATAGGAGACACCCTTACGTACACCACTCTGTGCACCAATGTGTCCAGTCTTCGGACTGGTCCTTTTCTCCTCAATCCTCCTGAGTAACGCCTGCCGCACTCCTTAAGGCCGTGTCAGATAAAACTTTTGCTTCGCGTTGCGTTGCATATACGCTTTGACATTTGAGATAAATGTACATGTTCATATGGCACTTGTCACATAAACTGCTTTTAACGCAACGCAAAGCGAAAAGTTGGGCATCTCTCATCTTTTTGCTCGCTTTGACAATCAGCTGTTGATTATTCAGTAAATATTTTTGGCAAATTTGAGCGCAAATTTTATTGTTTCAATATTTTTCTTTAAATTTAAAGCTTTTTTATTATTGTTTTGTTTTTATTATATTAAAAAAAGAGAGGTAAGTGAATTTTATATTTTGGGAGAAGTATTTAATATAATTTTCATAATTTTACTCAGTAAAAAAAACTTACGCGCCCAACCACTTTTAAAGAGAAACAAACAACGCGAGTGTTGTCAAAGTTTTGGTTGTGTCATACACCTTTTGCTTTACGCTTTTCTCTCAAAGTTATAAACGTCACGCAAAGCAACAAAGTTTTATCTGACACGGCCTTTAGAGCTTGCAGCGTGTCCCTCTACATCACAGTTGACGCATCTAACAGGCAGTCCCACTCTCAAAACTGCCTGGCCCGTCTTAGGATCCGTAATCAACCTATTTTCTGTGTTATCCCCTCTGGGCGGAATTTCACACTTACCGGCTCCATGCGACCCACCACACTTCACACACCTATAAGCCATGTTGCAGTTGCTGGACACATGTCCGAATCTTTGGCAATTAAAGCACTGGGTTAAGCCCCTACGTTTAAATTTCCCAATGTACACCCTACAATGGAGAACATATCTGACTTCGTGAAACCCCTTAATATCGGAATCCTTACTTAAACTCAACAGCCATTTGTCGCCCCCGAGTTTCCTAAGCTTCAAAATATTTATGTTAATCTGGAGACCCTTAATGTGGTCAGAGACCTCCTGCTCTTCGAATGTATTCGATTGACCCTTTAATACTACGGAGTATGGTACCTTCCCCTCGGGGGTATATGTATAGAATGAAATTTTATCCTCAATAAATCTTTTTTAACTCTCTCGTAGTCCTCGGGAGTGCAGACCTCAATATTGGTCACTGTCTTACTCAATATCCTCATGTTAAACTCGGAATGTCCTAATGTTGTCTTCAATGCACTAGTCATTGTTCTAATGTCTATATTGTAGGTAGTGAATATTGGCATGGACTTACCTAATTTTTTCTTTAACTCATTCCCCCTTGCTGGTTGACTCTTCTTGTTAGGCTGGTTTGCTGCAACTACCCGCTTAGATATGACCTCTTCTTTATTGGAGACCGGTTTCTCCTGTTGTTGCTGGCATACTTCTTCACCCATGGCCATTGCATTGTCTTCGTATTCGGAAATGTCCGATGCACTTTCGCATTCGAGCCGCTTTAGTAGATCATCGACAGTCTTTCTCAGCGTATCATTTTCTGCCGAGATTATATCGAATTTTTGTTGTAGAATGTTATATTTTTTGTCCTCATTTTGTAGGACTTGTTGTAAATCTTCCATCGTGGCCACAGTTCTTGGCCTTTTATTTATGCGACGATTTTCGTCATCCATTTTTGAGCACGAGGCGACGAATATGCTCACAGACAAATTCGCAGCCTCCTATGTGCTTCTCAAAAAACTGCACCTTTATAGCAAGTAGGTAGCAGAAAAAATAACAACAAAGTACGTTATACAATACTTTTTCAAACAAAAACAAAATTTTAATTAATTCACAACACTGTTTTGGATGATACTCGAATGATGTAAGGATGTATCAATATTAGATACACACTTCACAAACGATTCACAAGAACTTTAAACACTTCACAATCAATCCAATCAATTAATGAATAAATCAATGAATCAATCCATTTGAATATATAAAACTATTTTCATTAAATATTATATTTGTTCGTTTTTGTTTTATTTCTTTTTTAATTCAATAGATATAATTTTTTTTTTAATTTATTTATTTATTTATTTTTTATTTGCCTATGGAAATATTCCTTGCAGGCAATTAAATTAATATTAAAAAACTATGAATTTAAATACATAATTACATTACTTTTTATAACATTGTTTGATAAAGAAAAATCAATTAGCATATACAATTTATTAAATTCTTTACACATTCTCCTTATTGGATCTGCACCAGCGTAGTTGGATCTAAAAAATTGTATTGATAATGGAGAAAAATGACGTGACGGACGTTGAGGAACATTAAATGTGATATTATGGATTAAAAAGCTGGAGCCTATATCACCAGTAATTACAATGAATAAGAACGGGATATTTAACATAGTTCTGCGGCTTTTAAGTGTCGGAAGTTTGATTAATGCTAGTCTCGCAGAATAAGAAGGTAAACTAGTGGGATTAAAATTCAGTCCTCGGAGACAAAACATCAGAAATTGCTTTTGTACAGATTCGATGACGTCGGAATGTTTTTTATATAGAGGATCCCATATTATGGATCCATACTCGAGTATAGGCCTTACAAGAGATGTGTAGAGTGATTTAGTAACATAAGGATCGTTAAATTCCTTTGCCCACCGTTTTATAAAACCAATTTCATTTTTTTCTGTTCCTATTTCATATATGGTGGCTTAGATTCATAATTAGGTTTCTTAAATATAGAATAGCAATATTAAAAATGGATTAAATTTAGTGTAGAGTTGGGAAAAAATGTCAGGAAGTATCTTAATCCTTTGATTTGTAATATTGGAATTGCACTTTCAGGTGAAATATTCCTGTAATAAAAATTGTATTAGAGTCAGTAAAAGTATCCAAAATTAAAACAATACCTCCATCACTTTGACTATCATACCTTCCTACAATAACAGATGTAAAAGCGTATTTTGTATCACACACTCCAATCACGTCCAAACTAAAATATTTTTTAGAATTATAATACATGGAACCAGAATTGTGGGTCATTTCCTAGCGACGTGTTTCCCATCTATTGCACACACACAATTAGGAGAAGTCCACATTGAATTTAAATCTTTCCCAATGTCTACGTATTGAGATATCGTTGGCTCGCTCAAATAGACTGGAGATAAAACGCTCCAAAGTATTTCGCATGTTTCTAACACAATACGCCGTAGAGTAGATTTCCCAATCTTGTGGCTGGATGCTATTGACTGCAGTGAACAACCATCTCTTAAATATATAAGTTAGGATACTACATATTTTCTATTTCTTAATTTTTTGTATTTAACTTTTGTAGTTTTAAGGATTAGGTTTAAATTAATATTATATTAAGCCTACATAGTAGGTAGTTGTTAAATAATTTATAATAATAATAATTGTAATAATAATGATAATTAAGCCTACATAGTAGGTAGTTGTTAAATAATTTATAATAATAATAATTGTAATAATAATGATAATGATTAATGATAATTAAGTTAGATTAAGATTAACATTTTTTCCCAATGATCATTTATTTACTACCGTTAAAAAGTTCTTTACATTTTTTTAATTTTGATCACAAAGTAAGAAAATAATATAAATAATACCAACAACTGATTTCAAAGTCATTTAAAGTCATTCCACTGATGACTTTTAATTGATCTTTACATTTATGTTGTTGGTATCCTTTGACATTGAATTGCTATTTTTAAATTTTGTTTCTTTAAATTCTTTCTTTTTGTGTTTTTGTAAATTACGGTTTTAAAATTCTGCTACTGCAAATAATTGATCAGGGTTGAAGAAGTAATTAGAATTAAGATATTGATTATTAATAAAATTGACTTCAACAAAAGCTGAACATAGTTCGCAAATTAATTAAATAAAAAAAATTAAAATAAGAATAAAATAAATAATGTGAAAATTAAAATATTAAGAAATTAAATTTAAGTGTTAAATAAATAAAGAATAAGTAAAGAAAAGTAAACAAGTAATGTAAAAATTAAAATAATAAATAAATAGAAAAATATATTAAAAGCAAATTGTGAAAAAATAATAAAATAACTTATACAAAACTTCCTGTTGCCACTGGCGGTGGCTGTGCTTCCTTGAAATGCGAATTTAACAACCCAAAAAAAATAAAGAAACCAAATTGAATTTTTTGGTTGAAGCGTTTATTTCTATAAAAAGAAAAATTATAAATAAGTTGCACAAGTAAAATATTCTTTGAACTTACCGCGATGCTTTCTCTCAACAAACGAAATTTTTCTTTCAAATATTTTTTACACTAAGCTGTAGCTATATACAAACATACAAAGTAACAGGACAACTTAACGAAACAAAGCACTGCAGTAGATAAAATGCAAAGGCTACTTGATCATTTACATGTAAACGAATAGGCAAGAAAGGGAATGTAAATACATAACATTATTATATGAACATTTAGGCAATTCACAGATTGATAAATATAAAGACATATTGAAGAAAAATGATCATATTAAATAAATAAAATGTTCCAGCTTTATGAGCCATTAAGCGACATTTCACATATTAAACTATATTAATACACCATGATAATTATTTTTACTTACAAAAGGGTTATTTCCAGCCTCTCTTCTGCTCCAATTCTTTGCCTGGGTCTGACTAGTTCATCACGAACTAGGGTCTGCAACAAATTGAATATAGTCGGCGTTAATCTGGCGTGCTTAAAAAATTGTTCTTCGTCACATTTGTTCATACTGCTGAAAACTTTCTTATTATATCCCGCTACAATATAATATCTATTAATGGCGTCCAACAACCTATCTTCTATAGCGGCGTCCAATAGCCGATATTTTTTTGTTTAATAAACTCAATAGAGTTTAGCTGATACATATCAACAAATAAATCGTCCAAATCCCTTATTGTTTATAAAGTTATCAATAAAAGCAAAAACTTTTTGTTAAGAATTTATCAGAATAGAGTTCTGCGTAGAAGTCAGTGATCTCTAGGGTCCTCCTCAAGAAGAATAATGTACACATTATATATCTTTGATATTATTTCTCATTCGACATGTAACCCAAATGAATATTTTATATTTATAACTCTCCACTATTGCTAATGCTAAAAAGTGAGAGTCTTTATATTCAGATGGTTATTTTCAGATTTATATGGACCTAAAGACAAATGTCGTTTTAGGTGGATAAATAATATATTTTCGATTCCTTTTATTCATATGTATACCACTCCAGGGGTATAATGCATAACTTTCAATCTGTTAAGTAGTTTGGGAATATATACTGGGATCCAGTAATTAGTAATGTTCGAAAATGCCGTAGCATCACAATAATCTTTTTTATTTTAAACGTTTTTACAACTGTATGCGAATACATATAATCAATTATAGTGCAGAGAACATTATAATTATTGTAATGCAAAATTTAAAAACCTATTATAAAATAAATACTGTCCATATTTAATAGATGTTTATTATTGTGAAGTAATATGGCGTATATTCAAGTAAATAGCGAGTGTCGAATATTGAGTGTGATTTATAGTTCAATATTAAAAATAATACATTTTCTGGTGTATTGGTAATAGGTTGTATGCGATGTTGTCTAGGGGGCATTTTCTGGTGTATTGGTAATAGGTTGTATGCTATTATGTTGCATACTTGTCCTAGTAGCGATTTTTAATTATTCTTAAAAAAATATTCATGTAAATTGATCGATAATATACTCGAAAGCAATGATTTTATTTTGATATTTTGTTCAAGTGCTTTAGGTTGGTGATCTTTTTTTTGTTACTGATTGTCTTCTGGATTAGGAAAAAGATAGATTCTTAAGTTGTATAATTTATGATTTTTGAAATTTTTTAGTATAAAAGAGCACTCCAGTGAGGATTGTCAATTATTATTAAAAAAAAATGTCGTCAAGTACGTTAAGTGTTTCATCAGATATTTGCTCTCAAACTCTTGATGTTTCCTCACTATATGCTTAGTGGACATTTCAGAACCTACATATTTAGAATAAAATATTAAAACATAAAACTTTCTTTTAATAATTTAACAAAATTGAAAAAAAAATTTAATTTGAATTGAATTGAAATTTTCATTTAGGCGTCCCACTAAGGGACATTTACCCTCAAAAGCTGGCCAAAAAGGCAAAAATGAATTTTAAGAAATTTATGAAACTGAGTATGCAGCTCGATAGATAACAGAATTCTGCATTATATAGTGAATTTTCACGACTTTAAGTTGAGATTTGTGGATTTGAGACGATGTCAAAGTCAGAAAAGTGAAGAAAATTAAATGCATTTTTGGTGTTTTTTTGAAATTTTAATAGTTTCATATGATATTTTTTTGTGGCTAAACGAATAGAGATTTTGTATTGATTTTTTTTTTTACTTGAAAGGTATGAGCAACTGCTACTTTTTGTTTATTTTTTATATATATATCTGATATATTAATGTTAAAATTATTCGTTCAAAATTTAAAAATAATAAAAATTTCACATTTTTTTACCCTTCCCAAAAAAAAGATAAGGATTTTAAAGGTGAAAGTAGTTTTTAATAGTTTAATGCAAGGTTGGCAACCGATACCGTTATAATACCGATACCGATTAAATACCGTATTCATATACCGTTTACCCTTATACCGGTATCATACCGGTATCAATTATGGATCAATATCGGCTTACATGTAAAATTGAACTACAAAAAGTTAAAAACATTTTCTCATTTACTTTTCTTAATGAATTGAAAAAGAAAGAGGAAATTCTTTTTGAATTGAATGCGTCTTCCTAGACGCATTGTTTATGGATCCTCGTTGGAACCTTGACAGCGTAGAAGCTGTTCTTAGAAATATGGAGAAAGAAAGTTCCTATACAACACCAAATAGCAATAAAATACGTGAATTGCTAAGTATTTTTAGAAATGAAAAAACGAGTACTAAGACATGTGAATGTTCTCAATTGGTGGAAAGAAAAAAGTACAGCCAAACCAGAGCTATATGCCATTTCTAAAGTTATATTAGATGTACTTGTCACACAAGTAAGTGTGGAACGGTTATTTTCAGGAGTAAAGTACACTGCTGTTCAATAAAATGGATTCACCATAATCAACATCTTGCAATTAATTAAAGAAGAGTCTCGCTTCAAATTTTTGAAATGTATCAGAATTATATTCCTAAGAGACCAGTAAACAAAGTGCAGTTACTTATTTACATATACTCCTTTGCATAAGAGATGTTTAGTTAACCTTTCGGAGAGCAGGTGAATCTATTTTTTTGAACAGCACTGTATATCATGAACCCAAGTGTATATCATGAACAGCACAGTTTAAATGCAGTTGTAGTCATTCGATCTAATGAGGAATTATTTTAAAATTTTAAGTTTATGTGTATTCATTCAATTAAATTGAATTAACTTTTAACTTTCCTTTTTGAGGATGTAATCTAAAATGTTAGTCTAATGTTTTTATATTCTAAAGTATTTATTCATGAATTGAATTATTTTTTCTTTACAAGAATTTAATTTTGTATGATCTCCTAATACAAATATTTAATATTTTTTTGATACATTTAATGTAAATACCGGTATAAATACTGATTCATTACTTTTATGCCGGTATACCGAAACCGATATAATTTAAATACCGTTACTGATACCGATACCGAAATAAATATAAATTGATTACCGATACCGTTATTCGTTTCGGTTGCCAACCTTGGTTTAATGTTTTATACCACAAGAAAATATGAACTCCCTACATTCAGGAACAGAAAAACAAGTTTGCGCAGGTTTGCGCAATTTTTTTTTGCGATTTTTTTAAAATTTTACTTTTTTGGAAAAATTAAAAAAAAATTACCCTTTTTCTACCAAAAAACAAAACGCACAAGATTTTTGAAACTGAAAGTAGCAAGTGCTCAAAAATTCTTATATACCGCAATAAAATATGAAATCTCTATGTTCATCCTTTTTAACTGTAAACTGGTTAGCTTCACTTTTTAAGTATTTTTAGGTTACATAAGTATTAAATAATGTAAAATAAATATTATAAA